>RJVU01071502.1:2367831-2388589 GCA_003731715.1 Anabarilius grahami
ACAGTCCAATCACTCATAAATGGAACCAAATAAAGGCTTTTATATGTAAAGAAGTCTATTTAATGTATTGTTTGGATATCTACTCAACTTTTTAAATAACAGCTGTTCATTTTAAGGTTAAAAAATGGATTATAATTGGCCCAAGACAAAGATGAAAACAATTTTTCCCATGTTGATAGTAAGACAACTTTGCATAAATACCAACAATAGTGTTATTAATCATTATTATTGTCATTAACGGGTTAGTTCACCCAAAAATGAACATTGTTTCATTAATTACTTGTCCTCATGTCGTTCCACACCCGTAAGACTTCGTTCATCTTCAGAACACAAATTAAGATATTTTTGATAAAATCCGATGGCTCAGTGAGGCCTCCATCACCAGCAAGACAATGAACACTTTCAAATGCCCAGAAAGCTACTAAAGACACATTTAAAACAGTTCATGTGACTACAATGGTTCAACCTTATTATTATGAAGTGACAAGAATACTTTTTGTGCGCCAAAAAACTAAATAACGACTTTATTCAACAATATCTAGTGATGGGCGATTTCAAAACACTGCTTCATGAAGCTTTATGAATCTTTTGTTTCGAATCAGTGGTTTAGGAGCGTGTATCAAACTGCCAAAGTCACGTGATTTCAGTAAACGAGGCTTCGTTACGTCTTAAGTGTTTCGAAATGTTTCGAAATTTCAATTCACGTGACTTTGGCAGTTTGATACACACTCCGAAGTCCTAACCACTGATTCAAAACAAAATATTCGTAAAGCTTCGAAGCTTCATGAAGCAGTGTTTTGAAATCGGCCATCACTAGATATTGTTGAATAAAGTCGTTATTTAGTTTTTTGGTGCACAAAAAGTATTGTCGCTTCATAATAATAAGGTTGAACCACTGTAGTCACATGAACTGATTTAAATATGTCTTTGGTAGCTTTCTGGGCATCTGAAAGTGTTAATTATCTTGTTGTCAATGGAGGCCTCACTGAGCCATCGGATTTGATCAAAAATATCTTAATTTATGTTCCGAAGATGAACGAAGGTATTACAGGTGTGGAACAACATGAGGGTGAGTAATTAATTACATAATTTTCATTTTTGGGTGAACTATAATTAAAGCATTCATAATGAATATTATGTTTTCATTGTAGTTTAATGGTAATTTAGTCTCAAACCAGAAATTAAACACAAATTGATCTGCATATTTGTTATGGACACTTTTAATAAATCTGTATTTTATTGGTCATAAAAGTAAATATATTTAAGATGTTTAATGAAGATTAAGACAGTAATTCTGTAATGACCATCAAATTAGTTTCAGCTAATGATGTCTCAGTACAGAAATGTAGATTTAGTCAAAATTAGTGTTTGTCTTGTGAGCATTCAGTGCCATTTCATTGGTATTGTCATCAATACAATTTTGAAGACTGTCAGAACAGATTTTGATTTTATCTCTTTGAGAAGGCTGTGTTATATTTAACTTCAGTGTAGCAAAGAAACAAATGAGCCTGGATCTGTTGACGTGTCAGAAAAACCACTCCTGTCTCTTTGGGAAGTTTCGTGTATTGCGTAATAGAGATAACTCTTGACATGCTCTCTGAAGACGAACAGTGCTTGTGACATCTTAAACAGAGGAGGTCTCTAGCGCCTTTTACTTAAAGCAGGGTCTTGACTTTTCTTTTGGCCTGATGTTGCATGGTGGGGTTTTAAATAGCTTGTTTTATGGCAGGATAATATGTGCTTTTTCCTGCTGATGCCGCTGTTGAATAATTGCAGGGATGGAGACGTGAGTAGGAATAGCTCTGAATAATAGATACGGAAACATGGCTGTTTGTTAACGGTGATGCTCTGAGACTTTTCAGTAGTTGATAAGCACAACTTCTGAAGTGTCATGAGAAGCAGATCTTTGCGTTCATGCCATCTTATACATGACCTCGCCAAGTTCCACTCAAACTTGTTTAAAATTTCAAAACACATGAATGAATGTTTTCCATTTGTCTTTCTCACTTAGAGCTGTTGGATTTCTTACAGGGCGAATACACCAGGCCATGGTGACCTCTTTAAATGAAGATAATGAAAGTGTTACCGTGGAATGGATAGAAAATGGAGACACCAAAGGGAAAGAGGTAAGTCTAACAACAACCTCTCAGCTGCCTGTGTTATTAATAATGGATGGAACAACATGCTGGTGTTGTTATGTGCAGTATAAAACTCTGAGATAATATGTGCTGTTCCTTTTAAATATGTACCCTGTACCTTTTTTTAATATTAGGATATTTTGTATGATTTGGATCAGCGTTTTTTTTTTTTTTGTATCAAGATGCTATTATAGTTTTTATTAATATTTTGAACTAGTTTTGATATTTTTGATATTTTCCATTTTCTTTTCAATTTTAGTAAAACATTTTTAGTAATTTTGTTTTTTGTGTTTTGTCATTTTTAATATTTTTTAAATGTCTATATAGTTTTTATTTATTTTTTTGTTATTATTAAAATGAGAAATGTTGCCTTAGCAGCTACTTGAGAAAAATAATTTAAAGTTTAAAAAAAAAAAAAAAAATGTTTTTAGTTAACTTTAATAACCCTGTTTTGGATAAAAGTGATCAGAAAAAAATGATTTATTGTAATTTTCACAGCTTGTTTTTTGTTTTTTGCAACAGATTGATTTGGAGTGCATTTTCTCACTAAATCCAGATGTTGCTCCAGAGGAGGAGATTTCCTTGAGTCCTGTTACACCACCGCCTCCTGCACCCAGCTCTGTGAAAGTTAACAAAATCCCTAAGGTTTGTATGAGGTCAGAGTTAAATGTTGAACTTGCACTCTAATTGTTTGCATCTTTTGAAACATTTGTACACTTTTGTTTGTATGCAGAATCGTAGAACTATTGCACCGGGAAGGAGTGAAATCCCATCCAGAGACAACAGAGGTATATTTATATTTGCAATTCAATAAATTCTGAATTGCAGCTATGTGCATGTGCGATTATAAATCAGATAAAGACTGATTTAATTAAATAAATATGTAGTGTGCATGTGCTGGGTGCTTCAGAATGAAGGGGTGACACATGCATGTGTCAGGCTCAGTGTGCTCTGTCTGGTGCAGTGTTTTCAGAGATTGCACACTCCACGAGCACTTTATCTTGAAAGGGTACTCTTGTATAACAGAACTGTAATATTCAAAACTATTAATAATTCTTCTGCATTATTTTACAATAATATAACACTCCCTGTAAAGCCTGACGTATAAAATATTATATTTGAAATTAAATGGTTTATTGAACCTTTAGACAAAATATTTAAAAATCTAAAAAAAAAAAGTAAAAGAAAAAAGTTTGCTTATGTTTTTTGTTGAGTAAAATCTTTTGATACATCAGGCTTTTATAGTCCATGGAGTCCATACTTGAGGAAAAATAATTCAGTTTTATTTAGAGGCCCAAACTGAGCAGAAATATGCAATTTGGTGCGGTTTCTGATATAGGCCAAAAGGAAGATGAAATTCTGATAGCTTTCAATGTAAATAAATGAGATCTTTATAACAGTAGAGTAGACAACCTACATAAAATGCATATAAAAATCAGTCGTTAAACACAGCTACACCAGCCAGGACTTCATCTAGACACATACTGGATAAGAAAATCCTGATCAAGATGTTCAAGATGCATTAAATCCGGTAAAACGCATTTAATGTTTGCATAGTCTAATAAAGGAAAATAAACTAGTCGCTACCTAAAGAAATGTATTTTAGTAAAAAATAAGATTTTATGTACTAGCATGTTACTCAGTTTATTATATTTAGCAGATTGAATATGTCCTGTAGAGTAAATTATTACATTGTATCACTCAAACCTGGGCAAATTGAGTCTCAGAGCTGGTCAAAATTAACAAAGCTTATTAGTGATTTAAAACGTTATCATCCAATGTGATGGCAAATAGGCTTTCCAACTAATGTAAATCAATATTTACATATTAAGATAGTAGTAAATTTCTCTCACACCCGTGTTCCACATTGTCCCGCAAAATCACATCTACTGTCCTGCAACAGAGCAATAACCAGGTGGTCACCCTATCAATTTGAGAAACTTTAGAAATTTGCTTAGCAAATATGATATGATATCTATTTTCTAAATATTTGACCTCATAATATTTAATCAAAATGTCAACTTTTAGCCAAATTAAAATACTTATAGTTGTCTCAGCATACTACGCTGACCGACTGTGTTTCAAAATTTGGAAAACTGTCTACCTGAGGGCCATTTTTGTGCATCATAGGCATGTTTGAGTGCTCCTGTTATGCCTAAGTTTTCAGACATAGCCTCTGTGTGATTTGCTGACTCTTATGTGTTCTGTTTAAAGTTGGCTCAACTCGGGCACGACCGGCCCAATTGCAGCAGCAGCCAGAATCAGCACCCCCTCCACCAGCACAACAACCCTCTCAGCCCACACAGAGCCAGACCCAAAGTCAGCTAGCTCAGCAACAAAACGGTAATATGACACCCCTCAGTGCTTTTCAGTCTGTTCATGTCAACCCCCTTTTCCCCATAGGAAAACTCTGAAAGGCATCCTGCAGAGGATGCATGTCATGCATAAAGAGAATGCATCTTTTTAGAGACTTTATTTTGCAGAAAACCTAACCTTGCTCCATCTGTCCGTATCTTGGCTCAAATCTCGTGGGGTGTGGTTTGGCTATTCCAGCCGCCCCTCTGAATGTCAGTGACTGTTTGTGACCGGGCAGCCTTGACGTGACTCTGAACCTCCCTGATTAATCCTCTTGCTCTGAATTTATGAAGCTTACAAGAGTCTGTCTGCCGAATTAATCTGAAATCAAAATGCTCAACCTGTTTTCTGTGCGCAGCACGATACTGCACATCCTTTGGGCAGAACTACAAGCTTTCTTGACTGATTTGCTTGAATTGATTTGCTTGTTTAGTGCGGAGTTAAGGGCAAAATTGATTCACAGATGTGTTGTGATTCTTTCTCAAACGATTCTGAATTGATTGCACAAATTCATGAATCAGAATTTTATGAATTAGTTTATTGGAAAAGTATATGCAGGACAAAAAAAATACAGATAAGGTGTATTCCCACCCCTAGTTTAGTGTTTGCAATATGAGTCATTGTTCAAATTACACACTGTTTTTAGGTAGAGGAAATTAGAGTCAGTCAGATGAATATTAATGACTTCATTATGTGGCCTAATCTTTTATTCCATGTTCTGCTGATAGTATTGTTTGCAAGTAATAGCAGTAATTTTGTGTGTTGTAGACAGCAAGAGCGCATAGATAAATAACTTTGGAAAAGGCCTGCTCAGAGAATAGAGCTCTTTAAGATGGAGAGGGCTGTTGGCGCTACCATGTGCCAGCTGCCAGAGGCTCTGGCTTGTCTCTATAGCCACTCTGTCTACACAAATACACACTTATATTAGAGGGAGATACAGAGTGGGAGGGGGCGGGCTGAAAGAGAGGAAGCGATTGTTGCCTTTGTTAAAATGGAATTGTGTGTTCTGCTCTCTAACAGCGAGGAGGAAGTCGAACTGTGTGAAGGAAGTGGAAAAATTGCAGGAAAAGAGGGAACGACGCCGGCTACAGCAACAGGAACTGAGAGAGAAGCGAGCACAGGTGAGACTTCTCATCTTTCTGTCATATCTTGTCTCTCAGCTTCTAATTGTAATGTGTTTCTCAGGTTTGACTAATAGATTATTTCACCTGATGGTGTTCCTGTGGTGAATGTGCTTGTTTTGTTTTGAAGGAAATTGATACAACTATTCCAAACTATGAAATACTTCAGATGATCAGAGACTTTAGAGCAAGTTTGGACTATCGACCACTAACCACGACAGATTTGGTAGGTATTAAGAAATATCTGGGTCATATTTAAAAAATTTTTAATAATAATTTAGCTTAAATGAAATTTAATACAACAAATACCAAATACTACCATATTATATTTTTCCATATTTTCTTTATTATGGTAATTGTTAGTTAATTTATTAATGGTGCTTGCCAAAGGCAAAGCTCCATTCTTAATCTTGTGCATACTTATTATTATTCTTCCACTTTTTTTTCTGCGCGCTACTCCTCCCGCAGCTTTTGTCCTAGACCCACGAATGAGGTGTCAAATCGACCGGCCAATTGAGGAGAGGTGTGCTATGACTTTTATAAGCGATCGGGTTTACGATGTTCGTCCGGCGGACGAAAAATTGGGCGAAAAATCCCATAGACTTAACATTGGGACGAACTTTGACAAGTCATAACTCTGGATCACAATGTTATAGAGACAAGGGGGTGGGCTCATTTTACTCAAGCAACCAATCAGTCTCTCAGGATCTTTTTGAAGCTATCAAGCCACGCCATAGCAACCATAGAGAGCACCTTAGTAACAAGCTCCATAGACTTCCATTGAAAAAGATCAAATGAATATCTTTGGATAGAAGTGTCATAGAAACATAAGGGTGGGCTCATTTGACTCGGGGCAGCAAACAGCCAATCACGAATCACCTTAAAGACATCATAGCCACGCCCTAGCAACCATTTAGAGCACCTTAGCAACCCAAAGCAAAGAGGGATATCTTCAAATCTGAATATCATAGAAGCATGGGGGTTGTTTTATGTCAGTCATACTGGCAAGCAGCCTTTGGAGTATCATCATTGGCAGCTGTCAAGCCACTCCCTAGCAACCAAACACAGTACCTTAGCAACTGTTTTGCAAGACCTATTTCTCTGCATCAGAACATTGTACAGACATGGGGGTTGGCTTATATTGGCAAGCAGCCTTTGGAGTATCATCATTGGCAGCTGTCAAGCCACTCCCTAGCAACCAAACACAGTACCTTAGCAACCGTTTTGCAAGACCTATATCTCTGCATCAGAACATTGTACAGACATCGTTGTTGGCTTATATTGGCCAGCAGCCTTTGGAGTATCATCATTGGTAGCTGCCAAGCCACTCCCTAGCAACCAAACAGAGTACCCTAGCAACCGTTTTGCAAGACCTATATCTCTGCATCAGAACATCGTAGAGACATGGCGGTTGGCTCTTTTGACTCATGCTAGCACACTGGACATCCAACATGCTACACATGCTAGCAGTGAATAGCTACATGCTAATAGTGATTAGCTTAAGGTTTAAACATGACACAAACTAGTAAAAATGTGTTAGCATCATGCTAGTGGCATGTTAATTGTGTTAGTATGATGCTAGTAGAATGCTAATCATGTTAACATCATGCTAGCAAACATGCTAATCATGTTAGCATCTTGTTAAAAACATGCTAGCAACATGGTAATTATGCTAACATTATGCTAATCATGTTAGCATGTTGCTAGCATTATGCTAACATGATTAGCATCTTGATAAAATCATGCTAGCAACATGGTAATCATGCTAGCATTATGCTAATCATGTTAAAATGTTGCTAGCATTATGCTAACATGATTAGCATCTTGCTAAAAACAAATGCTAGCAGCATGCTAAGGGTGTTAGCATGTTGCTAGCATAATGCTAACATGATTAGCATCTTGCTAAAAACATGCTAGCAGCATGCTAAGGGTGTTAGCATCATGCTATTATGATGCTAATCATGTTAGCATGTTGCTAGCATTATGCTAACATGATTAGCATCTTGTTAAAAACATGCTAGCAACATGGTAATCATGGTAGCATTATGCTAATCATGTTAGCATGTTGTTAGCATTATGTTAATCATGTTAGCATCTTTCTAAAAACATCCTAGCTTGACGGTATTTATGTTAGCATAATGCTAATAAAGAGTGGCGAGTTTTGCCACTGCAAGCACCATTCACATTTTCTTCAGGAAATGTACATTCTAGTTTTGTTTGTTGTTTTATTTTTATTATGATGATTATTTATTCAGAAATTTTTCTCTATTTGAGTTTGGGGTGGAATACTACCCAGAAATGTTCGTAACAAGCTGTATTTGAGATTCACATTTTAATGATGATGATAATAATAGTAATACTGAAAACAAAATTCAAATGTATCATATTATTATAAAAATATATTATTAATAAGAAAAATATATCTTATAATTCAGTCTTGGATGTTAAGTACAACATTTTACATTGAGAAGTAAAACACAATTCATGTTTCGACAGATTGAAGAGCACAGAATATGTGTTTGTGTGAGGAAACGACCCCTCAATAAAAAAGGTAACGCCTTGGAAATGACAATTAGCATACTTCTTTTTCATTTTTGATTGACTTATGTATTTTGTAATTTTTCTCATTTGTGATGTAGAGCTGACGGTAAAGGACCTAGATGTGATCACTATTCCAAGTAAAGATGTTGTCATGGTTCATGAACCAAAACAGAAGGTGGACCTGACT
The DNA here is from genome assembly GCA_003731715.1 of Anabarilius grahami. NCBI lineage: Eukaryota > Metazoa > Chordata > Actinopteri > Cypriniformes > Xenocyprididae > Anabarilius > Anabarilius grahami. The sequence goes on from RJVU01071502.1 coordinate 2,376,174, forward strand.
CGATACCTAGAGAACCAAACATTCCGCTTTGATTATGCCTTTGATGACAGCACGACAAATGAAATGGTTTACAGGTAGAGGATGATTTCATCCATTGTTCATTAAACAAGAATCTTTCTCTAAAAAGGATGTTGGGAATTGGTCACTGTCAGAGGAAAATTACTCATATTGTTCTCTTCACAGGTTTACTGCAAGACCTCTTGTGGAAACCATCTTTGATAGAGGAATGGCCACATGCTTTGCTTATGGCCAAACAGGAAGTGGAAAAACTCATGTAAGAAGTGTTTATTTAATATAATTGAGATTAAAAAATAAATAAAAAATCCTGTTTGGATGGTTTACTAGTTTTTTTTTTTCTACTTAAATACCACAATACTTTCATTTATCAGAGTAATAGGATGTAAAGCTCACTGATTGCTTTTTGTTTTAGACCATGGGTGGAGATTTTTCAGGAAAGAACCAGGATTGTTCTAAAGGAATCTATGCATTAGCTGGTAATTGATGTTTATTTGGTCCTGTAATTTGTTTAACCTTGTAATTCCTTTCAAGCAACTCATTTATTTTATGTGTTGTACACACAGCTCGAGATGTTTTTCTCATGCTGAAGAAACCAAATTATAAGAAGCTGGATCTTCAGGTTTACGCAACGTTCTTTGAAATTTACAGTGGAAAGGCAAGTGGCTCTGAGTTACATTCGGTTTCCGTCAATTGAAAGTGTGTTGTGAATACCATTTGAAGAATTTTACACATTTGCTAGGCTTTCATTTCAGAAAATATGTCCATTCATTGATTTGTTTTTGATTATCAGGAGTGTTATTTTAGAAAACTGATGAACTTGACTCATGGCTGTGATTTAAACTAAAGCCTATTAGTCGTTTAAAGTCTTTGTCTTCTTTAGGTATTTGATCTGTTGAATCGGAAGGCTAAGCTGCGTGTGCTAGAAGATGGAAAGCAGCAAGTGCAAGTGGTTGGGCTTCAGGAACGTGAGGTCAAATGCACTGAGGATGTCCTCAAACTCATTGAAATGGGGAACAGCTGCAGGTAATACTTGATGGGTAAATCAGCATGTACACTGAATTATTTGCTGTTGTATAAAATATGCATATCTCAAAATCTTTTCCTAAATATGATTCATGATCAGTGGCCTGTATTTGGTCCACACAATGTCTCAATACATACACCAGACACTTCTGACTTAAATTTCCTTCCTATTTTCCATTTCAGGACATCAGGTCAGACCTCAGCCAATGCCCACTCATCCCGTAGCCATGCCGTCTTCCAAATCATTCTACGGAGGAAGGGCAAGATGCACGGCAAATTCTCACTCATTGATCTGGCGGGTAATGAACGTGGAGCTGACACGTCTAGCGCTGATCGGCAGACTCGTTTGGAGGGAGCCGAAATCAACAAGAGTCTGTTGGCTCTAAAGGTCAGCGCCTTAAAAACATCACCCTAGAGCATGGGTTGGCAACCGTTTGGTCATGAGGTCCCAATTTTGAATTTCCCAGTTAATCACTGTGATCTTACATGTCCCAAATATTAGGAATGTATCAGAGCTCTGGGCCGTAATAAGCCTCACACCCCATTCAGAGCAAGCAAGCTCACACAGGTCCTCAGAGACTCATTTATCGGTGAGAACTCCAGGACATGCATGGTAAGTTTGATTAAGCCCTCTTTGTCAAACATTGGGATTTGGCTAAGTTTACTTTTGCCTGTTTGCACAGTTCTAATTGTGACTGTTGCCTGCTCAGATCGCCACCATCTCTCCTGGTATGGCCTCCTGTGAGAACACGCTGAACACTCTGAGATATGCCAACAGGTGAGGACATGGCACTGTTTTGTGCATTTATGAAAATGGAAGTTGAGTAGAACTCTCGCCAATGTAGCTTCTAGCTTTTCCCAACCATTTTGAAGATATTTAAATATCACTCTCAAAATTTTGCCTTCAGTGTCTTTAAAAAAAGTGTTTTTGTATTTACCAGTGATTTGACATGCAAGTGCTGATGGGAAAAAGTCTTGTCATAACTTGTCTCTCCTGATTGGCTGTGCTCTTTTCTCTCTGTCTTGCTGTTTTTCTCTGTTCTGTCTTGACTGTCTTCAGAGTAAAGGAGTTTGGGATTAGCCCCTCTGACATCCCCTTCTCTCAGGGGGGAGGAAGTCGCTCTGAACCCTCTCCTACCTATGAGTATGAGCACATGTATACGCAGCTTCCCACCTTATTCTCAGTCAGATACACTGCAGCAGTGTTGGGGAGTTACTAAAAATAGAGACAAGTTACTGACTTCATTTGTCAGTAGCTGTTTTCAAAATTGAGCTTTTTCATGAACAGGCATAGCAAAAAATGACAAACCCCTACATCATTCTTATTAAGTTATTTGGTATTGCAGTCTTATAACTAGACAAACTGAAACCAAATAGACAAACTTAAATAGTTGATCACTCAAGTAGTGTTGGGATGTTTAATTTTAATGTATCACTGTGTTCTGCTTAGGGATGTCAAAAGTATCACTACATCAAAATTGGTATCGAGTATTGTCACATTTCACTGGTATTGCTATGGACGACAACTACTATAATTTTTGTTAAGCCCAACATCGTTAATTTCAGTACCCAGGTTTCCATTACAGATTTGCGCAAAACTTTTGCGATATTTTCTAAATTTTGATTTAAAAAAACTATTGCGAAATGACGGCGTTTCCATTAACTGATGTTATGCGACTAAAATGTAATTTTTTTTCATTTTTACAAATGTCACATATGTTTCTTGGTATTTCTCCCTCATATCTGCTTTGAGGTCTTCACAAATTGTGGCATTTCTTTGTTATGAGTTTAATAAAGAACTACGTCTCGTCTTCTGTCCAAACATACCACGCCATCTTGAAAGAATGATCGACTTTTATGTATGCCAGGTAACCTGTAAATGTGAAAAAACTGTTTCCATTCAGTTTTGTGTAATATTCCTTTTTTGAATTGCCTGAAAAACCATGTCATGCGAGCGTAATAACCTTTTTGCAATATATGAGAGTTTTTGCAAAATTGACGTGTTTCCATTGGACATATTTTCAATTCGCAGTTTCAATTTGCACAATTTGAAGGGTGACGTTTTTTTGAAGGTTTGGAAACGCAGCTAGTGACTACTTTAACAAAAATGGTTCACTGACTCACTCTGTAGTCTGCATAGAATTTTACAGCTTGTTTGTATTGATATATTAAGTTAAATGCTGTTGTGTAAATGAGAATGTTTTATTAGTTGTGTAAGTTTGTTTTGATAGTAAATACTTCTCAGAAAAAATACTGCTGTGATTCAAAATAATATAATCTGATTAATTTATTATTATTATTATTAAAGTTATGCATTTATATAAATACCATCTTAAATAGCTTCACATGATTTTTTTTATTAGTAACTTGTAGTGTTGCAAACAGTATTTCACAATATGAGAGAGCTTGGTTAGCAGTTTCAAAGTAGCTTCCCCAGCACTGCTCAGTAGATAACCAACATCCCATGCTGGCTTGTAAACGATGCATGAAAAAGAAATATTCATGCACAGCAATGTGTATAACCACAGTCTGTTTCATTTTATTAGACACATTGGCTGCACTCACTTCTCACACTAATGGTTGTGCTTTATGTTAACATTTTCATTTCCCCTCTGATCTCCTGTCATTTAATTTCTCTAACCCTGGGAATGTCTGGCATTTCTGTGGTGCTGTTGTCCTTCCTTCTCCTTTAGAAATTACACATGATATGAAAATGAATGCACATAAACACTGTGCATAATTAGAAAAAATGAGATGACACCATAAACAGTTGCGTTAGCTGCACAAATGGCTACAATTTGTATACCTTGATGAGGAGAATATTGTCTGGATTTTTGTTTGTATTAAAAAAACTGTTCCTGATTGTAGATTTTGTCATACCATGCTTGATAAAAGTGTAAATCTTTAGAGTTTTAGATTTTTTTTTTAAATAAATAATGTAAGGTTCTGTTTTAAAATAAGATAAGAGTATACAGTGTCTCTTCAGGTTACACTTTGTTAGTTGTTCTGTATACTAAAGATCCAGATTATATTGAAGCTTTTCAGTCCTGTGACCTGTGCATGGTGTCATTTAGGTCAGCATGATTGCTCTAAAAACATCATCATAAATGCTGTCAATCTGTGCATTTAGAGTGAAGGAGCTGACCGTGGATCCCAATGCTGTGACGGAGGGAGTCCGCCCCAATGTCAACGCCATCAATCAGCTGGAAATCATGGATGAGGATTGGGAGTTGGGCAACTCCCCTCAGAGAGATGACCTCAAACTGCTCTGTGAACAGAATGTAAAAACGCATCTTTTCCTATTACCTACTCCACTTTAAAAATGCATGCATGATGACATTGTAATGAGAACTACTTCAGTTTTGTCTTTTTAGAATTTTTAGAAGTATATTTTATGACCAACTGTTTACATACAAGTGTATGTAGTCAGTTGGTCACATACACACATCCTGAAAAGTGAAGCCAAAACATTTCAATCCCCACCCGGCTCGAATGGGGTGCAAGCCAAACTAAAAAATCCAATTACACTTCAAATATTTTTTTTCCAATGATGATTTCTGTCATTTTAGGTAAGTCTTATCACGCTGATGTATGTTCAAGTGTTCGTTTTTCCAATAAGTTTGGTTGTAATGTCACGATTATGGACAGGAGCTTGATTCCACGGCTCCACCTCAGGATCACTACTGCACAGACTCCAAATGACGTAATTGGCAACGACCGTTTCTGGGATATTTTGGCTTCATTTTTTTTTTTTTTTACAATCTATAGTTTAAATCCTGTATTGTGTAATTTTTGTTACTATTCTTGCAATAAATATTAAATATACATCAAAATTTGATTATTTTGTAAAATAATATACTACTATTCAAAGGTTTAGGGGCAGTAAGATTTTGTTGTTTTTGACGGAAACAAAATCCAGTAAAAACAGTAATATTAAAAAAAAAATGATAATAATATTACAATTCAAATTAACTATTTATTTGAATGTATATTCAAATTTAATTTATTCCTGTGAAGACAAAGCTGAATTTTCAGCATCATTACTCCAGTCTTTAGTGTCACATGATCCTTCAGAAATCATTCTGATATGCTGATTTGCTGCTCAAGAAACATTTTTTTTTTAATTATTATTATCAATGTCGAAAATAGTTGTACTGCTTAATATTTTTGTGGAAACTGTGATACAAACTTTTCAGGATTCTTTGATGAAAAGAAAGTTTAAAAAAACTGCATTTATTTGAAATGGAAATCTTTTGTAACATTATGATATTGGGCATATCTTCAATGTCACTTTTTTTTATCAATTTAATGTGTAGTTGCTGAATAAAACTATTAATTTCTTTTAAAAAAAACAATCTTAATACAGACTTCAAACATTTTAAAGATTGTGTATATTTGCAAATGTTTTGTAACTAATGATAATTTTGTTTTCTGTGCACATTTTTTATTTTTGTTGCATATATTTATATTTGCCTATAAAGGATTTATATTGTCATCAATGAATTCATGCTTTATAAAGATAAATATTGCATATCATTTATAAGCATAAGAGTGAATCCATAAACAGGAAAAATAATAAGGCAAACGATTTGTTGCCTCCTTTTAGATGTTGTGGACCATACACCATTAAGACTTCTTATTATAGGTGGGATAAAAGCTTGTGTTTGAATATTGACAGGAAGAGNCACTTTTTTTTAATCAATTTAATGTGTAGTTGCTGAATAAAACTATTAATTTCTTTAAAAAAAAACAATCTTAATACTGACTCCAAACATTTGAAAGATTGTGTATATTTGCGAATGTTATGTAACTAATGATAATTTTGTTTTCTGTGCGCATTTTTTATTTTTATTGTTGCATATATTTATATTTGCCTATAAAGGCTTTATATTGTCATCAATGAATTCATGCTTTATAAAGATAAATATTGCATATCATTTATAAGCATAAGAGTGAATCCATAAACAGGAAAAATAATAAGGCAAACGATTTGTTGCCTCCTTTTAGATGTTGTGGACCATACACCATTAAGACTTCTTATTATAGGTGGGATAAAAGCTTGTGTTTGAATATTGACAGGAAGAGGAAGTCTCCCCTCAGCTCTTCACGTTCCATGAGGCAGTGTCTCAGCTGGTGGAGATGGAGGAGCAGGTTTTGGAGGACCACAGGGCTGTGTTTCAGGTGTTTGTTTCTACACTAGTCTATTTAATGTCAGCGTTTGGTTTGCTGTGCTTGCTTTTTTCTGTTTATAAGCTTCAGTCCCAAAACTGAAAAAGGGAATTGCTAATGATGATGTTGGTGCTGTGTGTGCTGACAGGAGTCCATCAGGTGGCTTGAGGACGAGAAGGTTCTCCTGGAGATGACTGAGGAGGTGGATTATGACGTGGACTCCTACTCCTCTCAGCTCGAGCAGATTCTTGACCAGAAGATCGACATACTTATTGAGCTCCGAGGTAATGCATCCTCTAGAATTAATTTTTAATTTTTTCCTTTCATAAGAAGAGTTCGTGTTCTCTTAGAGGAATGGAGTATTAATGCATGTGTGTCTGCTCGTATTATCAGATAAAGTGAGGTCATTCCGCTCTACGCTCCAAGAGGAGGAACAAGCCAGCAAGCAGATTAACCCCAAGCGGCCCCGCGCGCTGTAGCCTGGATCACACTCGCGGAGGAACGACAAATACAAGAGTCCTGTAGGCTTCTTGATAGTATTCAGAAGTATTCTGAAGAAACTCTTTCCTACTTTCACATGTGAAATAAAGCGTTAGGTAATTCTCTTACAAATCAGCAGAGGATAAATAAGGGGATTTTGCTCATCATTAAAACCCTTGATGAATGATTAAGATTCTGAGGAAAGTTTAAATTTTTTTTTATTTTTATTAGTATCAATATATTTATTTACTTTTTCATTGTAGGTTAAGGGTATAGACTTGTATCAGTTGATGCTCACATGTTCTACCCTTTGGTTTTTTTAGTTGGACCACTGAAATCCTTCCTTCGAAGTTGTTCTAAATCGTATGCATGAACACTCGGCAACAGATTATCACTCCGTTCCCAGCATGACTGACTTGGTTCATCTGCACTTTAAATAACCTTGTTTTTTGGGGGGTCCATTTACCGTACTTGGCACGGTGTAGGTGTCTGATGATTGGCTGTTACAGCATTTTACTCTGTTTCACCTTGCCATTTTTTGAAGGCATACTAACTGAAGTTTAAGATGTTCTCAAAGAAGCATTTAATGCACTGGGAGAAAAATGTTGAGGTTATGTGAATGAATGTGAGAATTTTGTTGGTTTCTCAAAGACCGCTGTCCCTTTTTCACACGATATTCTCTTCGCCGTCTCTCTCGTCCGTTTATCTGTAGAATGCTTTTGTGCCATATCATGTTTCCTTGTGGAAAGGAAGTTAACAGTCCACCAAAACACTCATCCCTTAGTGTTTTACTTTTAAAACTTCCCGACATTCTCACATCGCCTATACAAATTTGTAAAGTGTATTAAATTACAGCAAGATTCTCATAACAAATAGGGAATACCACTTACTCGCTGCTGTTTTCAGTGTTGGCACCTCTCAACTCAGTGGTTGCTAAATAAAGAATGATTCAACAAAATTCTGCCTTTTTTCTGTTTCTTGACTTTCCTTTTGATAACTGTTTTAAACTGTAAATTCTTGCCTTTGTAAAAATAGAGGAGAGTTTTATTGTGGCGACTTTGTCCAAGAAAGGGGAGAATGAAAGTGACTCAATGCTAATAAATAAGTAGTTTAAATAAGTTAATTATTAAAACTAATATGCTTGAAAAAGTAGATAGATAGCCTTTTGAGTGGATGCAGTTCCAACCTTATTGTCCTAGGGGGCGCTGTTTACTCATAATTTGATCCTGTTACAGTGAGCTAAAAGGAAAGAAAACTTGGGGTAGTCTCAGCCTCAGACGTCACACCCACGGACCGATGGCACACTTATCTGGAAACAAGCATAATTTTTCTCCTCATCATTATTTTATCTGGAATAACAGAAACATTCTTTACAAATCTCTTTTTTTTAAGAACTGGTTTGACAATAATATTAAATTAGTTAGTCAATTATATAACCAAGAAGGAATGCTCTTTTCTTATGATGAGTTCCTTTCTTATTATAAAATACCAATTACTCTAAGAGAGTTTTCAATTGTTTTTGGTTCAATTCCCTCAGGTACTCTTATGCTTTTTAGAGGTATTAATAATTAACTTATGATATTAACTTATGTTGGTAAAATTTGTTTTTCGTTAAATTCTAAAAATAATAATAGAGCTATTCGTACTCTTTTCCAAAGAGAAATTGTTACTGTCCCTTATGTTTTGTCTCATTGGATTTCTTTACTAAATGGAAAATTGATTTGCTGGAGGAAAGTGTGGTTATTGCCACAGAAATATCATCTTAGAAATAAGATTAAAGAAGTTTCGTATAAGCTTATTCACAGATTTTATCCAGCAAATCATTATTTACAAAAATTTTAAAAAGGAATAAATGTAAATTGTATCTTTTGTAACAAACATGGGGAAACTGCCTTGCACTTATTTTGGCACTGTTCATACTCGGTTACACTGTGGTGTAAGGTTCAAAAATGTATCAACGAAAATGTTCAGTGTTCAAAATCTTTCACTCTTGTGGAAAAACGTACTCTTTGGCTTTACTGATTATTCTGATCAAGAAGAACAGTGCTTTTATCTAATAAATCTAATTATATTGTTAACCAAATTTCACATTCATAAGTGCAAATTTACTAATAAGGTACCAAACTTTATGATTTTGTTGACTGAAATGTCTATATATATTGACAGTATCAGAGACTCTTTAAACAAGAAAGCTTTAAGAACTTTGAAAGCTTGTGAATTTTATAATACATTTATTTGATTTGAATGTATAAGATATGTGTGTATGTATGCGTATATGTGTATGTATGTATATATATATAATATATGTATATTTTCTATCTATGTTTTGATCTTTTATATTTACTTCCCCCTGGCACCCTGTTTTATTTGTTGTAATTTGTTCTTTTCCTTTTTTTTCTTCTTCCTTTTGATGTTGTTTCATGGCATACTGTATGTTATTGTTCTTTGAATAAAAAAATAAAAAATAAATTAAAAAAAGTTAGCGAGGGAAGGGCATAAAAAAAACGAACCGGAACGCAGCCATNTTTTTTAAACTTATCTGGAAACACTTCAGGAGTTTCGAAGTCGTCTTCTGGCATAGAATTATACAGGATGTCCGGGAGACGCGTGTGTCGCGTTCTTTAACGGTCCGCCTGGAAACAAATGCCGTGACGCTAACCCTCCTCAAGGAAGAAGAACGCAGTCGTGTTTACAAGCGCTTACCAGGTTCAATTAAACGCTGGATTTCCAAAAGTATGTGTAATCCACGGCTCCACTGTTGCAGTAAACTTGCACAACAGTCTTGAATTAATAATTTATAGATGCACGCCGGTCTGTTATTGCAGGGACATCGATAATACATTTTCACGCCCCTACACATGACGCGGAACAAAACGAACTGTGATTGGTTGTGTTACATGTCAGTCAAACGTCCTCTTTGGCGGTGCTTGGCCAATGAAAGCTGCGATAGAGTTCAGACCTTCTGCCATCAGTCTGAAGGTCTGGCTGAGACTAAAATTGGGCAGTATATAGAACAATAAGGGCAGTATAAAAACAATAAAAGCTCTAAACCAAACTGTAAGTACCGTCATTTGCCTTTTGTTTTTTGAACACATTTATAAGAAACCTTACCAACTTTTTTTATTTATTTCTGTACTAAATAATGCCTGTTCATTATTATTGCACATTTAAATAATCCGAATTAAAAAGGAGCACATTTTATTAATGTGAAACATGAATGTAATTTAAATTATATATTTAACTTTTATTTTGTAATGCCTACTTCCGGAAGGCGTTCTTCACGCCTCTGCATCCCATCCACGCCGTCTGCGCTGCCGTCGGTTAACGATCCTTCACCAAAGTGTCTCCTCCGTTGATGTGAACGTTCGTTCGTCTTGGCATTTCCTCATCTAAATTATTTATGATTTATTTAAGAATTCAACTTTTGGCTTCACACGGGCAGTGTAATGCTGCGAGGAGAGAAGACATCTTCACCACGTAAACAAAGGTACTGTTGTTCACAACCGAACTTTATTAATCACGCTACCTCTAAAAATGTGTTTAATATAATTATGATTCTAAACGTATACCACATTTATAATATTGCCTGACACGTTTGACAGATCGCCATCAAGCTGACGACGTCACTCATATTGTTGTCAAGCTGACGTCATCACCCAGCAGAAATATTTTAATGGGCTGTTACAGATCTCATAAATACAGTCAACTGGTGAGTACTTCATGAAACATGACTAAGATTAATGCCACAGTGCAAGGGTTTGGTTTTATTAGATCCTAATGCATCATTTCCCTTATCTTTCTTGAGTATCAGGTGTATTTTGGGATGGCATCAACCGAATTTTATTAATCGCACTGCCTCTAAAATGTGTTTACTGTTTAATTATTTATATCACATTTATAATATTGCCTGATATAAAATGTAAGTAAAATTTCATAAGGTCTGTGAAGATCCTATTAAATTAAGGCTGTGAGGTAATCTAAATATAAAAGTTGACAAAATACTTTTTTAGCTTAATATTTTAACAGGCCTCAAATAAAGTATAATAATCAAGGTAAATAACTATAATTATAAATGAATTGTGTGTATATGTGTGTGTATATATATGTATATGTGTGTGTGTGTGTGTATATATATATATAATTACGTATCAGGACAAAATAAAAAATCATCTGGTCCTTGGCAGGTCGTAAAATTAGGTAAATACAACCTCAGATAAACAACAACACATGACATATCACACTGTGTCATTATTTATTTAACAAAAACTAGGCCAAAATGGATAAGCCACTGCTTCCATAGGAATTAAGAGGGCGAGTAACAGTCAGGCACTGCTAATCAAATGTCGTTGAAATGTCGATCATTGACATCAGCAATGATCTTAGAGAAGCAATTGTTGCTGCCCATCAATCTAGGAAGGTTTACAAGGCCATTTCCAAACAATTTGAAGTCCATCATTCTACATTGAGGAAGATTATTCACTAGTGGAAAACATTCAAGACAGTTGCCAATCTTCCCAGGAGTGGACGTCCCAGCAAATTCACCCCAAGTTTAGACCGTGCAATGCTCAGAGAAACTGCAGTAAAACCAAAAACTACATCTCAGACTCTACAGGCCTTAGTTAACATGTTAAATGTTAAAATGAAAGTGAAGAAGTTTGAAAGTGAAAGTAACATGTCATGGCCAAGTATGGTAACCCATACTCTAAAATTATCCTCTGCATTTAAATCATCCTGTTTGTGCACATACATTAGGAGTAGTGAGTAGTTAACACACACACACACACACACCTGGAGCAGTGGGCAGCCATTTTGCTGTGGCGCCCGAGGAGTGATTGGGGGTTAAGTGCCTTGCTCAAGGGCACCTCAGTCATTTCCTGCCGGTATTGAGAATCGAAACCACAACCTTTGGGTTACCAGTCTGACTCTCTAACTGCTAGGACACAACTGCCATAGTTAGAGAGTTCAAGACAGTACAATTAGGAAAAAGACTGGACAAGTATGGCTTGTTTGGAAGGGTTGCCAGGAGAAAGCTTCTTCTCTCTAAAAAGAACATGGCAGCATGGCTTAGGTTTGCAATATTACATCTAAACAAACCACAAGACTTCTGGAACAGTGTCCTTTGGACAGATGAGACCAAAGTGGAGATGTTTGGCCATAATGCACTGTGCCACATTTGGTGAAAACCAAACATAGCACATCAGCACAAACACCTCATAGCACTGTCAAGCGTGGTGGTGGAGGGGTGATGTGCTTGTTTTGCATACCTCTCAGTCATTGAGTCGACCATGAACTCCTCCAAAGTATTCTAGAGTCAAATGTGAGGCGATCTGTCCGACAGCTAAAGCTTGGCCGAAATTGGGCCATGCAACAGGACAATGATCCCAAGAACACCAGCAATTCTACAACAGAATGGCTGAAAAAGAAAAGAATCAAGATGTTTCAATAGGCCATTCGAAGTCCAGACTTCAACTTGATTGAAATGCTGTGGCAGGACCTTGAGAGAGCTGTGCATAAACAAAGAGTGGGCCAAAATTCATCCACAATGATCTGAGAGACTGATAAAGTCATACAGAAAACGATTACTTCAGGTTATCGCTGCTAAAGGTGGTTCTACTATTGAATTGTGTTAAAAAAATAATAACAGAGTGTAATGTCATGTGGTGTTGTTCATCTGAGGTTGTATTTACCTATTTTTAAGATGATTTTTTATGTCCTCTGCAAAAGGG
>RJVU01071502.1:2405692-2470237 GCA_003731715.1 Anabarilius grahami
TCTTTATTATTATCTACATGGATATTAAAATCACCAACAACAAGGACTTTATCCACAGCCAGTACTAACTCTGATAGAAAATCAGCAAATTCTTTGATAAAGTCAGTATGGTGCCCTGGTGGCCTGTAAAAAGTACCCCAAAAGTACCCCATGCCCACAGTTAAATATACTGCTGGATCTTTAATGTTTTGGGCCTATTTTTCTGCTGGAGGTCCTGGACATCTTGTTCAGATACATGGTATATTTCTAGCAAATACCAACAGATAAAAAATCAAAACCTGACCTTCTGCTAGAAATCCAATAATGGGCCGTGGTTGGATCTTCCATCAGGACAATGATCCAAAACAAACATCAAAACCACCACAAAAATGTGTCAGTGAGCACAAAATGAAGCTTCTGCCATGGTCGTCCCAGTTCCCTGACCTGAACCCTAAAGAAAATGAGTGGAGCGAACTAAAGAGAAGAAGCACCAGCATGGAGCTGGGAATCTGAAGGATCTGGAGAGATTCTGCATGAAGGAATGGTCTCTGATCTCTTGTCAGGTGCTCTCCAAACTCATCAGGCATTATAGGTGAAGACTCAGAGCTGTTATCTTGGCAAAAGGAGGTTGCAAAAAGTTTTGAATAAAAGGGTGCCAATAATTGTGGCCAACGTGTTTTGGAGAAAAACATTTATTTCATAGTGTGATTTTTTTCCCCCCACTTTCAATTCTTTTCCTTCAATGAAAGGTTATAATTTTGTGAATTTTTTGAAAGAAAGATCAAAAGGATAAACAATGCAGATTTATTTTCACAGCCGCCTTTGCTCATAATTACTAAGGGTGCCAATAATTGTGGAGGGCACCGTATATATATATATAAGCAAAAAACTGAAAAATGCAGAAAAATTTTAATTATGTAATTTGAGAGATAATGTGTCAGCAAGTGGCACCCATGTGCTTTAACATCACATATTCGCTTTTCTCAAACAGCTGGTAGCTGCTGACCTGAAACTGCAGCTCTGCGGCATTGCTAATGGATATGTGTAGATATAAATGTAAACTATACTGTATTATTTTAGGGTTTTATACCGCATCAGGTCAGTGCTGCAGCCGAGTGGTCTCTGGCATTCTCCTTCATCTGCTTTTTCCTCACGTACATACGTGATTTCCAGGTGCGATCATTTACTATGGTGGTTCACCAGTTCATAAGTCTTTTTTTAAGTCATCTTCTCATACATATACACTGCAAAAAATGCTGTTCTTAATTAGAATTTTTGTCTTGTTTCTAGTCAAAATATCTTAAAGTTCTTAAATCAAGAAGCATTTTCTTGACAAGTACAAATTATTTTCTTGTTTTCAGGAAAAATAAGTCAAAATTAAGTAAGTTTTTCCTTAAAACAAGCAAAATAATCTGCCAATGGGGTAAACAAAATAATCTTAGTCCAAACTGAAAACAAGATTATGTATCTTATTCTTGGTTTGAAATAAGATTATTTTGCTTACCCCATTGGCAGATTATTTTGCTTGTTTTAAGGAAAAACGTACTAAATTTTGACTTATTTTTCCTAAAAAAAAGGAAATAATTTTTACTTGTCAAGAAAATGCTTCTTGATTTAAGAACTTAGATATTTTGACTAGAAACAAGACAAAAATTCTAAGTAAGAACAGCATTTTTTGCAGTGTATGTTACATGTAAAATTCTGTATATTTTTGTCTATTTATAATCGTTCAGTTGTGCACCTGTTTGAACAAACCTCTTTTTTGACCAGAAAATCACTCTGTGGGTTCAGCCTGTACTTCAGAGTAACCATCTCTACGATTATTCTCGCTATGAAGACAGAGAGCACATGCAACATGGAGAGCGCTCTCCTCTACTGGCTGGCACCATTTGAGGCACTCTGCCACCTTGCGTCTGACATCGAACACTGCAGTCGACATTCAGTGGAGGTCACAAATCTGAATATTCCCAGACTTTTCATGTTGAAGAGAAGCTTCTGTAATGTTACATTTTCTTGCCATGCTTTTATGCAATATTTTGAAAATATTGAGGGGAGACTATTGGCATGTATACATATTTTACATAAGTTTTATCAACATGGTTACATGATCACAAATCTAAATTATGCAAAATAATCACATTTTTCCTTTTAATTTGAGAATAAACACATTTCATATTTTGACATCTTTCAGTGCTTTTACAGTAATTTGTGATGATCTATATGGAGATGAAATGTTTTATTTAATTTCATATCAGACTGAATCTGTGTTGTTTTCATTTAAAATGCATTTAGGAAGGTATGTTTTTCAATTCAGCATGTTTCTACTGGCTCAGTTTCTGTAACATTAAACCTTCTGGTTAAAACGTTTCTAGCTGAAGCCTTACATACATTAAATACAGCAGCTTATTACAAAACAGTTACCCCTGACACCCAACAAGACTCCAACACTAATGACAAACAGCAGTAAAACTGAACACATGAGAACATAAATAAAAAATAATCTGACATTTAATTCTATCTACATTCCTTCTATCTACAGTTTAACTGATTTCACACAAGATTTACAACCACATTTTTGGTGAATGCTCCCACTAGTGTTTCTTGGCTTTCTCTTTCATCTTTTTCTGGTATTCAGCAATCTTTCTGTCAAAAAACCCTGGAAGAAAAAGAAAAATATTAACTATCAAGTTATTATTATTATATATTTTATTACTATTCAAGATCATTTTTATATTGGAATCATCCTCTTCTCATGCAAAATCACCTTTTTCACCTTATTGCCTCCACAGTTCAATTAAATAGTCTCGCAGTTAAAGCTGTACGATTAAACGTTAAAAGATTGCGATCTCGATTCAAACACCCATGCAATCTCATTCCTAAAATGCCAACGATTTGGCTGTGTCTATTAAACCTTTGATACAATCGCACTGGAATATTCAAATCTGTGTTTGACCATACATGTATGACACAATTAGAAGTATAAAACAGCTTCACAAACAGTCTTTTCAACCACACACCATCGTTATTTCTGTTACAAAAAAGTACTGGGATAAAAGTTTATAGTTCGGATATAAACACTGATGTCTACGGAAGCGATCAAGATAAAGCAAATCACCTTCTGAAAGTAATTTGGCACTTCAAATAATGATTGTATCGATTACATCGTTCCACAAGTAGGTGGCGACAAGTGGCTGTTAAAAGTGTATTTGTCATTGAATGATTCATTCAAGAGATTTGTTCAAAAAATGCTGATTCATCCAGTAATGAAACAAGTAAAGTATTAATGAGTGAGTCATTGAATCATTCATTGAACCGTTTTATTTAATAATTCATTCAGATTACGTTATTTTGTTTAGTTGTCTGTTCAGAATCGTGGGAGAATCGAGATCTCTGCAATTCTCAATTTATCCAAAATCGTGCAGCTCTACTCGCAGTGACAAATATTCCATGTGGCCTCTCAATTAATAGGTCATAAAAAGTATTATAATTATTAAAAAACTATCAATAACATGTCATGCATGTTAAACTACTAATTTTCTGATCACCGCTAATAACAATAAGCCAAAGGGTGCGCATCTCACCTGTGCCGTCCTGAGAGGCGGGTCTCTGTTCCATTTCCTGAATGAAGAGGTCGAACATCTGCGTCTGTAAAAACTTCTTTACAAATCGTCTCATGCTCTTGGATTCTATAGCTTTACAGAAATTTGTTTGCTGGAACTCGGCCCGCTTGTCTTGGCCATTCCGTACGATGTGTTTAGAGAAGTGACCGACAGTCTTGATAAAGAACGGCAGGAAAGCTTCTGGGACCACCCGGTTCAAATCCTCAAGACCTGATGTAATACAAATACATAGGTTATTAGTTTTAAATAACCTTGTGAGAAAAATAAACTAATTTATACATTGTTCTGAGTGGATTATATGTGGTTTCTAGGGTGCGATTGCAATGATTTACATAGGGATAACCATATAGCAACATTCCGGCATCTTGCGGCGGTGTGAATATGAAACAAGTTTTAATCTGTTTGGTGTCTGCTATTTTCAAAAGTAATGTTAGCGATTACAGTGTGTCTGGAAATTTCTAATAAACATTTTATCTCATTTTTCATAACAAAATCACTTGTAAATATTGCTAGTTGTGGATTGCGTTTTAGGCTTATTTGGGATAATTTAGGCTTGCTTTGCTGTGGTGAGTGGCTTATTTTGGGTTTTTTTGTTAGACTCGAGTGCTGGGTTTTCTAGCAAGATCTGGCAACACACTTTAGACCATAATGTATTTAGCAAGATTTGATCATTCATGTCCGTAGCGCAAACAATGTGGGACAATTTTATACGCCACCATCCACGCTGAAATCAGGGTTGCCAGGTTTTCACAACAAAACCCAAACAATTGCTACTCAAAACTAGTCCAATCACGTTTCGGGGGGGTCCCCCGGTAAAAATTCAGAGGGCTAAAATCCGCTTTTTGGCTGGGTTCCCTTGGTAAAATTCGCATTCCAGGGGCTAAATATCATGTTATTTGGGGTCACTACAACACACGGCAACAGTGATAAAGTAGCCCAATTCTGCGGAAAAAACGCAGACTTGGCAACGCTGGCGCTCATTAGTTCATTGCGTCTATCATGTGACATATCCGAGGGAAACAGCTTCTCGATCAAGAAAAAAATGCTAGGCGGGACTTGGAAGTCCATCGGTAATTGGATGGTTTGCTATTGCCGTGATGTCATGTGAGTGACAGGTTGTCCTGCCCTCATGCCAGTAAACACATTAACAGGGAAGAAAAGAGATGTCGCTGCAAGAGGGAGGGGAAGATATTTTGATTCAAGATTATGAGGGCACATGAATAATGATGTGCACGGATAAATAATTTATAATAAATAATGCAATATTCCATTAAAATAAGAATAGTCAGTTTTGATTTCATGGTGACGTATGAGTAATGAGGGAGGAAAAATACACTTGCCTAAACAAACTCCACTAAATATAAAGTAGGATACAGAAAAGTTGCTTACTTGATTTCTCATTTTTGGCACTGAGGGCCTGCTTGATTTCCTCTTTGAGTTTGTGAGGTAATATTGTGTCCTCATCTCCCATCTGTTTGGAGAAACATTTCAACCACAGTCACCCACACTATATTCATCAGTCACTTTTCATGGAAACAAAATAACAGATGCCCTCTATAATGCACACATGAACTTACACACTTGATAAATGTCTCCTTCCTGTCTTCTGACAAGTCAACAACAAGCAACTGGGTGAGTAGATGAATTCAGATGTCAGCTTGCAGGGTTTGAAATGCAAATAGCTTGTAATGTTTTAACAGTGTCAGGAGTCTGGTCACTCACCTCAGTCTGGTCAATGACCTGATCTGCGAGGCGTTTCTGGACACCCAGCAGATATGGTGTGGGGGCCATGATGACGTCGATTAGGATCTCGGGAACGATGGAAATGAGCGTGTGCTGCCAGATGAATGGATACAGGAGAACAGCCACTGCGTGGATGACCTGAGACAATGTCCTGCAGACAGATCGTAAGGGTTTGATCAATGTTATACACATAAATCAAAGCAATACATAAAACGTATGTGTGTGTGTGTGTGCATGTATGTTTGTTTTAGTACCCAAGCTCCTCAGCGATGAAGATGATCCTCCGCTCAAGTACAATAGCAGCAAAGACCTTGAGCACCTCATCATCTGACAGGCATGTGAACAACGTGCGGAAATCTACATGCTCCAGCCAGGAGTCTGTCGGACGAGTCAAACTGATGATCTATAGAGAGATAAAAATATGCTTTATAATAGATATATATTTAGTTATAAATAAAGAATATAACTGCACACTTACTTGAAAATATATTTTTCAATTTAAATCTAGTCTAAAACACATCTCTTTAACCTGCTGTATATATATATATATAAAACACAATCAATTTGCATTATTCAGATCAGTTAAATGATTGTTAGGATGCATAAATTAGGTCAACCGGAACAGGGAACACTTGCTATAACATCCGATGTGGCATCTACAGTAATATTAGTCTGTCTGCCTCATCCTTATCCTGAGGTTACCGCAGTCAGTCGGATCTGGGCTGTATCCAGGGGCCAGTTATTCAAAAAGTTTAATCTGGATCAGAATGATCTGGATTTGGAAATCCCATGTTTTGCTATCCAGGATCAGGTAATCATTCTTACTTTTGTGCTGGTTTTTCAAAGCAAAATTGGGTTGGATCACCCTGATCCAGATACACACTTTTTCAGATTACCAAATCTGGATTACTAGTGCTCTACGGAGCCCCTAAAGAGACATGGTGATAGAATATGAGAAAAAAACACACTTTTGCATTGCTTTCCGCGTAGAAACCTTGTGTTCCCCTCGCAAAGAACTTTTGACTGGTTCATCTGATTGTCCCAATGTAGTTTACAAACAGTGATAAAAAATAAAACATTAAATCAAATATAAAATTTTTGTTTGATATTTACAGCTGTTTGGGGATTATTTTAAAATCTTTTTTTATTTTACAGTAGGTTACCGAAAGGCTAAAAATGTAGCCTAATGTCTACTTCTAATTTATTACTTTAACAGTTAAACTAACCAAGAGCAAAATAAAAAATGTGTGTATGTATATTACATGATAAAAAAATTTTGACCAGTTTTAAAGTTTTATTAAATTTTTGTTCCTAAAATCCACCCTTCTGATGGGATCAGTATGATCCATATTTTTTGGATCAAAGGTATCCCAATCTTAGTAAAAAGTTTTGAACAACACAAACTGATGATTTTATCCAGATCAAAACCAAGATTTGATTTTGTGATCTAATCTGATTTCAGAATCCTTTTTCCTTTTGAACAACCCATTTTCAAGATTTGATCTAATCCAATAGCCGAAATCCTATCAGATTACTTTTGAACAACTGGCCCCTAGATCAGATGGAGGTCCTGCACCTAGACACGACCACATCACAGCCCTTAAGTGTCAGCAGAGATCGTGCCAATCCCCTGTGACATGAGGGCCAGTGGCAAAACCCGTCTCCATACCGGCGTGATTAATCTGATCTTCAACCAGATGGAACTGGATTAAATATTTTGAATGCTCTGAGACTGGCTTCAATCCAAATCTGACTTGTTATGCTGCCTGACTTATAATCATATAGTGTTTGTTCATTGGCCAGAGGAGAACTGGCCCCCAACTGAACCTGGTTTCTCCCAAGGTTTTTTTCCTCCATTCTGTCACCTGTTAGAGTTTTGGTTCCTTGCTGCTGTCGCCTCTGGCTTGTTAAAGCCCATAACACACCAAGCCGATACCGACAAATGAGTGCCGATGAAAGCAGACTGCGGGGTTGGCTCACGTCGGCAGCGTCTGGGTCCAAAGTTGCCCTGACACACCAAACCGACGCTCGACACCCGACGGCCAAGTAGCACGTCCGTTCTGCGCCTGCGTAAGAAGAAATGTCTTTCTGTACCAGCAGGTGGCAGTAGCCAATCAGAATGATCAGATGGCCCGACGGACCGACGAGCTCCGACGCCGATTCAACATGTCGAATCGGCCAAAAGAAGCCGACAAGGACCAACTTCAGCCGACGGTGCGGAACAAAAAACTGCCTGACGGCCAAATGTCGGCTTGGTGTGTTTTGGGCTTTAGTTGGGGACACTTAATATCAAACAATATTATTGATCTGACTGCATTGACACTATTGTATGAAAACTGAACTGAGCTGGACGATGACATTTTCTCCAGAGCTGTCGTATAGATAAATTAACTAAATTAAAAACGAATGATTTTTACAACGGGACTAAATGACACTATTTTCTTCTATAGCTGCTGTTCAGCCGAAACAAACTTTACTGCATAATTTTCCTGTTATCTCTGCAAAGCTGCTTTGAAACGTATATAACTNTTATACTTATATGTTTTTAACTGTGTATATATATATATATATATATATATTTGTGTGAAGGTGACTTGACTTCAAAAAATAAACTTTTAAGTGAGTGTGCAGTTATATTCTTTGCACCTCCAAAAGGTGTGTGTTTCTTCAATATTTTGTTAAAGGAATAGATATTTTATTATAAAAACAGTGTTGAGGGATAACTAAAAGTAGTGATCCTACAAAATTAAGCATTTTTGTCACATTGTATTTGTGACTTTATCTTACAGAGTGAACCGAGGCAATAAGAATCGGATTCGTCTTTAGCAAATTTATATGTTCTGATGGTTTACTGATGCTTTCCTGTAGCTCAGTGGTTAGAGCATGGCACTAGCAATGCCAAGGTCATGGGTTCGATCCCAGGGATTACACATACTCCGATACAAATGTATAGTATAATGCAATGTATGTCGCTTTGGATAAAAGCGTCTGCCAAATGCATAAATGTAAATGTAAATGTACTCCAATGAACTTGTTCAAAATGGTCTACTGATTCATTTGAATCATTGCTAAATAATGTTTTTGTCACTACGTTTCCAATACAGTTATATAAATTGAGTTTGTTCTTTAGTTTTATTAGTTGTAAAGTTATTAGTGTAAACTGTTCACGTTTGATGTTTTCAGCCTAACTGTTTGGTTTTGTGCTTTGCTAAATACAATGTTGATTTTGTTCAATCATAGTCTAATATATATCTGATGTTAATTTAAATGACCTTGCTTTAATGAATCTAACTACCTTTTCAAATTTTCATTTTGACTGTAATTTAAAAACTTCTAATTATGAGTACCCTGACTTTTTCAAGTTAATTTCAAAGTAGCTTGCCCATCATAGATGGATGGATGGATGGATGGATAGATAGGGCAGATAGATATACTAATGCCATACTAATGTAATGTGCAGATCACTTAAATGGAATGTTACATAGAAAATGTGCTGGAGGAGATATTCAAGCAGAACCAAGTCAAGTTTGTACAAAGCATAAGGACATACCTGCATGAGTTTATCTTTGACCCTTTCCCCTGAGCTATTACTTCACTTACTTCAATTTCCTGCTGCTTTGACAGAGCTGAGGACATGTGTGTTTGTGGACAGCATGTCTCTGCCTGCCTGTCTGCTTGTTTGGAATTAGAGGTGTACTACTTTACGCCCCCTTTAATGTACTGTAATTAACGTTCTATGGTTTATAATTACTGGGAAAAAAACATGGAAAACCAACTTTTATTATCTTGCACAATTATACACCCTCATTTCATTTCCTCTTCCTTTTTTCTTTTTGGTTGGAAAAG
Organism: Anabarilius grahami; assembly: GCA_003731715.1. Taxonomy (NCBI): domain Eukaryota; kingdom Metazoa; phylum Chordata; class Actinopteri; order Cypriniformes; family Xenocyprididae; genus Anabarilius; species Anabarilius grahami. Next base: position 2,414,881 of record RJVU01071502.1, read on the forward strand.
ATTGACAAATACCAGTTTTTTAGCTTTTGCTGTTGACTCATCTGCTGTAAGTACAGTGGAAATGGAAAGTGTAGCAGCTGCTGGTTGGCCAACACTGCCTCCATACGTCATATCTCGCAATAAACACATTGGTTGTGTAAGTCATTGTTCAGTCAACAATTTCCGGACAATTAAAAAAAAAATGGTGTTCATGTACAATAGAGTGCTGCAGTAATTGCATATTTTTGTAGGCCAACCTGGAAGTTAGCATCACCCTGGTTCCCTTGACAAAAACCCAATATGATTTTTCTATTTGCTTTTGGATTACTGCAGAAAATAAGGTCTGTCTAGTGTCTAGTGACAAAAGCTTATGATTCTTGCACATTTTATTCATTGTGATAATCTTCACAAATGAACGCAACAAATGAATTTAGAAGCAGAAATACAATCGTCAGAAGTCAAAAGCTTTTCGTAGGCTATAAACGAACTACACCACGGTCACATGACTTCAACATCATCCCTAAGCTTCCGACAAGTCTTTCACTCTTAGTTTAAAAATATTTTCTCAGAAAGCTTCGAAGCTTTATGAAGCAGTGTTTTGAAATCGCCCATCACTAGATATTTTTGAATAAAGTCATTATTTTGTTTTTTTGGCACACAAAAAATATTCTCGTCGCTTCATAATATTAAGGTTGAACCATTGTAGTCACATGAATACGTCTTTAGTAGCTTTTCTGGGCATCTGAAAGTGTTAATTATCTTTCTGTCAGTGGAGGCCTCACTGAGCCATCGGATTTGATCAAAAATATCTTAATTTTGTTCCGAAGATGAACGAAGGTCTTACGGGTGTGGAACGACATGAGGGTGAGTAATTAATGACAGAAATTTCATTTTTGGGTGAACTAACCCTTTAATGTCCCTGACAATCTCTGTAGTTCCATTTAGCCACTTATCAGCAACCGCCTTTTTCAAGACACGTAAAAGCTAAAAAAATGATGTATTTTTATATCTTAGAATAAACGCGAAAATTTCTTGAGCTTGTGTTCACCACAGACCTTATTTCAAGCATTTAACCAAAAACCCATTCAAAAAACCTTTTCCTCAGGATGACCTAACCGGGAATGCTAAAAATGCTAACTCGTTTCCGGGTTTTGGCCTACAAAAGTACATCATCCCTGCACCATTCTATAAGGAGTCACTCTAACCCTAGTATCAGCCAGATGGCATTTCCACTTTTTTAGTATTATATTAGAATAAAATAATGACAGGGATGACTATACGCAAGGGTGCCTCTCTGTCCAGCTATTTTCCTATACAAGTACATCCCATAGGACACATGCATGATGGGCATGACTGTAAAGGCTTCCTTAAGACTGACAAGCCATTCAGACAAATTGTAGTTTTATCTCTGGTTCTTACCTCAGTGCCTCTATCTGGAATAAAGCTTTTGATATTAACAGTGTGTCCAGGGGCAGGAAAAGCCGCCTCCCTCAGGCTCTGCATAAATGGGTAAATCATCGCCATGGAGATCTTTCTGCGTTGCTCCACCTCATCAAAGATCTGAAATATTAAGCAGACAGATTAAACAATGCAGGAAATGAAGGATTCAATAAAAAGACAAAAAAATATAATCTCTTATCACTGAGAGAAGTATACAAAGAAAGTATACTAAGGAATATACACTACTCTTCATAGGTTTGGGGTCAGTAAGATTTTTTTGTTGTTGAAACAATTTATACTTTTATTCAGCAAAAATACATTAAACATTAAAAGTGACAGTAAAGATGTTTATAATGTTAAAAAAGATTTCTGTTTCACAAAAAGATGCAGCGCAAACTGTTTTCAACTGATAATAATAAGAAAAAATATATTTTTACATTTATTGAGCACAAAAACAGCACATTAGAATGATTTCTGAAGGATCATGTGACACTGAAGACTGGAGTAATGATGCTGAAAATTCAGCTTTGCCGTTACAGGAATAAATTACATTTTAAAATATATTCAAATAGAAAACAATTCAATTGTAATAATATTTCACAATATTATTGTTTTAGAATATTTTTGATCAAATATATAAAAACACCATATATTATTGAAGTATAAGCAATAAATACTTTACAAACACCCAAATTTTGAAAATGTACATTTTTAAAGATCGCATTAGCCTGTCTTTGATGTTTGTCCTGAACAAACAAACTCATTTCCAGTCATGAGAGAGCATTCACCGAAAAAAAGTACCTGCACAAAGTTCAGTTCAAACAAACAAAACATTCTCCAACAACTGAAGCATAACGCTCAATGGACAGCTCAACATGTCAGACAACACATTTTCAAACTCTGAATTAATACAACAAAGGGCAAATTTCTCAAATACATATCAAAACAATGAAGTACAAAGACATTTACATTGACTGTGCAGTAAATTATGCTGATTTACCTTGGAAAAGAGTCCAAAACAGGCTACATTACTGATGATACAGTAGGCCTCAGGCAGACGAGCACCCTTCCCATCAGGCTAAACAAGAAAAGACCAACAACAAGAGAAGTGAGCACACACTTAAAGTGCATATGAATGTTCTTGACCTTGTTTGTTTGTATTTTCATGCATTGCAAGAAAGAAATTGATTTTTCTGAAGAAAATGTAAAGGGTGCTTTCCCTGTTGCTATGTTGGTAGAGTGATGTGGGTGGATGTTACCGGGTTGTTATGCGGGTTTAACACTTGGTTAAAGCACTAACTTTAAGTATGAGCAAAAATAAGAGGAAGTATCATTAATGACTCCAGTCAACATTTACCAGCAGCCTCCTACAGTATCCATTCTTCCTCGACCCATCAACATCTGTAAGCACGAAAGAGAATGTTTCACTGTGAAATAGAGAAAAAGAGAGAAAATGAAAAATGCAGTTTCTGCCTCCACAGGGCATGCTGGGAGAAATAATGTGTGTGGTCACAGTACCTGGGACATTCTGTTAAGGGCGCCCAGTTACCACCCTCTGGAAAGCAAAAGAGTGTGAGCGCCTTTAACGTCTTCTCTTCCTCCTCCTTCTGAAATCGCACCATGCCATCTTTCTGTGCTCATTACAAAGTGAAAAAGACTAAATTGTGCTGCGTATGACACTATAATTTTTCGCTATATATTTTTTTACCTTTATAAGAACTAGTCCCATATTAAATAATAAAATGATATATATAATAAATAATAATAAATACATTTTAACATGATTTACTTGATGGTTTGATTCACACTCAAAAAAAATTTAAACAATAAATCCTTATGACAACTCCAAACTTCAACTTCACAATCTTCAAATACACCTGGGGCCAGTTGTTCAAAAAGTTTAATCTGGATCAGAATTATCTGGATTTGTAAATCCCATGTTTTGCTATCCAGGATCAGGTTATCCATCTTACTTTTGTGCTGGTTTTTCAAAGCAAAACTGGATTGGATCACCCTGATCCAGATACACACTTTTTCAGATTACCAAATCTGGATTACTTGTGCTCTACAGAGCCCCTAAAGGGACATGGTGATGCTTTTGCATTCTCTCAGAAATATTCCACATAGCGTTCACCCGAGAAACTTTTCGTTTGCTCGCAAAGAACTGGTTCATCTGTTATGATCGTGCCAATGTCGTTTACAAACAATGATTTAAAAAAACACTTTGAATTAAATATAATATTTTTGTTAGATATTTACAGCTGTTTGAGTTTAGATTATTTTAGATTATTTTATTGCACCAAATTCTCTTTTTTACTTTACAGTAGGTTACCAAAAGGCTAAATATGTAGCTAAATGTCTACTTCCAATTTATTACTTTAACAGTTAAACTAAAAAATGTGTGTATGTATATTACATGATAAAAACAAATTTTTTATTTATTTATTTGTTTATTTTTTACCAGTTTTAAAGTTTTATTACATTTTTGTTTCTGAAATCCATCCTTCTGATGGGATCAGTGTAATCCAGGTTTTTTGGATCAAAGGTATCCCAATCTTACTAATAAGTTTTGAACAACACAAACTGGTGATTTGATCCAGATCAAAACCAAGATTGGATTTTGTGATCTAATCTGATTTTTCAGAATCCTTTTTTCCTTTTGAACAACCCATTTTCAAGATTTGATCCAATCCGAAAGCCGGAATCCGATCAGATTACTTTTGAACAACTGGCCCCTGAAGACACAAGAGAACTTCTAATGAAACCCTAAGGGGCCATTCACACAGAATGCGTTTTTGCTGTTGCTTGGGCATGTTTACATAGTAAGCCAATGGAAAAGCGTGTGTGAACGGCCCCTAATAACTAAGAACATTTTTCTAACATTCCCATTAGGTTATGAAATGTTATTTCTGAAAACATTTAAAACATCCAGTTTTTAAAATGTTTTGTTTTTTCTGGTTATGCCAAATATTTTAGAAATAAATTTCCATGAACGATGTATAAATAATTTTTTTGTGCTAACATTATTAAAGGGTTAGTTCACCCAAAAATGAAAATTCCATCATTACTTACTCAACCTCATGTTGTTCCACACCCGTAAGACCTTCGTTCATCTTCGGAACACAAATTAAGATATTTTTGATGAAATCCGAGAGCTGACTTCTCCATAGACAGCAATTTCAAGGTGCAGTGTGTACATTTAGCATCATCTAGCAATGAGATTGCAAATTGCAATATAGAGAAGCTACAGCGGCCAACACAGGACAAAAATATCATCTGAGACACCAGAGAGTAGCCAGTAGGGCTGGACCAGAATATTCGATTATTCGTTTGGTATTCGATTTTTTAATTTTGTGATCCGAATATTCCTTTTTTGGGGTTTGTTTGTTTTGTGTCTACAACGTAAAGTGGTATTTAAATTAAATTGCTGTCTATGGAGTGGTCAGAAAGCTCTCGGATTTCATCAAAAATATCTTAATGTGTGTTCAGAAGATGAACGAAGGTCTTACGGGTTTGGAACGAGATGAGGGTGAGTAATTAATTTCATTTTTGGGTGAACTAACCCTTTAATGACCAGATAACTTTGAAGGAATGTTCTATTAAAGTTACTGAAAGAATGTTTGTTCATAACTTTGAGAAAACTTTGCCAGAACGTTAACCAAAGTTCTGAGAACGTTCCCTGTCAGCTGAGAATGTGAATCGTGATCTGCTGTAGCATTCCTCAATTAATGTAATGAATTGTTATAGTTGCTATTACAATGCTACGAAAGTACTGAAGGGTAAGTAAGCTCAGAAAAGTTCCTAACTAATCACGGTTGCTTATTCACGTTCTTAGTCAAAGATGTTCGTTTTCACAGCTGAAGTGTAAATAGGCATAACATACATGTGTCTGCATGCAGAGCACATGGTTTGTCTGTGTCACCTTTGGGAACTGATAGATGATCTGTGGCTCATATATCCCATCTTTGTTCTTCTTAGGCCGAACCACCACCAGATATTCAAAGAAAAATTGCCCGCTAGCGTAGCGCTGCTCCTTTGCCTTTTCTTCCACGGGAGAAAGCTCTGTGCTAGCAGGTAGATCTGGTTCCTTGCCAGTTCCTACAAAAACATACGCACCTTAGCTTCCGTAATATATATTTACAGAGGCTGTTTTCATGTCAACACAGAGGAAATGCTAGAAAGCCCAACTGTTTATAAATGTTTGATTTTTGAACGATCTAAAAAATGTGGCTTTTCAGAAACAGCACTTGAAACGCTGAACCATGAACAAGTACAAACAAATTAGAGATGAGAAAGACGGAGCTCTTCTGTGAATTTCCTTAACATTTCCTTTTGAGCCTGCTTTTTGGCAGCCTCCCCCAACGCAGAGCAAACAAAGCTGACAGGAATACCATAGGAGTCCACTAAGTCTTGTTCTAGCTTGACTTGCCTCACCATAGAAACCCTCAATGTGCCTTTCTATACACAACAGAACAATAACCGCTGCTCGTAAATGAAAAGACAAGAAGTGCACTAAAGAACAGATGCAAATTGTGTGCTCTGACTGACTTCATAAATGAATTTTAAATGAACACGTTACAAGCAAATCAAGTCAAAACTTCCGTTCGAAAGACTCTTTTAGGCATTTTGCCCTACTTACACTACGAGACCGGAGAATGAGTCACAGTGAAATGTTTTGACAGGGTTAACTACTTTTATATGCAATATAAAGCCAATGACCACATATAAAGATAACAAAGTTTGTTGTGCGTTCATGTGGCACTTAAGAAATACATAGTGTATGATTCAACTGAATTTATATTAAAAAAGGAGCTTAAGAGATTCTTTAGTAGCTAGATTTGTGTTTGTAGAGATTATTAAGCAATACTTAAATAACATTTCCTCACTGTCTTTGTTGATTTTCCCACGGAAGGACGAAAATAAGGTACTGAACCTCTTCATGGCTCCCATGTCTGATTGATCTTCACCTGGAAGAAAGACACCTGAGGAAATGACAGTACAAAACACAACAATTAATCAATTGCAATCACACAAAATTGTTCAGGAAAGCTCAGAAATGTACCCAGAAATGCACTGAGAACAAAGATGTTAGTTTTAGTTGTAATGTATTCTTCCCCACATGAATGTTTTCAGAAGTTCCTCAAATTATATCACCAAAAACCACAAAGAGTCTCGCTAAACCTGCTTTATTGTCATTTTAAAAAACGCTCCACATGACAGTTAAAAGTGAAACATCAATTTAATATAGTGACAGGAACTATTCAACCAGTCATACCAGCACCTGATAAACCTAACTGACAAAACCAACACGTTTTGATTCTAAACACAAAGTCATACAGATGGATAGATAGAATCTATCTATCTATCTATCTATCTATCTATCTATCTATCTATCTAAGTAACAGTCTTACACAACACAAAGTAATAGAAAAAGAGGATACAAATTTAGAAAAAGGGGTCAAAAATATTATAACATTCTATTCTATCAGTATCAGCACATTAGCTGCATTTAAAAGAACATAAACATTTAAACAATTCTTATAATTTACATTATACAGAATCACTAAAGCATATGTGATTTAACTTACTCCGGTGTTTACACTTCGTTCCTCTTCTTTTGACATTAGATACAGTAATTCCGTTCATGTTCGAATCCCTTTGAGAAAAGTGATATTTATGTCGTGATCTCACGGCAGTCTTTCCCACAGACGGCGCAAGATCAACGAGAAGTGAGTGTGGGGCACGCAGTCAGCAGCAAGTATGCTCGCTGCTGATTCGCGAATTGCGATTCAATTGTTCTTTTTAAAACGGATGTTCATCCGAACCGATTCGAAAAGCGTTCGTGAATCACTCGACTGTAAAGGAGAAGTAAAAAAGGTACATTTTTAAAACGTAATCGAAAATAGAGTGATGAATAGTTTAACTTAAATGCCAGTTTAACTGCAAGGTTTCCACGTCTGTGTAAAAACTACAGAGCAACTCAAACTAACCTGTGAATCATTTTAACTGATTTATTGAAATCAACTGTCCGAACGAACCGAATCGGTGAAGTGAGGTGAAGCAGAATTCAAACTTTCAAAACTTTTAAAACCGACTCGGTGACTCATCTTTAATTGGGAGTTGCTTCTTTTCTCTGCTCTTAATTGCAGTTAGGTTCATTATACAGTTATTTTAAGTGTATAAATGTACACTGTGTGTTTTTTTCTTCTTTTTTATTAGATGTTGGATATGAAACTGTGGCTTATAAAAATACTGACTATACATTCAACATTATTTTATTATTTTCTTTGTCCTTATGAAATATCAATATATATTTCATGAGGAGGATTATTTTTACATTTAAGGTACTTTTGGGCAACACTGGTGTGACATAATGACATTGAAATTACATTTGCTGCCTTCTTGCCCAGGTGTCTTGTAAAAGAGATTTTCCTTTCAGGGAGTCTTTTACCTTAAATAAAGTTAATAATACTTGTGTTGTCTTATCTGCTGGCTTCACTTAGGTTTATACTTTGGTATAGTAATCCACAAGAATATTCTTAGAAGCGTGTTTTTCCATCCCCTCATTATTTACTTAGGAGTTAATCTAATTTTATGTACTATATATTGACCACAAGTGCTTTATGCATTGGCAGGTCCACAAGCTTTAATGAACATCGGTTCTGAAAACAGATATATTGCACATATCAAAAGTAGACAAGACAGATCCCTTTACTAAACCAAACTGACAAGACAAAACAAACGCATTGTCATGAAAGTCAAACAAATGCAAAAGGTCAAAGTCTTACCTTTGTTGGTCTCAAGCCCTCCATCTGAGAAACTTCGTCTCTTATCTATGTCAGAGACACCGTCTTCTAATCCTTGAGATCTTTCTGTAGGCCAAGACAGACAGCTGAACTTTGTGCTAGAGCTTAAACGTGTCTTAATTCATCTGTACGCTTCTCTTTTAGCCTTGCCATCTATTTACAAAGCAGAGAACATTTGGCTAGGTAAAGAAAGGTGTGCAAAATGAGCGACTCACGTTCACGTCGATCACCTCTGAAAGAAGAAAATAATCTCCTCCTGAAAGGATTTTCCCCTGCATCCAATGACGGTCTAGCTATAGTAGTCAAAGAGAGAAATGAAAAGATCAGGAATCTTTTTTTTGACCTTGTAATGTGAGAATATAGTGATTTGGAACACCTTATACTGCTCATATCATACATATTAATAAAAATGAAGAATATTATGATTGATTTAAACTCTACTTACTCATAGAACGCATTGAGGAGAACATCCATGTTCTCCTGGACGATGTCATTGTGTCACCTACAAAAAAAACATGTATACACTTATTCATCAAGTTCCTTCCTCATTACCATAGTGCAATAGATATTTATTATCTTAGTTAATATAAAGACAGAATATTCATTGCAATTTGGATAAAAATATTTCAGAGAAAACCGTGCTTTATGTTAAGGTCGTCGTTCCTTAAATGTGAGAAACTTCCATAGTATTTTCCCAAGGACCAAGGTCATAGTCCTTTGGGTAATTGTAAATATTAACTCAGCAACTCTTCGTCACTGTAAGAAGTCGTGACACACCCTTTACTGCAGGTGTGCAGAGAGTGTAAAATCTCATACCTGCTCCATCGTTCCCAATGACAATAAACAGCAAATCTATTTTTGTGCATATACTAATTTTTGACGCCTGCTATTACATGCATAAGATATTCCATATTCCTTTTTTATGAAAAGCTCACCACAAATACATCATGAAGAGTCCCTATACACCAGTTGTAGTGGAGGAAGCTTAACAAAATGAAATGACGAGAACGTTTTAACTGCTTTTGCTCTCATGCTCCAACACTTTCACCCTTCTAAGGCCACTTTACCACAGGAAGTATCAGACTTGTGGCTTTTGTTGTAGAGAGGTCAAACAGTAGTGGTTAGCGCTTAACTGGGACAGAATGCATACATACAATATCATGAAGCCACTTGCATTTGTTAAAACAATCATAAAAGAGTGTTTGTACACTATAATTTAAAAAAAGAATGAAAGAACGTAAAAATACATCAGTAAAAATCTGTTAAATGGTTAATTGTAAGTGAAAATAATTTTACATTTAAGTTTATTGAAATACTGATAAAAAATAATAGCTTTTTACTTTTATTCAGCAAGGATGCATTAATTAAAGGGGACCTATCGTGCCCCTTTTAACAAGATGTAATATAAGTCTCTGGTGTCCCCAGAATGTGTCTGTGACGTTTCAGCTCAAAATACCCCACAGATCATTTATTATAGCTTGTCAAATTTGCCCCTATTTGGGTGTGAGCAAAAACGCGTCATTTTTGTGTGTCCCTTTAAATGCAAATGAGCTGCTGCTCGTGGAAAGCTTTTCAAAAGAGGGCGGAGCTTTAACAGCTCACGCTTCGGTTGCTCAACAACAACAAAGCTGGAGAATCTCACGCAGCCAAAATGAGGATTGTCAGTAACGTGTTCAGCCTTACATTGTTCAATACGGAGTCGGACACTGATGGAGAGACTCAGGAAGAAGTTACAACTTTTAGAATGCAACTGGACGTTTCTGAATGGTTAGTGGATACATTATTTAGTTGATGTGGAGTTGATTCAACTCATCGACTAGCATGTGCCGTCATGTTAATCTTTTGTGCAAAACCAGCATTGAATTGACCCTCGTTTGTAAAGCAGTCTGGCGTAAAATGGCAGCATGGCAACAACACTCTACTACAACAACTCTTCCTCTTCTCTAAAGCAGCCCAACATGGCCTAAATAGTGTTCTGTGCTCATCTGTGCAGCCAACAACAGAACAGTTAGCATGCTTTTCTCAAACTTTTGCCATGGCGTTAGAAATGGTACACCGTTGTCACTTGCGAAAACAAAATGGCAGCGCCGTAGGTGGAAACAGTAATATTATAATAAAATCCCCTTTCTACATCACTAGGGGAGCGAAATCTCAGGGACTAGTTTTTCACATGCTTGCAGAGAACGGCTTAACAAAACAAAGTTACTGGGTTGTCCTTTTTCACATTTTCTGGGTTGGTAGAAATGCACGGGACCCGATTACAGCACTTAAACATGGAAAATCTGATTTTCATAATATGTCCCCTTTAATCAAGTGGTGTGCTTTTGAACTTTCTACTCATTAAAGAATCCTGAAAAATGTATCACGGTTTCCACAAAAAATATTAAGCAGCACAACTTTTTTCAACATTAATAATAAGAAATGTTTCTTGAGCAGCAAATCAGCACAGGATCATTTCTGAAGGATCATGTGACACTGAAGATTGGACTAATGATGTCATATTTTTTAAATATTTAATAACAATAATAATTTATTGTCAAATATCGTTAATGTTGTTTTTAAAAATGTATAAAAACATATTGTCACAAAACTGCCTGAAACATTGTCACTGTATTATTATTATTATTTATGTTAATAATTTAATGCTGTGTTGACTAAAAAAGTTTTTGTATCAAGTTCTGTCCATGTAAAGCTCATGTTATTCCCAACAAAAATCCCCATCCTCTCCCATACGTTTATTGCCATGTTTTCGTGAAAGACGTGGTCATTAGTACACTCCGGGTCTTTTTATAGCTTACTGTATTCCCCACAGGATGACCTCAGGTCAGCAGTAGGTCTTCCTGTTGCCCCAGTGACTCCGTCTCAGCAGTTATGTGGGAATATTTTGAGGATGCACTTCATGACTTTTATGTGTGGTGGTTGTTCAAACCTAGTGTATATTTGGACTTTAAGGAGCTCATTTATAGACAGTGGCATCGCTGTTGTTGGGTGCCATAATTTCAGTGTAGTTCAGAAATGTTCCTCCATTCCCCTTTTTGGCCAAGATCTCCTATTATAATAGAACTTTGTCAAAACTCTTATGGCTAAATAAAGATGTTTGGACAAATGAAGGTGTCAGAGAATCCTGGTTTTCTATCCTTTATGGCTCAGAACTGAATAGAAAGGGGTTGTGCTGGTTGCTGGGAAAAGGGATCCTATCCTCTTCCTTGACTCCTCCTTCAAACATCAATCAATCATTAACTCTTCCATTCACTCACCCACTCATTCTCACTCTCTCATTATTCAAAATTAAAGGCCATTCATCGTGTAATGAATGTGGTGGGACAGTAGATGACATCTGAACTTTTCGCACTACACAGCTGTTTTCATCCTACAGCTCTTCCCCAAACAGGGAACGTTCTCAGAACTTTGGAAGGGTTCTTTTTTAAAGTGATAAACAAACATTCTTCCAGTAACGTTAATAGAATGTTTGTTCAAAGTTATCTGGTCTTTAATAACATTCTCAAAACTTTAGCACAAAAATACTATTCATACATTGTTCATGGAACATTTTTCTGAAAAGTTTTTTCAATTTTACTTACTGATGTCACAAATGGTTTTTAGAGAACATACAAAATGAATGTTCCCATAACATTTGCAAAATGATAATATCAAAAATTCCCTTAATGTTATCTCTAACGTTCACATAACCAAGAAAAAAATGCTTTAAATGTTCAGAGAACATTCAGAAATAACGTTTTCATAACTCAATGAGAACGTTAGCAAAACGTTCTTAGAACATATTATTGTTAGCTGGCCAACATTGATCTCAAACCACTTATACCTTTTTGTCCACTTATTTGTCTCTTTTATCAAAATAAAAATCAGATTACATTGCAACAATGACAAAGAATTCAATGACAAGGTCTGACCTCTGATCAGGCTTCTATGACCCAACATTCAAACCATGCTGTGAAAGGTAATGTTGACTCAAGAATACTGTAACCCTGAGGAATGCAATTGTCTTTTAATTAAAGAAGGCTTAGCAAACAGATGTTCCTGCATGTTTCATACACCAAAAACACACACTGACCCTAAAACAACACTTCCCACATGGAAAGAACCTATATGTGGATATATGCGCATATATGAAACCTATATGCAGTGTATATGCACATATATGCTGCATATATGCACATATATGATAATATATATGCTGCCTGTATGTGGATATATGCGCATATATGAAACCTATATGCAGTGTATATGCACATATATGCTGCATATATGCACATATATGATAATATATATGCTGCCTATATGTGGCATATATGCTGCATATATGCGTATATATGCCACATATAGGCAAAATTGAGGTGCATATATGTGCATATACAGGAAATATAGGTCTCCTGTATTGCTTCTTCATATCCACATATAAGCCCTATACATACAAGATACGTCTTCTATATAGCTAATGGCAGGATCTGGTCATTTTGTAGCTCATATCTCATTTTTGACTGTCATACATGATGCCTAGCTCATATTTTCTATTATCAAGGCAAAAACTAAGAATTAACGAAAAAAATTATGCAAGAACTTATGTATGTGCGAACACGTGAAATTTGTATCACATGTAATTGGCATGTTATGGAATTTAACTATGGCAATATATTAACATGATATATTAACTATGATATCTACACGTTTTCCAGAAACATTTACAAGGTCAATTCTTTCTTGTATGAAGATGGTGGAAAAGAAGGAAATGTATAACAAAATGGTTTTTAATTTTTATTTTGTCAAACTTTTTTTTCAATTTCAATTTGATTGTTCTTGTAAATACATAATGTACATTTCTATATTTTGGACTTTTATTTATGTTGCCTAGCAGGTTTTTTGTCTTATTTTTGTTCTTGTACTATTTGATTGATCTTGAGTAAATAAATAATGTACATTTCTACATTTTGGACTTTTATTTATGTTGCCTAGCAGCTATGGATCTTAATTTTACTATTATAGGTGAACATATAGGTGCATATATACGTGCATATATGTACCTATATAGGTATATGTATGCACATATATATGTGTACATATATGTACATATAATATAGGAAAACGGCCAATTTTATATATGTCACATATATTAACAACCTATATCAAAACCTATATTGAAACATATATGTTTATATAGGTTTTTTCCATGTGGGTTACTGGAATAGCATGTTCATTTAGAAGCATCTTAATCAGGTGGCAATGCTTTTTTCAGGATTAGATTTAAATTTTGGCAGTTAAATGTTTTGTTCACACAAGGTAATTATATGGCTTAAATATTCTTGTGACATTAGAAGTAAAACAGGGCACAAGTCATATATACTGCTTTTATGGTTATGGTTTGGACAGTTGAAATAGCCGATTACTTGTATTTTATGACAGCCTGGGAATTCTGCAAAATGTCTCCTATTGTGCTGCTCAGAAGAAAAAAGTTATAAAGGTTTTGAACAAAATCATTTTCATTTTGAGGTTAACTATTTCGTTAATTTAACCATGTGGGACTCAAGTTTTAAGTAATAAAAATATAATCAAGCTAGATTCTAAACCTTACAGAGCCCCTATGGGGACATGGTGATGAACACCAGACAAGACCAGTTATGAGCGTAATATCTAGGCCTGTTTACAAAACAGACTTCAGTAAGCTACTGGACTGGTATGATTTATGTCTGACAAAATTATTGCTTTACTCCAACTAATATCGAGCTTTTAAAGTGCATGCAATGCATTGAAATTTTACTCAGCACAGAACTACAAACCAAGACAAACTGAATTGGAATTTGAGAAGTGCTTTAGATTGACTGTGGAGCGCAGCGGTTGATGTCAGTCAGCAGACAAGCATCAACACGTGTGCGGTACACACCCTTACTATAAAGCAGGTTATTATTTAATGAAACGTTTCTCCTTTCTGTACAGGAGGGCTGTTTAATCAGCACGGCAGGTACAAAGGCAGGTACAATTTTGCGCTGTGTGAAGATCTTGCTTGTAACCGGACATAATTCTTACATTACACCCCAGTGTCATAAAATTACCAGGCATTAGATTCTTTTACAATAACCTCTATTAGCTTTCAGGTCAAGAAGAAGGACTCTCATTTTTAGAATACTTCCCTAAACACTAAAAATATTAAAATAAGGCTGCCCCAACCTCTAGAGGGCAATACAGTACTATATGTTACAAGTTAATTTATGTTTATTTCTTATTTTCTGTAGTTTTGAATACTGTAAAGTAACAAGCTTTCAAATATGGACATGCTAGCAAGGATATTGCTGAGAAATGTTATCAAAGATCATGCAACATAATGTAAATTATCCTTTCAGTTCACTGCAATACAGTGAGATTCCAGTACATCAACACTAAAATGTGTTCTTGAGAGGAAGTTATTGAATTGTAGCTGTTCTCACCACAGGAAATTCAAAAAAGCTTGTGGTGGAAGTCATCTATATGTAAAGTTTGAGTTATAAAGCTTTTTTTTCATGAATCCGTTGCATCAGTCATGCTTGTTTTACAGTTCTTCCTGTAACTCAGGTCTTTCAACAGACTGTTTCTCCATAAATACAACACATAAAATAGGCAAATGTTTAATTTTGCATGTGAAATTTTCATAAATTGCCCTATTGGGCAGATAAAACTTGTTCAGACTGATAGAAGCATTNTATATATATATATATATATATATATACACAAATAATGAAAACAATTACTGCCTCTATATTTTTCAGTATTTCAGTTGACTTTTGCTATGCATTTCCTTAATGTTTCCTGTTTATCAGTTTCAAACACATCTTGCTAACTTACAAGCTTTCATGCTGTGAACTGACATCTAACAGGTGTTTCTACGAAATGAAAGCAAGCATTATGGGACATCAAAGTATACCACATTCATGTGGCTTGAAGGACTGAAACATAATGTGTTCAAGGTGACTTACCACAGTGCAAACTCCCTCCTGTGCCTCCGATTTGTAGCTTGAGAAGGTTGTAAATCTTCGGTTTGATGAGATTAAATATTTACCACATCACCTCAGTGTGTAAGCAAACAGGTCCACAGAAAAAGACAATCCATGCTGGTCAACCTGCTGAACCAGTTTCTTCTATTTCTATTTTTTTTTTCTTCTATTTACTTTCTCTTGGCCCACCTGAAACTAGTAATCTCCTCACTACCATGTGATTCTTTGTCCTCTCTCTGTCACTATACAACTGCTCTGTGTGTGTGTTTGCTTTGGTGTATGAGTCTTGAATCACTTTGCCGCTTCTGCTTTCATTTAGAGGAAGTGTTCCTGTGACAGAAGAACCGAAGCGGGCTAACATACAGCAGTGAGGGGGGATTTCCTTGTTTCAAACACCGATGCTTATCAGGCTGTTCTGTTACAGGTGTATCATCTACAGAAATAAAGTTCTACGACAAAGTTTGTTCGCTCAGTCGGAGAATATAAAAATAG
This sequence comes from Anabarilius grahami, assembly GCA_003731715.1. Taxonomy (NCBI): domain Eukaryota; kingdom Metazoa; phylum Chordata; class Actinopteri; order Cypriniformes; family Xenocyprididae; genus Anabarilius; species Anabarilius grahami. Next base: position 2,430,578 of record RJVU01071502.1, read on the forward strand.
TGCCATCATTGAAAGGTGATCATTTGTGGTTTTAATTGCAATTTTAAAATTAGCACATCTCCATTAGCACACAGAATGGTTTACAAAACACTAATGCATTTTTTATGTGACTTCTGCTGAATCACTCATTACCACATGTAGCTTACTAAGCATTTCCGTCCACACCCACTTACAAATTTACAGCTCGTAATTATATCTTAAAAATGTAAAGTTACAATACATAACTTTTAAATACAAACATAGAATAAATAAATCACTTAAAAAATATGAAATATTTTATTTGTTTACTGGCATGACCATGAAAATGCAAATTTGTTGATAAATTACTGAAATTTTAGTTAAAATCTCAGGATGTACTTCAAGTTTCGTTTAATTGTAGTTTAATTTGTAGTAATTTCATGTGCTTTTGTCATTTTATTAGCTCTTCCAGAAATATTCATATGGTTGTACTAGCCTCATCAGTAAAGAGTGAAATTTCCTTCAGCTCGGGGTGAAAGTATGGAGTAACAATATGGTGTCTGAGTGCGTTTCGGTGTCTTCTCTGCTCCTGAAGTTCTTGCCTGAAGGTTGGATAAACAACACATCTATGCATCAACCGCTTTAAGCTTCTTAAACTGAAACCGTTCACACAGAATAACTGTTTACCTGTTCTGATTAACCCTGTTTTCCCACAGAGACTTTTGCTTCTTTTTATTTACGCTGTTTAAGCAGAAGTTGAAAGCAAACAGTATAAGTGTACAATTAGTCACCACACACTTTCCCACTTTCAGTAACATTTATCTGTGGTCTATGTTTATCTATGATTAGTCCATTGGCTCAGCAAATTTACTAACTGAATTTTTGTGCGATAAGCTTGTTTTTAATAACTCTCATTCTGGTCTACATTTACAGATATCACATTTGTAGATAGGATGAGTAAATAATGAACAATACCACTTACAACAAAACTTTCTCTTCTGCCTTTTCCTGTAGCTTGTGGGGATGTTGAGCTGCTCTCACTGCTTGAGTATAGAGAGACGCCACATCGGCTGGGATAGGAACAAAAACAGACAAACTGTGAATGTGAGACCAATGAAAAATCATCTTTGTGTTTACTAATATTGCAGTGCACAGATCTTTGACACTCAAAATATATCATTTAAACAATATTGTGGATGATTATTTTTGATGATGTTTAGTTTTGAAAAAATATTGAAATATTGTAATTCAATAATCTGTGCATCGGAGGGTTAAATAACTGTAAATGAATAATTAACCCTCAAGTTGTTCTAAACCAACAGTTTCTTTGTTCTGTGAAATACAGAAGAATGTTGGTAACCAGTCACTGGTCCCCACTGACTTCCATAGTATGAAAGCAAAAAATGGAAGTCAATGGGGCCCATCAGCTGTTTGGTTACCAACATTCTTCAAAATTTCTTCTTTTGTGATGAACATAAGAAAGAAACTCATACAGGTTTGGAACAACTTGAGGCAGAGTAAATGATAACAGAATTTTTATTTTCGGGTGAACTATCCCTTTAACTTCTTTCTTTAAATATTAAATATTATTTTAGAATTATAATAAAATATTTACAATGTATGTTATAATAAATATATTTTTTCACCTGACAGAGGCCTTATCTCTATTTCAACCGGAGGATCTACAGCATCAGGCAGGGACTAAAACAAATGTAAAGTTTAAACGTATTTCAGCCAAACTAGCATATATCACATATACATATAGACATCTGAATTTATTAAATCATTTTAAGAATATGGCACTGGATCTTGTCTGACCAGTACAAGCTGCAGTAGATCATTCTGATGAACCTTCTCCTCTGCTGTCCGAAGGTCCTTCAACTGCATCTTCTCCCATTGATTCTCTCTCTGTAGAAGCTGCTCCAAATATGCCTGTTTGATTAAATATTTATATATATATATATTTCAAAATATAAAAAATAGCCAAAACTATATATTTTTTTTAAAAATATATTTATATAAATATAACATTTACCCCAAATGTATTTTAAGGTATTTATATTTTCTTGACCCTTAAAGTACATTTTGTAATATATTTGGGGATTTGAAGGTTTGAACAAAATTGATTTTAGAAATATATTAGAAATCAGGGGCCGTATTCACAAAACATTTTATCTTACCACTAAGAGTTCTCCTAAATAGCAGTAAAAGTTCTTAGCTAAGAGTTTTCTCTTAAAACCTATTCACAAAGCTGCTGAGACCAACTTTTACTAAGGAACTGACTGAAGTCTTAAGCTAAGAGTAAGGGCGGGGTTGACCTCGTTGCTATGGAATAGACACACAGTGATTGGCTGATGGGGAGGAGTCAGCGATTTAATCATAGAAATATTGTAGAATGAGGTGTCATGTTTCCACATTAAAATAAAGGTTTTAAAATACAAATGTTGCCCTATTCAAATAAATATTTTTTAATAAAAATGTTGCCATATTCAAAATAAAATGTTGCCATATTGTTGCCATAAAGGTTTTAAAATGTAGGCTAAGTGTCACTAATTAAACTAGTATACACAGTTAATTGTCCACCTCTTGGATGTCTGCATCTCAACAGAATGCAGAATTCAAGCGACAAATTATGTTTTATAAACAAAGTTTGGGAGAAACACATTCAAACAGTCTTTCTAATCAGCTCAAGAGGAGGAATATATACACAGACGAGAGCCGACTCGCCTATTGTTACTTCGACGGTTTTCTGCATCCCTCCGCCAACCCGCTCCGCTCTCGGCTGGGGATACGGGGAGAACTTTGGTTTTGGGTTAAATTTCAAGCTCGGAGCCCTCGATCCCCTTGGACAGCACACCAAATACACTTATTATATATATATATATTTTTTTTTTACTCTATTCAATCATTTGTAAGTGTGAACTCATGAAAACCACTGCCACAGGTAATCAGACAATATTTATTTATTTGTTAAAGATTTTTTTTGGCGTCTCATCGTAGATTCAGATCTATAAATCAAAATGTATTGCATTTATGAAGAAAAGGTTCAGCACCCAAGGCTCTATTGCTATTCCCTCAATGGTGTACAGTGTCTTTGGGTGGATTAGGATTGTTTGTGATTTGGTCTTAGTGATTTAGGAGTCCTCTTGACTACTCCTAACGTTTCACAGACTTAGGAGCTAGTTTTTGCGCTAAAATGCTTTGTGAAATACTCTTAGAGCAAAAATTTAGGACTCCTAAAATTAGGACTGACACGGCCATTATTTTTAAGAGTTTCTCCTAAATCGGCAAGTTAGGAGCTACTTTTAGCCTTAAGATGTTTTGTGAATACGGCCCCAGAAATATATATATATATAAATTTGAAATATATTCAGGTCAGATTTTTTTTTGGGGGGGGGATATTGTAATATATAAATAGGTATGGATATAAATGTTTAAATTCAAACCACTGGGTATTTTTTTTTTATTAATACATTAAGTAACTGGTCAGTTGCAGAACAAAGTAGGTTGAAGGGAAGTGAAAAGAGAACAGTAATGGGGTCTGGCAATATTGTGGCTTAACTGACACACTATACTAACACAAGAAGGTTAAAAAAGGTTATCCTGGGAAAAAAAGACATCACATTCACTTATTATGTGTGACAGGAATTAGAGCACCTTGACTTTGTCTTGTAGTTTCCTGCGCAGTGGTTCAGTGACAGGTGGATGCTGGGTAATCTGGCGCACCAGCAGCACGTCAGGGCACTCCAAAACTGGTTGAATGTGGATGGAACTAGACTTCAAGGGTTTCTCCTTTAACTCGAGACTACAACCAAGATTGGTCGCGAAAGGAGGGCCTGGAGTCTTCTTCTAAGCACCAGAGATCAAAACAAATCATGTGAGTGAGTGAATGTGAGTGAGTGAAGTGACATGTGGCCAAGTATGGTGACCCATACTCGGAATTTGTGCTCTGCATTTAACCCATCCAAGTGCACACACACAGCAGTGAACACACACACCGTGAACACACACCCGGAGCAGTGGGCAGCCATTGCTGCGGCGCCCGGGGAGCAGTTGGGGGTACGGTGCCTTGCTCAAGGGTCTCACCTCAGTCATGGTATTGAGGGTGGGGAGAGCGCTGGACATTCACTCCCCTCACCGACAATTCCTGCCGGACCCGAGACTCGAACCTATGACCTTTGGGTTACAAGTCCGACTCTCTATCCATTAGGCCACGACTGCCCCCAACATCATCAAGGCATTACAGATAATTCACATTAAACTGCACACCCAAACAGAGTTTGGGAACAAAAAAAAGAGAGGGATTTGTTTTGACAATATCCATAAAACATACTGGTTGTTTGTGCCAAAGCAGGTCGGAAGTTAACACTAAAAGAAAGTTTCCCTTCCATCTATAGATTACAAATTACCTCAGATGCAGGGAATGACTCCCATTTCCTGGATTTGAGGTTGGTGGGAATGATATCTTCATCTTGGTTGCATGAGAGCCAATGAGTGCTGATCTCTGGGCAGGGCCTTAGCAGAGTGATGCCAAATGATTCTGAAGAGAAATCAATGCAGGAGAACAATACTTGAGATATTTTACTTGCTGCATTGAAAATACAGACTGTAAAGGTAACAAGATGCACAGAAAGAATGGAAAGTGTGCTCACGTTGTGAGTCTGGTAGTGGGTCAGTGAGAATGGCGATAGAAGAGTCACAGTAAGCTTTCTGTAGGAGATCTTCCACATCTTGAGCTCTCAGCAGCTCTGAGGCTGAACCGTTCTCATGTACCACAAACAACCTCAAAGACAGAACCGCAGAAAAAGTAACACATTTATTCAGTTTTAAACAAGTCAGTTTTCCATTCCTCACTTGGAATGCAAATAAAATGCAATGGAATTTGTTTAAGTAAATATACTACTGTTCAAATGTTTGGGGATGGTAAGACTTAAAATAACTCCCTTATGCTCACCAAAGCAGCATTTATTTGATCAAAAATACAATAAAAACACTAATATTGTGAAATATTTCAATTCAAAAGAATTATATAAAATATATTTTAAAATTTAATTTATTCCTTTGATGCAAAGCTGAATTTTCAGCATCATTACTCTAGTCTTAAGTGTCACATGATCCTTCAGAAATCTTTCCAACCAAACAGTTGTTGGTCCTCATTGACTTCCATAGTGTAGAGAAAAAAAATACTATGGAAGTTAGTGGGGACAAACAACTGTTTGGTTACCAACATTCTCCAAAATATCTTTTGTGTTCAGCAGAAGAAAGAACTTCATGCAGGTTTAGAACAACATGATGCTAAGTAAATAATTGCAGGATTTTCATTTTTTGGGTGGACCATCCCTTTAAATTTAAATGACCTTAGGTCTGTGTTTTTAGGGACTTACCTGGGTGGGTGTGTTTCAGAGCCAGCATTCTTTTGAAGATCTGTTTCTGTCTCTCTCATTTCTGATCCATTAGTCGTGATAGTGATCAGACTATCTGCATTGACCTGCACACAGCATTAACATGTTCTAGGTTTTTATTCAGGATAACTAAGATACAAGAGTGTCTATTGTCTGTTAAAAATATTGAAAATTGTTTTCCATAATTGAAAATGAAGCTGAACTAAAATAAAATAAAATATAAATATTAGATTAAAACTTTAACATAAAAACCTAAATAAAAATTAGAAATGTTTCTTTGGCAAGTACTAAAATTACTAAAACTGGTATAAAAAAAATATATTAAAACTATATATATATATATATACATACACCGATCAGGCATAACATTATGACCACCGACAGGTGAAGTGAATAACACTGATTATCTCTTCATCACGGCACCTGTTAGTGGGTGGGATATATTAGGCAGCAAGTGAACATTTAGTCCTCAAAGTTGATGTGTTAGAAGCAGGAAAAATGGGCAAGTGTGAGGATTTGAGCGAGTTTGACAAGGGATAAAATGTGATGGCTAGACGACTGGGTCAGAGCATCTCCAAAACTGCAGCTCTTGTGGGGTGTTCCCGGTCTGCAGTGGTCAGTATCTATCAAAAGTGGTCCAAGGAAGGAACAGTGGTGAACCGGCGACAGGGTCATGGGCGGCCAAGGCTCATTGATGCACGTGGGGAGCGAAGGCTGGCCCGTGTGGTCTGATCCGACAGACAAGCTACTGTAGCTCAGATTGCTCAAGAAGTTAATGCTGGTTCTGATAGAAAGGTGTCAGATACACAATGCATCGCAGTTTTTTTTGCGTATGGGGCTGCATAGCTGCAAACCAGTCAGGGTGCCCATGCTGACCCCTGTCCACCGCCGAAAGTGCCAACATTGGGCACGTGAGCATCAGAACTGGACCACGGAGCAATGGAAGAAGGTGGCCTGGTCTGATGAATCACGTGGCTGGCCGGGTGCGTGTGTGTCGCTTACCTGGGGAACACATGGCACCAGGATGCACTATGGGAAGAAGGCAAGCCGGCGGAGGCAGTGTGATGCTTTGGGCAATGTTCTGCTGGGAAACCTTGGGTCCTGCCATCCATGTGGATGTTACTTTGACCACCTACTTAAGCATTGTTGCAGACCATGTACATCCTTTCATGGAAACCGTATTCCCTGGTGGCTGTGGCCTCTTTCTGCAGGATAATTCGCCCTGCCACAAAGCAAAAATGGTTCAGGAATGGTTTGAGGAGCACAACAGTGAGTTTGAGGTGTTGACTTGGCCTCCAAATTCCCCAGATCTCAATCCAATCGAGCATCTGTGGGATGTGCTGAACAAACAAGTCCGATCCATGGAGGCTCCACCTCACAACTTACAGGACTTAAAGGATCTGCTGCTAACATCTTGGTGCAGATACCACAGCACACCTTCAGGGGTCTAGTGGAGTCCATGCCTCAACGGGTCAGGGCTGTTTTGGCAGCAAAAGGGGGACCAACACGATATTAGGAAGGTGGTCATAATGTTATGCCTGATCTGTGTGTGTGTGTGTATATGTATATATAAAATTAGTTATGGTCAGCTCTAGAAAATTTTGTTTGGTTATTTCATCAACTATTTTTGCAAGTGCTATATTTCTATAGTGAATATATACATAGAAATTTACATGACTATCATGTAAAAATCACAGTTTTGAAGGTTTTCCATGACCATAGGGAACCTAAAATTATTAATATGATATCAGATAAAAAAAAAAGTGAGACATTTTATGTTTAATATAGACATTGTCATGGAAAGTACTTGAAAGTAGTTCCCCTCAGGGTCTGTCACATGACAGAGGACATCTGCTCTGTGGTTCATCACATATTGGCCTAGTGGGTCTCTCTCTGGTCCCTCTTTAGACTGATGAGATGTGTACACCGCTCCACCATCCTTATCAATATGGAGGACACCACCGTCACTGGGATAAATCTACAGTAAAGTGACAAAGAGTGGATTTCCAAATGATGTTCACTCATATATTTCAGACATATTCTTCCATCCATCTTCTTACTTTATATGATCCATGAGCAGTTGCGCTGATTGAAGTGCCATCCCCGAAAAAAACATCACATGTTCTTCTCTCACAGTTCATTATTACCGTTGCAAAATCAGCTTTCTCCACCCTAACCAGTTTTTCTTCTGAAATCAGATTTTAAACACTTACTTCCTGTCGACACTGAATGAACTATTTGTGATGGTACAGCGTGAAGACTCTTGCACCTGAGAGCAAATGTTGTTGTAGCTCCCCCTGCTGGTAGAAGGTGGTAATACGTGTTCCATCTGAGTGATCTACTATCATGGTTCCATCTTTCTTCAACACAGACAACACTTTGTCCTCTCTTGTGACCACAACCTATACATGAAACATATGTATTACAACAAATCATCTAATGACACAAAAGAAGATGTTAGATTTGATTGACAAGGCACTCACTGTCCCACTAAAGGGATCTGTAGCATGATAGACCAGTATCGGCTGCACTTCGACTTCCTTCCCTGCCACAGAGGCAACTCTGAGGCCAGAGGGGGTGGTGGTGGTCCAAGAGCCTCCAGTTATCTCAACATCGATTTTTGGTTTTTCATTTTCTATAGACGTTTGTTGCTCATCCTCTATATTTACCTTAGATTCAGCTTTGCCTGTGAACAACAAAAAACATTGGTATTTGACATTTTATTCTCTCTCATTCATGTACACTGTTCAAAATTTGGGGTCAGTAGGATCCTTTTTTTTAAGATTTCCTTTTTAAAAGAGCGACCTTTTAAAAATGTAATTTTTATCCATCAAGAATGCTTTAAATTGATCAAAAGTGACATTAAAGACATTTATATTGTTACAAAAATTCAGTTTCAAATAAATACTGTTTTTTGGACTTTCTATTCATTAATGTTTAATATATATCATGATTTACACAAAAATATTAACTGTTTTCAACATTGATAATAATAAGAAATGTTTATTAAGCTCTAAATCAGAATATTAGAATGATTTCTGAAGGATCATGTGACACTGAAGACTGGAGTAATGATGCTGCCATCTGGAAAAATTCAGCTTTGCCATCACAGGAATAAATTACATTTTAAAATATAATTCAAATAGAAAACAGTTATTTTAATATGCAATATATAATATATATGTAATATATAATATTTCACAATATTACTGTTTCACTGTATTTTTTATCAAATAAATGCCGCCTTGTGGAGCATAAGAGAATTTTGTCTTACGTTGGTACATACATGTTGTGAATAAATAAAAATCTATATCCTAAGAGGTTTTCAATATTCTAAGAAATTTGTTTGTGTTTGCTACCCTTCTTGTCTTTAGTGTCTTTGGTGTCCACTGTCAGCTCTTTGATAGGCTCCGCCTCCTTCAAGGGCATGTGTAGAACCAGCACACACACTGGTTCAGAGTCTGGACTCATACTGACTGTACCGTCTGCAAAAAGGACCTGAAACATACACACACATATATACTGTATACTTCCACTGGAGTGTGCTTTTTGTGCTATATTATCTATAATATGTGGCAGAAACGGTGCATTTTTGACATGCATTTGTCTGTACATGTGAATACCTCAGTAGATCCATCTCTCTTGTGTTTGATGACAGTCCCTGTGCTGGTGATGACCCTGGAGACCTCAGTGTGTATACTAAAGTCTGGGGTCAGCTCTGAACAAGACCCTGCATTATAAAATCTCTGTCGTATCAGAAGAGATCGGCCACAAGGTTCCCCATCTAAAAAACACAGATAAGACCTTACAGCTGCTCTCTGTGCCTTGAAACAGAGGGAAAATATAAATAAAACATGGTAGGCCAAGGCTGGTTCTACATCAAGTCATTTTTTATTGTTGTTTTTGCAATGATTAATACAGACTAGAAATGAAATATTTTGTATGGGAAATTCTTGCTGTGCAGTACCTTTTATTAAGTTATTTAAAAGATTAAAATAAGTTAGAGACATGAAAATGTACTGCATCGAAAGAATGAACCTTATGGTGTATGAATTTTATGTACTCATGTTATTTATGTATAAAAATTGAAAACGTCTCACCTGCTGAGTCCTCAAAATCAAAGCGCAGGATGAGTCCATTGGGAAGAGATACATACAGATTGAGGAATGCTGGAGGAGAGGAATCGTCCATCGGCTCACAACGTACCTCAGGTACCTCAGAAACATTTGTGAGGGAGAAAATTGCTATTTAGTTATGATAATCAGCCTAATATGAATTGCATGCTAAACTAACCAACATCTAACTAATGTAAATCCTTACTAACCAACATTTTTCCATTATTATTCCAATCACCTGTTCCTGTTGGTCTGTACAGAAGGCACTGGGCACAGTGGGCTGGAGAGTTTGACCTCTTGTTTTATTCGGGCTGCTCTGACTGCAGGAGAGTTGAATGCCATTGGCCAGTACAGCATAAAAAGTTCCATATTTCTCTGTCTCGACTCCAAGAGCAGCTGAATTGGGCAAAACAATATGTGTAAATATATAAAAAAAAAAGTCATAAAATGATGTTACATTACGTTTACAACACATACCTTGTTTACTGAACATGTCAATATCCTTTAGTTTGTCCTCTTTTTTTCTCTCTGAAATGTTTGTGTAGAACTGATGGCCATCCTTCTTCACACATACTTTCACTTGTGTCAATCCTAAAGATGGAAACCAATCATATAATAAAGTTGTAAAAGATCTAAAATAACAAAAGTTACAGTATATATAAGAAGCTCTAACATAAAACAAATGTGTATTTGTGCATGTACATTTTTGCCTGTTTGATTTCTCAAACCTTGTGTGAAGTGAAAACTCTCCACATCTATTTGTCCTCCGTCACAGGGATACAGAGACTGAACTTTGCCAGTGACCTGCACCAGTTTCCCATTTAAACTGTATCCTGTGAATACCTATGTGAAATACACAAACATTTAGCCAATTAATTTCAAATTTAGCACCATCAAATCTAGATTATAAGTAGTTTATGTGGTAATATATTTTTCAAACATCTGTTCTTCTCTCATTTGCTGGTTCTTGAGGCGTCTCTAGAACATCTCTGGTTTTGTCTCTAGGCTCTGTAGCCGAGCTGGGTGTTTTGGACATGTTGTCTCTACTCTTTCTTGAGGACAGCGGAGTCTTCTTGTTCTCTTTTACAGAGTCGATTCTCTCTCCTACTTTTGGTGTTGCTTTTCCTCCTTTTTCTCCTTTTTCTTTCTTTGTTTTTTTGGTTTGCTCCTCCTCCTTTAATCTCTCCTGCTCGATTTTCCATGCCTAATGTAAATACACAAGAAAAAGGACCAGTGTAAGAGTAATGAAATCTGAAAATGTGGGTAACAAAAATTATACGTTTATACTTTATATGTTTTGGTTAACATCTCAGCTCACTTTGAGAGAATCCTCTCTTATATATGGTTCTAATGTGTCTGAGATTGAGGACATCACTGGAGAGTCTAAAAGAAAGAAATTAAATTTTAAACATACACATCACATCTATAGTAACATATTTTCAAATATATTTGATGTAAAGATACATGATCCTGCTCATAGATGTATATATTAGACATTATTTATGAATATGTTGCCTCTATTTCTGTCAGCCTCTGAAGGGGTTTGGATGGGAGTTCTTTCTGCCTCTTTCTTCTCCTGCTCCATCTGCCATTTTTCCTCTTCCTGCCTGGTCCATTCACTGATTGAGTCTGCCACATATTCCAAGTAGTTCCTACAAGATAATATAATATAATATTATATAAACATTTTATATTATATAAAAATACATTTTTAAAATATAATTATTTCATATTATATCAAACATTACATACTGCATATTTTGTAAATGATTTTTTTTTGTGTAGTATTTACTAAGTATGATGTTCAAGTCCTATCAACATATTAGGAAAACTCAAAATTCATGAATAAATGTTTTTTTTTTAAAATGTTAAAATGATAATTAATTGCAGCAAACAAATGTTGAAATAAATTGCCTTTGGGTGATTGGACCATGAAAACCTTTAACATTAAACAAAGTACCTGAAGCCCACATCTGTGTGAAGTGATGCATCCCAGAATTCTTTGTAACTCCTCTGTGGGCTCATGGGATTGTGGCAGATGACATATGTGGCATTGTCTCTGCTACAATGAAATGTGTCCACACATCTATAAGCCTCAGAGGCAGACTGGAGGACCTGAATATGAGGAGAGATTACTCATTGTCATTTTTTAAATTAAAATTTCTCATAGATTTTCTAAATATTACAATTATATATTATATTTTAAGATGAGATTTGAAGCTGGGTACCTGGGGGAAAACATGAGCACTGTGCTTCTCTACAAAGTTCCAGTGTCCCAGCTGACGAATCATTGTCTTCTGAAGATCTGTTACAGTCACTTCATTATACTATAAAAGTTATAAGGTTATTAAAAACCAATCACTTGCTAATGATAGTGTCAATATAATTGTTTAATTTACTTGTATAACATTCAAATTTCAGCTTTTTTATATAAAAAAATTCAATCATACCGTTGGTTCGTCAGTCCCATCATTGTTTTTTGCTGATCCTTTAAAAATAAAACAACTGATGTTTACAATTAAAGACTTCAACACTGCATGCTTTAAAAATTTTTGTTTACAAATTCAATGTATTTGCATAACTTAAAGTAAATTGTAATACTGTTCTTGTGCAGGTATCACACCTGGTATCTTTCTGTTTCTCCAATACAGGTGTTTGGTGAATTCAACAGGGTTGTCCCATGGTGTGAGGTTTGCAAGTTTCGATTGAGATCCTTTAATACAGCCGTTCTCATCCACTGTAGTCAAAAGCATGCTCTCAAACACAAACAGCTGGAGAAGCCTCTGTAGCTCAGACCAGCTCAGTGATTCTGGAGATACACATTAAAGAGTTAGTTCACCCAAAAATAAAAATTCTGTCATCATTTTTGGGTCCACTATCCCTTTAAATTAAAAAAGCAATTTATTGTCCTTCTTTCTCACCGTCAGTGCAGAAGTACATTAGCTCCTGTGATCTGGCCAGTCTATCAGTGTTGCTCTCAGTGTGTCTGAACATCAGGTTGGTCCACGCAAGGCTTTGTTTCATGATGTCTGCTTCAATTTTGACGACATCAAAACCATCCAGGATCTGCAACATATGAATAAGGATTTTATTTATGTGACAGTTGTGTCAGTTGCATCCATATGGATTTACATAAGTGACCTAAAGCTAAAATGTGCTTGTTTAAAACAAGATCAATGTATCCAAAAGGGCAAATGCACAGAATACAACATTTGTGTGTGCTTTCAAGCATTTATGGGAGACAGTTTGTATATTCACATGCTCACAGGAAGCTGATGGAGTCTCCTTGCTCTCTCATCATGGTGATTGAGCAGGAGAGGGTGTGTCTGATCAGTATTCATTGGGCTTTTCTGCATCCCAAGATCCTCCTTGAGTTCCTACCATCAAACAATCACAGATTATGGCAACTATAGATTGATTTTTATTTAGAAACCCAGTGACTTTTGTTGTTGTAGCATTGGTGTGAGCAGACAATTTACCTTCTTGTTCTCTTCATCCTGTGGCAGGCTCAACACAGATGAAAGCATATAACTGAATAAATCTTGGTCTGTTCTATCAAAGAGCTCCTCGGAATCAACTGATCCTGCATTGACTTCCTGTTCTGAGGCCACCACCTAGACATCACACAGGAAACTTAGCAACCAACTTTTGAAAGAAATAAACAGCTTACAAACAGTGTGTCTCATTCAGTAATGAACGCAGCATTTTAATGTAAAACCTGTGTGCAAACGTTCATACTTTTGTCTCACATTTTTTCTCTCACATTTTTGTTGCACGTTTTTGTCTCTTTAGTCTGTACAGTTTAAAGTTAACAGTCTTCTATTTCTTCAAATTAAAGGTTCTACTAAAGTTCCCTCACCTGCTCCAGCATGCAGTGCAATACAAGAGGTACAGATGTGATTTCAGTAGGAATCCTGTCCAGCAGGTCACAGTAGTATCTCATATCAACCTCTGTGTTCTGAACAGGAGACTCTGGCTCTGCTGAGGAAACTCGACGAGTCAGTTTAAGACTGTTTTATTCAAGGAATTAGGAATTGGAGCACACACTGACCAAACACTGGCACAATAGAGAACAATACATGTGAATGAGCACAGGATTTTGTGGTATTATTTTAAATAACACAGCATTAATTAATTTAAAACTTTAATAAATGTCATTTTTGTTGATTACATTTTGTATGAAAGTTAGTGGGAGACAATGTTACAATTTGTGTGTGTGTGTGCGTGTGCGTGTGTGTGTGTAAAGGAAATGTAAAACCGAAACCATGTCTTGTACCAGGGTCTTCCTCTGACACTACTTTCTTCCTTGGAGTTTGTACAACCTAAAACATAAACCATGATAAATATCAGCACCAAGAAACCGACAAGTACATCCTGCCACAATACACTTCTGAAATGAACTGATTATAAAGTGTTTTTTCATCATTGGCTACTTTGTTTGGCATATTAGCAGCACTACTATCAGTAAAGGCAGTCGTGTACCTCAGTGGAGCTCTGCGGTCGGGGCTGCGGGATGGATCTGCAGGTCACAGGCACCTGGATCAACCTCATGCAGCTGAGATAATGGCTGTACTGTCTCCTCCAATCCAGGCTGTCATACACCAGACATGCCACACCCTCAAATATAGCAGCTCCAAACGCCAGCTACAGAGAGTAGTGGATGACAGATAGTACTATAAGGTAATATGTAAACTTCTGTTTTTAAATTACTTAAATATATAGATACAGATATTTTTTCTACTTTTAAGCATAAACACTTCATTAGGATACATTTTTCGGAAAGTAAGACTTAATATCCAAAGTTGTTTTGCTTCTCCGGTGTGTTTTGATTAAAGAATGTTTAGATATTTTGTACAAAACAAGACAAAAATACTGAGTAAAGTGCAGTGTGGTACAAGAAAGTGTACTTCTTGTTCTCCATTCACCATTTCTTCAGCACTGTCCTTGTCCTGGGGCAGCAAATGGCTCTTTATGCTGTAGTTCAACCTGGCCACATCACAGAGTCTGGATCCCATATTCCCACTGTTCAAGACTTGATCCAACTGCTCCCAGAACACATCTAGCTCCCGCTGCCTTCTTTGCTTAAGAGCCTCAGCATCTGAACACAGATCAAGTTAAAACTTGGAGATTTTAAATCCTGATTTTGTATTCTTACAAATGTGACATCAGCCTGCTAATTTGAGTACAAATACAACTACATCTCAACAACAAATCCAGCAAATTCTGCATGCACTATGTAATATAATTTGAAAGGTATAAGCATAACATTTCTTAGTAACTTGCCCTGATCTTCAGGTGAGTGATGGTTCTCCTCTGCCACTGTTTCCTCTCCTGCCTCTGACTGGTCTTCTCTCTCTAAGTCCAGTTTTATAACATTGGACACATGGATACCCAGAGAGTCCAATGCAGAGATCAGATGAGGCTGGTAGAATCCCACTATCAGGATGTAGTGCTCCGGCCCATCATCAGGCTCATCATCTGGACGGATATGTTTAAAGTCAATATCAAAACACAATTTGCAACCCATTTTGCTTCCAAATCTGATATATTTCCAGGATATTCAACCAGAAGCAATGAGATTAATTTTTGTAACTAGTTTCTTAGTTTTAACCTTTTAAGTAACTGTGATCAGGCCTCACCTATGTATTTGGATGTATTTGTATTTTCCTCTTCTCCTCTGCGTTTGAGTTTGGTCTCTTTGGTTGGAACTGGAAGCTCAGCAGCTTTTTTCCCCTTTGCTGCTCCCTTGCCCCCCTGATCCTTGCTGGCAGAATTCAGGCCCGCTTTAACATGAGCATTCTCCTCTACAGCCTTAAATATACACACTCTGTGTTACTGTTTATCAGAAACATAGTTATGATACAATTTTATGCATAGTATATTTGATTAGAATTTTTGCAGAATAAATCTGTTTCATCACACATTAAAGGGTTAGTTCACCCAAAAATGAAAATTCTGTCATTAATTACTCACCCTCATGTCGTTTCACACCCGTAAGACCTTCGTTCATCTTCGGAACAAAATTAAGATATTTTGATGAAATCAAAAGGTATATGACTCTTCCACAGACAGCAATATGATCAACACTTTCAAGGTCCAGAAAGGTACAAAAGACATCGTTAAAATAGTCCACGTGACTGCAGTGGTTCAACCTTAATGTTATGAAGCGACAAGAATACTTTTTGTGTAAATAATGACTTTATTCAACAATATCTTCTCTTCTTTGTCATTCTCATTGTTTACGTCCAGTGCTTCCAGGCTCTACGTCAGAACGCTGACTCATTATTGGCCGGCTCCTGCGTCAGCATCACACGCATGCATCGTGCTGCTCACGTGAACAGCTTTGGCCATTACTGAGCCGGCATTCGGACGTAAACACGTAAGCCTTCACTGTGCTTACTGCAGCAACTGCGTAAGGATAATGACAGGGAAGAGAAGAGATTGTTGAATAAAGTCGTTGGTGTTGTTTTGTTTTTGTGCACAAAAAGTATTCTCGTCGCTTCATAAAATTAAGGTTGAACCACTGCAGTCACGTCAACTGTTTTAATGATGTCTTTACTACCTTTCTGGACCTTGAAGGTGTTGATTATATTGCTGTCTATGGACGAGTCAAAAATATCTTAATTTGTGTTCTGAAGATGAATGAAGGTCTTACGGGTGTGGAACAACATGAGGGTGAGTAATTAATGATAGAATTTTCATTTTTGGGTGAACTAAACCTTTAAGTGTAAATGTAGTTCTCCTCTGCATAATATAGTATTTTTTCCATAAATTACTATTCACAATCAGGTAATAAGTGTTTAAAGCTTTCAGATGTGTACCATATTACAAACATCCAGCATCAATCTGTTCAATATCGCAATGTATGTTGACTCATGTTATTGTTATTCTATTATTTATTTTAGATAATGGTAAAAAGTTCTCACCTTCTGCTCAGCAGCCCTTCTTGCAATGTCATTGTTTTTGATGGTCAGAAGCTGGAACTTTATTAATTTTGCCATCAGTTCCACAGTAATTTCCTCTCCAACATCCATCATAGACTTTGCAAGTTCAGTCACCTACAGAAACACAAATTACATATTATTGAAACCAAGAATGGACAACATAATTTGACATTATTTAACTTTCTAACTGGTTAAAGATCTCAAAATATATTATCGAAATTAGGATTATGATTAAACAATAAAAATCTATAGATTTTCTTTAACGCTATATTGAGATTACAATTTGTCATGGTAATAACAATACCCACCTCATAAAACATGGGAAGATCTTTAGTCTTTCTGGTCTTTGGATTTCCCAGTTCATTGATCTGTGTCACAGAAGATTGATTTATTTACAACGACTGATTCTAATATTTCTTTTCTTTTCAACATTAATGAAACATAATTTGAACAGAAACCTTTTCCAGAGTGTCCTCCCAGGACAGCACACTGAAAAGCTTGCGCAGGGGCTGTTGGACGGCCTGTTGGAGGGCGTTGATGAGCTGTTCGTCCTCTGCTCTCTCTGCCTGCACCATAGACAGACCGGCCCTCCAGTCATTCTAGATAATTCAGAGGAGGAAAAAATACTTTTTTAGGGGGGTCTGTTGAAGCAAATTCTACATTCTGCAGTGTTTACAAGCTGTGCAATGGTTTGTTGTCTAATGCTATAAGATTTTGCATTTATTTATTTAAAGGGATACACAAAAACATATTGATGTTAGGAGCTGAGAACCTGAGGGGCCGTTTACACGACACCGTTTTCAACTAAAAACAAGAAACTTTTTATGCGTTTTGGCCGTTCATTTACACGACAACGGCGTTTTGGGGGCCTGAAAACGCAACCCTTTGAAAACGGGGTTCAAAGTGCACATTTTTTAAATCGTCTCTGTGTAAACTACAAAAACATGAATTCGTGAAAACGGTAGCGTAATGCGCATGCGTATTACGTGTTCAGTCTATATGCGCGTAGTGTTTCTTTAACAAAGTGACATCGCCAACTAATGGCCTGTCATGCATAATACATCGTTTATAGTCGTTTTCGCGGATCCGTGTGAACGTTTTGACAATGTTGTTATCTGTACGCGAAAAACGCAAAGGAAAAACATTACCTTTTTATTACATCGTTGTCGTGTAAACGTTCCCTGAGTCACCATTTACTTTCATTGCGTCGTTTTAAATACAATGAAAGTGAATGGTGACTGGGATCATTCTGCCTAACAACATAATGGTGAGTAAATGGTGAGAGAGGATAGAGCAACAACAACAAGTTGAACAGTAATTTCAAAAACGCTTTATCGTGTCATTTATATGTTACCTCATCAAATACAGCAACAGCAAGAGCCGTTTCCCAGCTTTTGTTAGCAGCAGCTGCCCCAGTTGGAGTTACTCCAGATGGAGTAATACTTTTATTCCGTTTGGGAGGCATCTCAACTCCAGTTTCATTAAACTCACTAATAACACTGTGAATATGGCGACTCTTCTCATAAATACTGCCAATAAGTCATTAATTAGTTATTGTTCTATTATTTTTAAAGTGTTAATTCTGATAAAAGTTTGCATGTCTGATCAAAGTTTTTAATAGCGTCATGGTAACCTATGGAAACCAAACAGGCTTGCGTAATCTAGGCGACGCGCGTTTCGGAAACGCCGAGCATGCGCAGACGGAATATAGACCATAACGTCAACAGTGTGCGCCAGCGCTGAACATGGCGAGCAGTAAAAGGAATGCTCTTCTGTCTTCACTAGCGGCTTATGGGGACGATTCAGAGCAGGATTCAGATCCAGACACAGATGATCAAGGTATAAGCTCTAATGAATGTTAGGAAAAGCTTTTAAATACTGAGAGTTTGTGACATTGATGGCTTTGTTGTTGTGGTTGAGTTAACGTATGCCCCTCTGCAAATGACAGCGAACGACAAAATGCGGTGAATTAGACCGAATATTTATATGTAGAAAGCTTAAATGGATAAATATATTACTGTTATGAGCTTAACCAGCAATTTCTCGATGGTTGGCTAGTAAGCGGGATTATTATTATGATGAACACTTGTCCATGGAGGGCATTACGCATAAAGAGACTTTATTGGATCGTGTCCTATTTTATTGACTTAATGATAAGATTTTTTTTTTTTAAACTATGTTCTTCTGGTACTTTATGTAACTTTATGCTTGTGACGTTCATTGTAAATAGATGGTAACTTGGTGTTAACCTATACTGTCATCAAGAATGTCTCACATTAATGTATTCTTGATTTACAGTAGTAACAATAACTTGTAACCATTATATATAGGCTACTGTTGTAACTATAGCCAATTAAACTCAAAATAATTTGTCACTTTTTTCAAACAGTACATAATTTGTTCCATGTGGTAAATCACTTCTGCTTTTATGTATTTATGAGTTTTCTTATTCAGTTTCTCTCATTCTAATCTATATTGTATAATGTTGATACATTTAATTGTTTGATTTTTAGGTAATTTTTGTATGATGATAAATCTGGGATGTTGTAACTCCCCTTGATATCATGAGGAATGGAAGACATTGGTTCTTGTGAATATCTTGGCCAGTGGAACTGAAAATGGTTGCTTTTTGTTATCCAGAAGCAGAAGCTCATGGTGGATTGGTGTCGGCTAGTTACGGAGTGGATGACGTGAGCCGTGTGGAGGAGGCAGAAGAGAAGCCCTCGGAAAATGAGGATAGTGATGAGGACAGCACTAGAAATTCGGTCAGTTTTCACCATATCTTTCAGTTTAGGGTTTTTCTAGAAGTGTCAGACATTACATTCACATGGATTTCTATTCCTTAAAAATTATCCTTTACATTTTTAAAGGACCTTTTTTTATTAATTATTATGAGGAGACCAGAGCCAATTGTAACAAAAGAAAATTGGGTAACACTTTAAAATAAGTTCTTATTTGTTAACATTAGTTAATGTTAACTAACAATGAGCACATTTTGTTACAGTATTTATCAATCTTTGTTAACATTAGTTAATATAAATACTGCCGTTCATTGTTTGTTCATGTTAGTGCACAGTGCACTAATGTTAACAAATACAACTTTTTATTTTAATAATGTATTAGTAAATGTTGAAATTAACATTAGCAAAGATAAATAAATGCTGTAGAAGTATTGTTCATTGTTAGTTCAAGTTAACTAATGTAGTTAACTAATGTTAACTAATGAAACCTTATTGTAAAGTGTTGCCGGAAATTGTAAGACTAAATTTTTTGCAAACAAAAATTAAGACATTACTGAGATTACTTGATTATTCCACTTAATTTGAAATAATAAATTTTCCATTGTTTTTATGTTATCTGTGTTATCAGTGTCATTAGTAGTAAATATAAACATATAGATAGTTATAATGTAGGCAAATTACCATTTGTTTTAAATGCACATTATTCCTGACAGGTAATAGAATTAGTGCCATATAAAGGTTAGAAACTATTACATACTCTCTGACATGTTGTATTAAATTAAATTAAATATAATGATCTAGTTTTTCTCATTATTAGTCATTAAGGCCTGGTTTCACAGACAGGGCTTAGATTAAGCCAGGAATTAGGTCATTTAAAGGTGCCCAAGAATGCTTTTTCACAAGATGTAATATAAGTCTAAGGTGTCTGCTGAATGTGTCTGTGAAGTTTCAGCTCAAAATACCCCATAGATTTTTTTAAATTAATTTTTTTAACTGCCTATTTTGGGGCATCATTAACAATGCACTGATTTCCACTCGGCGCCGCCCCTTTAAATCTCTCGCTCCCTGCCAAACGAGCTCTCGACTATATTACAGCGCATTTACAAAGTCCACACAGCTAATATAACCCTCAAATGGATCTTTACAAGATGTTCGTCATGCATGCTTCGAATTATGTGAGTAAAGTATTTATTTGGATGTTAACGTTTTATTCTGAGTGAATTTGAGGCTATGCTCCGTGGCTAACGGCTAATGCTACACTGTTGGAGAGATTTATAAAGAATGAAGTTGTGTTTATGCATTATACAGACTGCAAGTGTTTAAAAATGAAAATAGCGACGGCTCTTGTCTCCGTGAATACAGTAATAAACGATGGTAACTTTAACCACATTTAACAGTACATTAGCAACATGCTAACGAAACATTTAGAAAGACAATTTACAAATATCAGTAAAAATATCATGCTATCATGGATTATGTCAGTTATTATCGCTCCATCTGCCATTTTTCGCTGTTGTTCTTGCTTGCTTACCTAGTCTGATGCTTCATCTGTGCACAGATCCAGACGTTAATACTGGCTTGTGTAATCCCTTGAACATGGGCTGGCATTATGCAAATATTGGGGGCGTACATATTAATGATCCCGACCAGGGCTTGACATTAACACCCGCCAACCCGCCAAATGCGGGTAGATTTCAGCTGTGGCGGGTAAGACAGCCACTCCCACTAGCCACTTTGGCGGGTTGAATATCATTTCAGTTTACAGCCAAATGATCGTCGAAGATCGTCGTAGCACAAAATTACATTCCAATCACACAATTCGTTATATACGTGC
The DNA here is from genome assembly GCA_003731715.1 of Anabarilius grahami. Classification (NCBI taxonomy): domain Eukaryota; kingdom Metazoa; phylum Chordata; class Actinopteri; order Cypriniformes; family Xenocyprididae; genus Anabarilius; species Anabarilius grahami. The sequence continues at coordinate 2,451,572 of RJVU01071502.1, forward strand.
AGTTAGTGAAAGAGGGATAGGCGGAATTGCGCTGAATGACACACAACAGAAGCACTCTCTCGCGTGCGCTCTCTCTCTGTCGCGCGCGCGATCAGTTCTCTTCGCACCTGAATAATCAAATACACATGCACACCATAGACTGTGGTGCAAACAGATGTCTAAATGTCCATCGTGTTGAGTATCTTGCGTGAATACAGTCGGTTATGGCTTAAGTGGACGTAAACAGGTGGGTAATAACTGGATATGTGTCAGTTACGTCCATGCATGCAGCAGCCCAATTAGGCTAATTAATAAAAAGCCCAAAATAGGCCTACCTGTCTGTCATTAATGTTAAGCAAACAACAAAAGATGTTAAATAAATGTAGGCTATATGTTAAATAAACCTACTGTATCTGAAAAAAGATTATTTTCAATTTACTATTGTTTTTGTAATTTGCTTCTATGTTCTTTTATATAGCCTAACACAAATAACTTGTAAAATTTCTCATATTAGCCCATATTGTCCACCTCTTGCTCACCTGTACATACCTGCTGATATACAATGTAGTCTTGATTTGGGTGGTCAATCTGCATTTAAAAGTTTGAAAGGGTTTTAAATCTTCTAAATCAAGTAAAATGACTCAAAATAAAGTAATTTAAGCATAACAAAGTCAACTTTAATCATATAAAATGTAATTTACCAACATCAAAATTGTGGCCAGTTAAAATGCTGAGTGGCTAGTTACTTTGGAAAACCACTAGCCACAGTGACTGGTGAGCAAAAAAGTTAATGTCAAGCCCTGATCCCGACTCTTACGTAACAGTCGGTGTTATGTTGAGATTCGCCTGTTCTTCGGAGGTCGTTTAAACAAATGAGATTAATATAAGAAGGAGGAAACAATGGAGTTTGAAACTCACTGTATGTCATTTCCATGTACTGAACTCTTGTTATTTAAGTATGCCAAGGTAAATTCAAATTTTCATTCGAGGGCACCTTTAAGTAGCTTGTATACATGTGCCTTTAGGGAAGGAAAAAAAAACATTGCTTGTGTGCATCTTGAGACAAAACAATAACACTGACATATTTTAAGATATGTCAGTGCAAGTTGCTTTCAGTCAAGACAGCTCAAACATGCATTTTAGTCTAGGGCTAGCATAAGCCTTGTCTGTGAAACTGGCATTCAAGTACTTTTGGCAAAATTAGCTTTTTATATCAAAAGATATCAAAGTAAATTTACTAATGCCCCTCTTCTGGTAATTTTGAATTATTTCCCATAAATTCACCTCTGATTATTTGAATGATGCTGTTTCCCACGGTCTGTGTCATAATTACATTCATCAGAAAAAGTCTACAGTCAGAACTGAATTCCCAGTCATTTTCTGAAAACCATGGTTGAAACTTTGCACGCCTAAAGGGGGAGCTCTTGAATATGGTTTATGGTAATGTGGCTTAGGTGACCCTGTTAATTTTTGTTTTCATAGGAAGAGGAGGAGTCGGACTCAGGGCGGACCCAAGATGATGTGAAGGTATTTGACCCCACCTAAATTCCCTGTTCAGGGTATCAAACTCAAGACACACCCTTCCTCAATTTACTGCAGTGTTATGATTGGTCTCAAACCAAGTGAAAACAGCATCACTCCTACTGAGGAACAACATGTGTGTTTGAACTTGCAGAGAAGGGTCTTATGAGAGTAGTACAGCATGTCCTTAATTTTTTTTATTTTTATGAACATCAGGTTTATGCACACTGCACATGTACTTTTGCGGTACGTTCATTTGAAATTTACAAAGCTTTTGTCAGTGTGTTTACAGATTCGGCTGGTTTTTTTTTTTTGGTTTTTTTATCTCTTACAAAACAGTACTATGTTGGTACCTTGATATTTTTATGATATTCGATGATAATACCATGGTACTCAATGATAATACTTTTTTTTAATGGACTGTATATGTAGAAACTGTAGTAACTAACATAACTATATGTACACTACCATTCAAAAGTTTGGGACGGTAACATTTTTAATTGTTTTTATTGGATCGAAAATACAGTAAATGTATTCCTGTAATGGCAGAGCTGAATTTTCAGCATCATTACTTCAGTGTCACATGATCCTTCAGAAATTCTAATATGCTGATTTTCTGCTTAAGAAACATTTCTTCTTATTATTAATGTTTAAAACAGCTGTAATGTAATATTTTTGTAGAAACTCTTTCAGGAATCTTTGATGAATAGTAAGTTCAGTAGAACAGCATTTATTTGAAATATATTGTAACAATGTAAACATATTGACTGTTAATTTAATACATCCTTGCAGAAAAAAAGTATTGATTTCTTTAAAAAAACTAAAATTCTTACTGACCCCTAAACTTTTGAATGGTAGTGTATATGGTATTTACATGTTGCTTTCATGATAGTGTCCAGAAAAAAACATTTATGTTGCTGTTTTATGAACAGCATTTCTCATTAATAGGGAGAATCTAAATTCCAAGTAATCTAAAAGCAATTCAGATATGCAAAGCACTGCAGTGGCAAGTTATTTCATGCACTGAAATTACTTTTTCATAATAGTAGCTTGTGATGTTGCATAAATTTAGAGCCACACCCCAGAGAGAGAACGCTGTACTTCATGATCACTAAATGATATAAGAGCATCAAAACACGTTTTGTAATGAAATGATTAAATTATGATTGCTTAGTAATGACATTTTTCAACTCTAAGATTTGTAGTGCTTTTTCTTTTTATGTGGGTTCAATTCATATTTGTCATTGACTGTTGTTCACCCCAAAATGACTTTTCTCATTTACTCACACTCTTGATGTTCCAAACTCGCATGTTGTTTTTCATTACAGCCCAACAAGGGGAATTATAAAGAATCTTTTTACAACTATTTTCCAGAAAGAAAAAAAAAATAGCATAGGGGTTTGGAATGGCATAAAGGTAACAATTCCTTTTTAAACTCAGACTGTAATCTTCACTTACTTAAGTGTCTTATAGCTTTATGATTCAGACATTTTTTTTTTTCTTCAGTGTTGTTAAAGTACATGCAGGGGCATGACAATTGATTTGAATTGAAAGCATTTATTGTCATTGCATTTGCATACAACGAAATTAGGAGCACTACTCCTGACTGGTGTTTGAAAAACAAATATACAAACTTATAACAACAGCAATTTACACATTACACCCCTTAGTGCATTACGTTCAAGTCCTGGTAGATTAAAGTGTTAAAGTGATGATATTGCACTTTGGACATACTGCACATTTTACATTAGCAGTGTAGACAGAATAAGAGTTTATAGTAAAATAAATAAATGTAATTAAATAACATGACTGGAATAGTATTATATACCTTTAGTGCAGTTTTGAGTTTAAAGTCCGGTCTTAAGGACCTGATGGTGCCCCGGGTGTGATGTGTCCCCTATGATGCCATTGGCTTTTGAGAAATAGCGAGAGCAAGCAATGCTTTCCAGGGAGAGAAGTGAACAGCCAGTGATTTTTTTTTTTTTTTTTTTTTTTTTGGGCTGTATTAATTATCCTTTGAAGGGCTAACTTGTCTGCTGCAGTGCAACTGGAATACCACACTATAATGCAGTACACTAGCACGCTTTCAATGGTGGAGCGGTAAAAAGACACTAGTAATTTACGGTCTAGGTTATTTTTCCTGAGCACCCTAAGGAAGTGCAGCCATTGCTGTGCCTTTTGGATTATTTCCGAGGTGTTAGCAGACCAAGAGAGTTTGTCCGATATCTGGACTCCTAGGAACTTAAAGGTGTGGACCCTCTCCACACAGTCTCCATTGATGTGAAGTGGGGCTGGTTCCACCCTGCTCCTCCTGAAGTCAAAAATAAGCTCTTTTGTCTTTGAAATGTTCAAAGACAAGTTGTTATCAGAGCACCATATCACTAGTTTCTGGACTTCATCTTTATTGGCTGATTCATAATCTCCTGAGATGAGTCCAATCACTGTGACGTCGTTAGCAAATTTAATGATTTTGTTGGTAGAATGAATGGAATTACAATCCACTGTGTACAAGGCATACAGTAAAGGGCTCAGTACACACCCTTGTGGAGAGCCGGTGCTGAGCGTAATGGTGGATGAGAGGTGAGGGCCAATCTTCACCATTTGTGGGCGATTTATAAGGAAATCCTTGATCCAGGAACAGATGGAAAGGGAGAGGCCCAGTTTAGTCAGTTTATTGACTAAAATATCTGGTATCATTGTATTGAACACTGAGCTGTAATCTATGAAGAGCATTCTTACATAGGTCCCCTGCTGCTCAAGATGGTTAAGTGCAGTGTGAAGTGCTATGTTGATAGCATCCTCTGTTGACCCGTTTGGTCTATATGCAAACTGATGTGGGTCAAGGGTGGAGGAAAGACTGGATTTGATGTGCTGTGAGATCAGTTCCCATTCAGTCGGTCACGTTCGACGTACGTCGGACAGACCGACGAATAGGAATCTCGCTAGAGAGGCCAATCTACTTCGAGTGTAACTAAAACGAGCCAATGCACATTGGCATGCAATTATATGCATCAGATGCTCGCCTCGCAGCGCGGGTATATAATGAGCAGCAGGTGCGTTGCATCTTCAGCTTTTCGCTTCGGAGCCGAACGGTGTTTGTTCCTGTTCTCTGCAAGCGAGTGTCTGCTAGAAGACGAGTCAAGCCTTTTGGTTGAACTTCTCTTTTTTTTTTCCGAGTGCGGGCGAACAGCACAGCAGCGGGGTCGAGCTCCTCTTTCTGTTTTTTGTTTTGTTTGCCGTTATTGAGCAAATAGCTGTTTTGACAGCGTCAGAAGGCTGTTCTCACGGCCGGTACGGTGCGCTTTTGAGCGCTGAAAAGCCGTTTTTACGGCTGGGAAGAGTGAGCGCCTTCAAAGAGAGAGAGAGCACACGACAGGCTGCACACAATCCCTGTCTGTGTTGCGCCGGCCGTTCCCCTGCGTGCTTCAGCACTTTTAAAAGAGTAAAGTCCCTAAAAGAGCTTACACAAGTAGAGCTTGCGTCTTTTTAAAGATGAAATCCTACTTGTGTTTCTGGATGCGGTCGTTACCTGTCCTCACTGACGGCCACGGTCATTGTTTCACATGTCTGGGCGCGTGCTGAAACGATGCTCGTGGGTGTTTCATGTTTTCATATGAGAACATGATCACGTCGACACGCCGGTCGTGACTCTTCTTCCTCCGGGAAGCTTGAGTCCCCTCTGTTGTTGGCCAGCTGCCGCTTGTGTGTAAAAGCACAGCCGCGGGTCTGCCCGACACTCTGGGAGACCGTGGAGATCAGCGAGAGCAAAACTCTTGCTCCTCTGCGTGTCGTGTGCCGTCGAGCTGCCGGGCTGCAGCGCGGGTTGTCACGGCAACCCAGCGCTCGCTCGGCGCTCTAGATGCGCGGTTCCCTTGCCTAATCTCCATTGTAGCGCCCTCTCTGGTGCACCAGAAGAGGTCTACTTTGCTGATATGGCTTGGGTGACATGAGGTTGAGGGGTTCCTTCGGGGAACCAACCCCCTAGGGCCCCTCCCTCTCTAGCGCATTGCAAGCTGTGCAGTTTCTGGATTGGATTGCTGGTCCTTCTCATAGGGGAACCTAGCATTTCATTCAGAGCTCCAGCTGAGGGACAGACGTCGATTGCAGCATCGGAGAGAGTGCTGTTATGCTCTGGAAATGAGGGTGACGCTGCCCACTGTAATGGTGTGTGCTTATGCTGACTCAGATTCGGAGTTTACAGCCATGCTTTCCTGGGTGTTCCAGATGTGCATGGAAAACTTGGCAGTATGGAGGTATATTGGTGCCATAAATATGGAACGCCAAAAGTGCCAAAATCTGCATAAAAGGTTTTCCTCTCTCACTACCCTCTTGGATGGGGTGGCTGTACACAGACCACACCCACCCTGCATGTGAGGCCAAGGCACTCTTTTTGCATGAGGGTAGTTCTGTGCTGGGGTTGAGCTGCGCTGCTTGACTAACCGTGATCAAGTCACGGCGCAGGCCCTCAGCCAGACGATGTCCACCTCAGTGGTCCAGAAGTGCCCCCTGGCTTACCTTGTGAGGTGCGAGAGGTTGTCAAGCTAAATGCTTTCTCAATGCTCCCATCTTACGAGGTGGCCTTTTTTCGGTGACACTGTCGAGGACTGAGCCCAGCGGTTCTCCTCAGTTAGTAGCGGACCGGGGAGCTTCCCATGACAAACCATTGAGTTCCTCTTGGGCCGCCCCTCAGTCTGCTCGTCGCCAAGGGTGTCGTCCCCGGCAAAAAACTCCGGCCCAGCATGCTCTGCTGTGTCCGTTGCGGGGAGATGACGCCTCCCGTCTCTGTAGCGGTTTAAGTGGTTGGTGAGAATCACCCCTGAGATGGGCGACCCAGAGATGGATGGGGCTGCTCTTTCCACCCCTGGAGGAGGGCCGGGTGGTAAATCCTTTTTATTGGGTTTGTTTCTGTTCCGCCGCTGGCCCAACAGCCAGCGGTACCCAAATTTTAAAAGAAAAAAGAGCAGTTCCTCCATCTCAAGGGTTGAAGAGGGCTTGGAGAGCAGTGGGAGGAGAAAAACCTCACCACTCTCATCCCCCTCTTCTGTCGCCAGCGGACAGCAGCGAGCAGCGGGTAGCCAAAGCCTTGACTGCTCCCTCTGTCCATCCGTGGAACCAGGTAAGTGTTGCCCAGCACACTGTGACGCCGCTTCGGGCCGCCTCGCAAAGAGAGCCCCCCGGGCTGCGTCCCTGTGTTCCACCTCGCTGCCCCACTGCGGGTACGCCTGCGGTCCCTTTGGTCCCGCTTGTACGGTCTTTGAGAGCCTGGCTAGCGCTCCCCAGTCCGTCTCGCTGGCTCATTCGGACCATCAGGCTCGGCTATGCGATTCAGTTCGCCCGGCGGCCCCCCAGGTTCAGGGGCGTCCACTTCACTGTAGTGAAAGATGTCGATGCCCCTGTCTTGCGTGCGGAGATCGAGGTCCTACTGGCGAAGGACGCGATCGAGCCGGTCCCTCCAGCCGATATGAGGTCAGGGTTCTACAGTCCCTACTTCATTGTACCCAAGAAAAGCGGTGGGTTACGACCGATCTTGGACCTGCGTGTTTTGAATCGGAGCCTCCACAAGCTACCGTTCAAAATGCTTACGCAGAAACGCATTTTCGAGTGCATCCGTCCCCGAGATTGGTTTGCAGCGATCGACCTGAAGGATGCGTACTTTCATGTCTCAATTCTTCCGCGACACAGGCCATTCCTGCGATTTGCGTTCGAAGGTCGAGCATATCAGTACAGAGTCCTACCCTTCGGGCTGGCCCTGTCTCCCCGCGTCTTCACGAAAGTCATGGAGGGAGCCCTTGTTCCCATGAGAGAACAGGGTGTTCGCATCCTCAACTATCTCGACGACTGGCTCATTTTAGCACAGTCCCGGGATCAGTTGTGCGAACACAGGGATCTGGTGCTCAGACACCTCAGCCAGTTGGGTCTTCAGGTCAACTGGGAAAAGAGCAAACTCTCCCCTGTGCAGAGGATCTCTTTTCTCGGTATGGAGTTGGATTCGGTCGAACAAATAGCACGCCTCACAGAGGAACGTGCTCAGTCGGTGTTGAACTGCCTGAATACGTTCAAGGGCAGGACAGCGGTTCCACTGAAATTCTTTCAGAGGCTCCTGGGGCATATGGCGGCCGCAGCGGCAGTAACACCGCTCGGTCTGCTTCATATGAGACCGCTTCAACACTGGCTTCACGGCCGAGTCCCGAGATGGGCGTGGCAACGCGGCACGTTCCGGGTGGCAATCACTCAGGAGTGCCGCCAAACCTTCAGCCCGTGGTCGGACCCTTTGTTTCTTCGGGCTGGAGTGCCCCTAGAACAGGTGTCCCGGCATGCTGTGGTATTCACAGATGCCTCGGCCACCGGCTGGGGAGCCACGTACAACGGGCATGCAGTGTCAGGGGTGTGGACGGGCCCCCATCTGCTGTGGCACATCAACTGCCTCGAGTTGCTAGCAGTACGCCTTGCTCTGAGCCGCCTCAAAGGGCCGCTACGGGGCAGGCATGTACTGGTCCGTACGGACAACACTGCGACCGTTGCGTACATCAACCGTCAAGGTGGTCTACGCTCCCGTCGCATGTCGCAACTCGCCCGCCATCTCCTCCTCTGGAGTCAGAAGCATCTGAGGTCGCTTCGTGCCATTCATGTCCCCGGTGTGCTCAACCGTGTGGCCGACGAGCTATCACGAGCTGCGCTGCCAGGAGAGTGGCGACTCCACCCCCAGGTGGTCCAGCTGATCTGGAGAGAGTTCGGAGAGGCTCAGGTAGACCTGTTTGCCTCACCAGAAACCTCCCACTGCCAGTTGTTTTTCTCCCTGTCCGAGGGAACACTCGGGACAGATGCACTGGCACACAGCTGGCCCCGGGGCCTTCGCAAATATGCGTTTCCCCCAGTGAGCCTGCTTGCACAGACCCTGTGCAAAGTCAGGGAGGACGAGGAGCAGGTCCTGCTAGTTGCGCCCTATTGGCCCAACCGGACCTGGTTCCCAGAACTTTCGCTCCTCGCGACGGCCCCTCCCTGGCCCATTCCTCTGAGGAAGGACCTTCTTTCTCAGAGACGGGGCACTCTTTGGCACCCGCGTCCAGACCTCTGGAAACTCCATGTCTGGTCCCTGGACGGGATGCGGAGGTTCTAGGTGACTTACCCCCCGAGGTACTTAACACCATCACTTCGGCACGTGCACCGTCTACGAGACGTGCTTACGCCCTGAAGTGGAACCTGTTCGTCGAGTGGTGCTCTTCTCACCGAGAAGACCCCCGAAGATGCTCGATCGGAGTCGTGCTTTCCTTCTTGCAGCAAGGGTTGGAGCGTAGGCTGTCCCCCTCCACCCTCAAAGTCCATACTGCTGCTATCTCCGCTTACCACGACCACATAGATGGCAAATCTGTTGGTCAGCACGACCTGGTCGTCAGGTTCCTTAGGGGGGCGAGACGATTAAATCCTCCTCGCCCCCCCTCCATACCCTCTTGGGACCTTGCTCTGGTGCTAAGAGCACTTCAGATTGCTCCCTTTGAGCCTTTGCAATCAGCAGACTTAAAGATTCTGTCTATGAAGACTTTGCTGCTGGTTGCATTGGCCTCCATCAAGAGGGTAGGGGACCTGCAGTCATTTTCGGTCGACGAATCGTGCCTAGAGTTCGGGCCGGGTGACAGCCACGTGGTACTGAGACCCCGGCCTGGCTATGTGCCCAAGGTTCCTACCACTCCCTTCAGGGACCAGGTAGTGAGCCTGCAAGCGCTGCCCTCGGAGGAGGCAGACCCAGCCCTGGCTTTGCTCTGTCCAGTTCGCGCTCTGCGACTGTACATAGACAGAACTCAAAGCGTCAGGACCTCAGACCAGCTCTTTGTCTGTTACGGAGGTCAGCAGAAGGGAAAGGCTGTCTCCAAGCAGAGGATGGCCCACTGGATAGTGGATGCCATCGCCCTGGCTTACCAAGCTCAGGGCGTGCCCTGCCCGCTCAGGTTGCATGCACACTCCACGAGAGGTGTCGCATCCTCCTGGGCGCTGGCTCGTGGCGCCTCGCTGACAGACATTTGTAGAGCTGCGGGCTGGGCGACACCTAACACGTTCGCTAGATACTATAGCCTTCGTGTCGAGCCGGTCTCCTCCCGTGTTCTCGCCTCAGGTCAGAGGCACGGAGAGGCCCCGGTTTAGTGTCGGCTTGCTGCGCTACGTGCGCTTTTTCTCCAGAGAGTCCCTACAAGGCAGACCCTGTCGAGTCCTCCGATATCCCTTCGGCAGCCGACGTGGCGGAGCGTCTGGCGCCAGGCCTATACTCCGTTGTATCCTTGAGAACCGGGTTTAGGCTGGGTTCCATATGTGTGACCCTACGGGGATCCCATATGGCTGGTTCCACGGTTGCTCCTAAACGAAGCCCGTGTCTTTCCCTCTGGGAGTACCCATCTCTCATCGAGTTGGAGTCACCCCAGTTCTTCCATATGTTGTACAACCTCAAGGTTAGTCCATATGTACTCTCCACATAACTCCTTCGGGGAAGGATGTGGCTTCCGCAGCGTTCTTTCTAACGAAAGGTTACGCTTTCCCAGCGTTATCCAATAGTCTCACTGAATGGGTTTGGGAACAGCAGTGATCGACCCTCTCTGTGTGTTAGCCCTGTCCCACCGTCCTCAGGCAAGGGGGTTCAGGTGGCTTACAACAGAGCGCTGGAAGAGGGCAGCTCCTGTGGCGCTTTGGTAGGGATTCCTATTCGTCGGTCTGTCCGACGTACGTCGAACGTGACCGACTGAATGGGAACGTCTCGGTTACAAAGGTAACCCTCGTTCCCTGAAGGAGGGAACGGAGACATACGTCCCGTCACCACAGACGCTGTACCCCGCTGTTGCTGCCGCCTATTCCGTTCGGCTCCTCAGCGAAAACCTGAAGATGCAACGCACCTGCTGCTCATTATATACCCGCGCTGCGAGGCGAGCATCTGATGCATATAATTGCATGCCAATGTGCATTGGCTCGTTTTAGTTACACTCGAAGTAGATTGGCCTCTCTAGCGAGATTCCTATTCGTCGGTCTGTCCGACGTACGTCTCCGTTCCCTCCTTCAGGGAACGAGGGTTACCTTTGTAACCGAGACGTTTCTCAAAGCACTTCATGATAATTGGTGTTAGTGCAACCGGTCTGTAATCATTCAAGTTATTTGTGGATGCTTTTTTTTAGGAACAGGGATGATGATAGCCGATTTTAAACAGAGTGGGATGATGGCTGATGTCAGTGAAAGGTTAAAGATCTTTGTAAAGACCCCACCAAGCTGATTGGCACAGGCTTGGAGTACTTTGCCAGATACTCCATCTGGGCCAGCAGCCTTCCTTGTGTTTATTGTTTTGAGCACTCGCCTCACCTCGTGTTCCTGTAGGGTGAAATGGCAGGTGCCAGAGGTTAGTGGAAGTGCTGAGAATGTGATGGGTTTCTTAACCTCAAAACAGGCAAAAAAAAATGGTCAATTTCCTCAGCCAGTGTAGCATCGGCATAGAAAGCGCTGTGGTTATTGTTCTTATAATTGGTAATGTTTTGAATTCATTGCCACACTCTTCTAGGATTTTTGTCTGTGAGATGGTCTTCAATTTTCTTTTTATAAGACTCTTTGACGCGTTTGATACCTCTTCTCAAATTGGCTCTAGCAGCGCTGTACAAAGCCTTGTAACCAGATCTGTAGACGAAGTCACGTTCTTTGAGTAATGACAGGACTTCATATGTCATCCAGGGTTTCCGATTTGGAAACACCCGAATCTTTTTGTTGACAGTGATGTTGTCCATGCAGACTTTAACATAAAACAAAACAGTTTTTGTTCATTGTTCCAGGTCCTGATGTTCAAATACCTCCCAGTCCGTTTGCTCGAAGCAGTCCTGCAATTGTGTAAGGGCTGCCTCAGGCCAAGTTTTTATGATCTTTGTGATCAACTTGCTTTTCCTCCTAAGTGGGGTGTATGCTGGGAGAAGCAACAGTGAGGAGTGGTCTCCAGATTGGGGAGGGAGGGAATGAAATGGCGAGGAGCAGGTCCATTAACCCATGGTCCTATTTCTGGGCTAATCTAAATAAAAAAGACCTCTTTTAAGCCAGGCCCCCCGCCTCAATGGAGATGGATGTGTCCTTTTTTGTGTCTAACATTGTTTTGTCGTAGTGGATTTTCAAGTGAAAGGACTGTTGTTAGGATTTGCACTTTTGGCTACAAGAGATTCATCTCTCAGTGAGTCATCTGTTTCTCTCTGTGCTGTCCTAGACACATTTTCTACTTGGGCGCTTTTACAAGACGATTCTTCCATCTGCACATCCTGTTGCTGAGTTACTGTATCTGAGATTGTGTGAATAGAGGCCCAGTGTATTTTTCAGCCTAGTTTTATTATTCAGGGGTTTTGCACTTTGGTGCAGATTTCATCAAGCCTTGATTTTTAAGCTTCCCAGGAGAGACATTTTGTGCTTTAAAAGCTACAGCAAAGGATTAAACCTATTCTCTTCTGAATAGCTAGTAGTGTATAAAGATATGTGTTAATGAACACTTATTTTACACTATATTTACTTAAATTTCAGTATTTTAAGAAAATACTGTTTTTATCTTTTGAATCTTTCGTTGGTAGATTTTGGAGCGGACACAAGGGGGTGCTAACACTTTTGTTAAATCAAAATGCAGGCACAGTTATTAGTTGTTGATAATGCCAAAATGGCCAAATATCATCTGATTAAATGGTTTTAACAATATATCTCTTGGTTTATCATAATTCATTTTATGTGGATGTACAAACTAACTTGAAAGCACTTACAAAATTAAATGATTTTCAATATGCGTGTTTGACCTGTTCTTCTATTATAGGATGTCCTGGAAGTGGAGGTTAAAGACCCCAATGAGCTTGTTGGTAAGTAACCAAAATTAATCAAACATTTCCTCATCTTTGTTAAATATCTTTCGAAACTTTGCTTGAATATATGGTAGAAAGGATTGATGTGTGTTTGTGCTTCGGCCAACATGGTGCAAGTGCTTTGTCAGAAAGTTGCTGAGGTGTGTGTTTGTGTATCTTGGCCGTGCCCAGGAAATGAGTGATCCAGGTTGGATTGCTTCAGTTTTGTTTTATGGCAACTCTGTGTGATATTAGTTTGATGTCTCACTATAAAGTCATCAATGGCATCTGATTTAGGACTGTCATTATATTTTGAAGGTTGATCAAGTAAGAAGAATAAAAGGCTAAAAATCAATAGCATTTACAACAGAACATTAGCCAATTTGTAAAGCATGTAAATTGGAGTCCAAGTATAAAAAAAAATGGAATAAGCAAATTTAAACACAAATATAATTTTTTACTTAAAGCTGTTATGTGCAAATATTTGCCATTAGCAGGACTAAATGTAGAGGCTGAAATAATGAGTTTCCCCAACCACTGAAATAGGAAATTGTTTTAAAATATTGTACATCTGCTTTAATATCTATTTAATATTATTATTACAGCCTGATATAAAAGATGTTCACACCATGTCATAATTACCGTAATCATGAGATTTCAACTTTAATTACAACTCGTAATTACAACTTGTAAACTGGAAATTTTCTGAGCGCTCCTACTTGTACCATGTGACCGCTGTACCACCTGACTGCTGCACATTCGTTCATTGATAGTGCCATAGAAATACATAATTCCCAGTCCGGAGAGGACTGCTCAGAGTAAAACGTCATGTGTTGTCATCTCAAAAATCACATGGCCTGAACATTGCAACATTATAAACAACGTAATACATGCAGCCCGCACTGGAAGGTTGGGCCCCTAAACTTATGTATAAAAACTGTATTTATAATGCCACATATCTTTCTGACTATTCTAATTTTACAATTGTAGGGAGTTACAGTAAACAAGACATTTGGGCGAGTAACTGAACATTCCACTTTGTCTTGTTTTTCTTCACATTAAAATGTGAAAAGATCAGAATAGAAAGGAAGGTCTTGCTGGAGACTCAAAGATTTGCTTTGTGGTTTGGAGACAGAAGATCTTTAGATTAGGCTCTAATTTTCCCTCCTTCTCTTTTTTGAGTCTTTCTGAGACTGGAGTTGGTGTATGGGCTTTGTGTGTGATGGTGCCACTTGTTTGGGTGGACACTGAGCTCTCAAGATGCCTAAGAAATGAGTCACTTGCAGTCAACGCATGATTACTCTGATGGAGAGGAAATGACAAAAAAAGAGCAATGGGGAGAGATCTACTGCTCAAAAATCAGCTAAAATCACACTGCAATCAAATCAAGAATAAGAAACCTGGCTTAAGAGCAGCAGTGGGGATTTTAGGGGTTTTATAGAAGACCCCTGTCTTGCCAACATTCCTGCGTACACTTGCTGCCTGCTGCTACCACATTTACTCTAATCACACTGTAATTATTAAGACATGCGTGAATGCTTTATAAAACACAGCTTTTAGACCAACTACAGTTGAATCCATGACAGCCACAAATACACAAATAAATTGACAATTGACAATTTTGTACCAAAGTTTTTACATTTTCTAAGAAAATATGTGTTTGCCTTTGTTCTAGGTAGCTGCCATGGCATTGCTATGCAGCTGCTAATAGGGATGGGTAAAAATATTGATTTCTCGATTTTAATTGATTCTCATTTTGATGAACTGAAATATGATTCTTAAATGACCAAGAATAGATAATTTAGTCTATGCTGTTTTCAGTTGATGAATGAACAGAACATTGTAGTGTACCTTCCATCCAATAAATCGCAATAAGCTTTGTTACTTTTGATATGAAACAAAGTCTCAGATTTCAAGTTCTGTCCATTTTTATTTATGAAATTCAAACAATAAATACCGTTTTGGCACTCTTTAATGTGGTATGGCAGATCACTGTTGCCGCCTCATATCAAGCGAAGCAGCAGTAAGAAGCGCTTGTGTCATTAACGGATCATCTCTTCCACTTTACTACTTGTTACAGCATGAAATAAACATGAATGAATATCAGAAGGTATGTTAAAAGAAACGGTACAACTTACTGAAATCTGTATCATGTCTCAAATCACAAGCTGGCGAATCGAAATTGAATCAAATCATGAAATTTGTGTCAATACCCAGCCCTGGTTGCTTAGGTGTTCCTGGTGGTCCCTAGGTGGTTAGCTATATATATTGCAATAAACATCAGCAATCAATAGTTTTATATATATACATTATGTGGTTCACAATGCTTCATTGGATTGTAGTTCTTTCCCTCATTAAAGCCATTAATTAGTTTTGTCTAATTTTCAAATACTTTTTTGTCAGATTTTGCTTCAAATCAAAGTTTTTAATGTTGTTATTCACCTTTATAAGAATAGGAAATATCTTTCTAGAACCAAGGTCACTGAAAAAGTGCACTGGCACAGGTTTCTTCTTAAATGTAAGTCTATGGGACTTTTTTTTCCTTTTTTAACATCCGCCAGGTGAAAAATGGAAAGTCTGATCACTTGTCCTAAAGCATGTCGTCTTGAGAAGCTGCACAATTTGAGCTATCAATTATGTAGGAGTCATGAGTTGACTTTTCAGTACTCAGGATTATGAGTTTCTAAATTCCCTGTATGAGCAATAATAATAGTGAATGTGATTATTTTAAATTCTGTCTGTGTATTATATTCTTTAGAGCAGCTCTACAGGTGTGCATGATCTGTTTTGCCGCAGGGTTGTTCTTAAATGTTCAGTTTACGTAAGGCAGCTCTGGCTGAAAAATGCTTTTACCTTTCCGAAATTCCGAACCTACCTCTGAAAATTTCCATCGCTAGAGGGCCTGTTTCTACATGTTTGTGTCTGTGCATTGCCTTGGGAAGTGTGCCACATCTAGAGTGCCCCACCCAGCCTTTCCCTGCTTCTGTGTGTGTGTTTGTCATGTGTTTTAACAAATGGAGGCATGTTTTGGCCCACTGTCGCTGCCTCAGACCTGCCCAGAACAGCAGCCAGGGGGTGTGAGAGAGGCAGATGGGGGAGGAAGGGTGTGTGGGGCTTGAGAAGAGAGGAGGTGAGGTGAAAGGGAATTCGGCAGTGGCCTGTTCCAACCAGTATGGTTTGAATAGTGTTCACTGCTGCATGTGTACGCAACCACAAATTCCATTTGGCCTGTAATTCGCTCCAGAAATGTCTGACAAAGACTGCTTATAGACACTTCTAGTTTGAGGGAATAAAGAAAAAATACAAAAACACAGTTCTTGTGAATGCTTATGAAATTCTAGTAGTTCAGTGTCATTTTAAAAATATGAAAATGAAATATAGCTTGAGGTCAAAGTTGCATACGGAATCCAGAATGTTTGTGTGTTTGGAAACTTCATACTGCTGATGGGAGAAGGATATTCTTTGTTTTTGTTTTTGTTTTTATTTAAATGGTTTTTAGGGTGCGTTCACACTTGTCATGTTTGGTTCGATTAAAATGAACCCTGGTGCGATTGCTCGGTTAGTGCGGTTCATTTGAACATATGTGAACGCTGGCATCCGAATACTGGTGTGCACCATACAAGCGGACCGAGACCGCTGAAAAGATGGGTCTCGGTCCGCTTCCAAACGAACTCTGGTGCGGTTCGAATGATATATGAACGCAACACGGACCAAAGACATGTAAACGGACCAAAAACAGGAAGACAAGACCCTAAAAAGGACAGAATCCTAACGCATGTCGGTTTTTCTTGTCATAGTCGTGAGTTTGCCCATCACAGGCATCAGACGCGCGTCTCCACGCAGCAGATTGTTTGTGTGTGTGACGGATGGATTCCCGCCGCTGTTTTGACTACTTTACACATTTTATAAGCTCTTCACGAGTTCCCAGCTGGCCAAAATACCATCACATGAACGCTACGCACACACAACGAGCGCATTTACCTCAGCAAACAGCATTGTTTTGGATGTTCGGTAAATTGCGTCTCAAAATAGGCAATACGTCATAAAATCCGACCAATCACGTTGTGAATGTATCCCTATGCCTTAGGTTCGGTATCTTTTGGTTCGGTGATAAAATTGCCAATCTGAACGCTAATCGGACCAGGACTAAATGTTTTTTTTTTCCTTCTTTGGTCCGGACCAAATGAACCAAACGAACCGAACTACAAGTGCGAACGCACCCTTAGTATGTGCTCCCTTTTTAAGTTAACTATTCCTTTGCATGAAATGTGTAACATTTTATATCAAAGAAAAATGATGTAACTGCACAACATATTAGCCCAAACTATTAAATTCAGTTGCTATTTTTTGTTTAGATGTAATAATGAGCACTAAAAAAACAATAACAACAAAACAAAAACGTAAATTGCACACAAGGCAGGTTTTGCATTACCTTCTAAATCTAATAATACTTCAATTCAATTATTTTTGAAATATGATTAGTTACACAATTACTGTCATAACTTCTTTCCATGACAAATTCATTTAAACATATATATTAAATAAATACATTATTTATTTACAGGTAAAGTAAATATAATGAATATACAAGCAAATATAGTGCATATTTTTAGTGAAATTCTCCCCTATAGTGTTCATTTCTCAAGTGAACTAACATGCTGTGGACACTAAATATCTTCCCTGAGGTAAATGTAATGCTACATGAAATATTATTCTCAAGCTGTTTTATTGATGTCTTTCCACGGTTGAAAGACTGGTTGAGAGATTACATGTAAATGTATCTATGTTCTTCTTCTTTTGCACTTTTTCTTGTTGTGGCGGTTAGCAAACAGCATTGCATTACCACTTTCACCCCCTTCTGGATTGGAGTGTGAATTGCCTGTGACTGACTGTATTCATCGTCTGACTGTATGCACCGAACCATGATGGTTCGGGACAAATACATGTAACGTTACACCCTTAAAACAACCAAATAAATAAATATACAAACATACACATACATACACTATATGCATACAAAGACCACCCAGAACACTTTAGCAACATGTTAAAAACAACAACATACTTGGCAACTGCATGGCGACGCCCTGGCATCATAGCAGAGGGTTTGCATAGGCAACCACACCTACGTTTTCTTGAGAAAATGTTGTTGTTGTTTTTTTATGAGCGTATGACTTACTGTCATTACTCTGTTGCAGCATACCTGTTTATGCTGTAAAGTAAATTACGATATACATGTATTTACTGTCTTCAAATTATAATTTTTTTCTCTTCTTTACAGCACAGTTTTCGGAGAAGGTTCGGAACATGTCTCCTGACGAGATCAGAATTCCTCCTGAACCTGCCGGGCGTTGTTCCAGTCATCTGCAGGTGAGATTTTTGCTCTGTTCTATTTGAGATGTTCTTGACTTGCTGCCATGGGGTCCAGTGAGAGAAATCTTTACAGCTCTTGTTTTTGATGGATGCTAGTCTCAGCAGCTACCACATGGCTTGTCCGCTGACCATTCACAGGCTTATGCATATTGCACAAACAATTGACAAGAGTTGGCCAAAATCAATTCTAATCTGATTGTTTGGCTGCTATGCAATTTCCAGGAGTCACGTCTATACACGAAGAGCTGTGTTAAAGACTGCTGCACTGATCACGTGTTTGTGAGGTCCTTTTAGTAATAAATGAGATCCTTAGTGAAAAATCAGAATGTAACCAATGACTTTTGGACATACAGAATTTTTGACAGCAGTCAACACATTTTTCACTCATTTTTTTGTTGTTAGTTGATTCTTTTGTGGAAATTGTTGCATGATTATTTGAATGAGCACTTATTGACTTAGATAGACTGCTGTACAATAATTTCAAATTTGTACATAAAACATAACATTAAAAAAGTAGATGGTTAATTTAAATATCAGTCATATGGCCTCTTCTGTAACACTTTACAATAAGGTCTCATTTGTTAACATGAACTAACAATGAACAGTTCTTCTACTGCATTTATTAATCTTAGGTAAAGGTAATTTCAACATTATACTAATGCATTTTTAAACTAAAAGGTGGTGTCTGTTAACATTAGATCATGCACTGTGAACTAACATGAACAATCATATTTTTTTATTAACTAATATTAACAAAAAATAATATTGCTCACTGTTAGTTCAGGGTGTATGCTACGAAGTAGACCTGACTTTATGCCAGTAGTATTATCATGCTGAAAGAGAGTATTTAGGTCATTATCAGTATAAAATTACTTTTATTTGCTTAAATACTTTAGTTAACCCAGATTTTAGATTCACTAAAAGCATAAAAAAATTAATTACTTTCAAATAAAATAAACATAACTGA
>RJVU01071502.1:2480471-2504252 GCA_003731715.1 Anabarilius grahami
CTATCTATCTATCTATCTATCTATCTATCTATCTATCTATCTATCTATCTATCTATCTATCTATCTATCTATCTATCTATCTATCTATCTATCTATCTATCGTCTCTCTGTCTGTGTTTGTGTCTCTCTCTCTCTCGCTGTCTCACTCTTTCTCTCTCTAAGCTGGTCTGGATGAGGTCACTGACCTGGTCAAGTTGTAAATGGAGGTTGTTTACTGTTGCTTTGTTCCTGCACAGGAATGCATGTTTTCACCACTCTCTCTCTTTCTGTCTTCCCGTTTTGAATACTGTCCCTGTATGTCTCGCCTCCTCTCTTGCTGTCTCACTTTCTCTTTTCCCTCTTGAATTGGGGCACATTTTTGTGGCAGTGACATTTGAAAGACTTCAAAGGCAGTGCTCAGTGTGCGCTGCTGAGTTCATTTGAGTGTGTGAAGCCTATCGGATTGTTTTTCGAGCATGCCTCTGGGTTTAGTTTGTTGCTTTCAAAACTATCCTCATCGTCTTAAAGTTTGATCGGGCACGTGTTTGTGTTTTTTCCGCTGTATCCATGTGCAGAAATGAGTGCGGCAATGATTCTTTGTACCCTGCAGGCAATATATCTGCCTGCCACTCCCTGTACAAGGTCAGTCAGGGCAGGGTTTCTTCACTCTTTCTCTCTCTCTCACTCACTCTCTTTTCCTCTCCCCTAGGGGAGGAGCTCTGACCTGTCATTCTCAAGTCCACACAGGTGAGGGTGCTGCTAAAGGAATGTGCAGAGAGCAAGTGAGCAAAGGACAGAGGGAAAGGTGGAGCGACCTTGTTACCTCACAAAGCCAGAGAAAGAGAGGAAGGGTGTTGCCTTCAACCCACCTGAACCACTTGAGCAAGAGAGGAGGGACCAGACACCCATTCACTCTTAAACACAAGTCGTATCTGGGGGAATATTCAGTCGATTCTGCACAGCACAAAGTGGGATAGGAGGGGGACTTTTTCCTGCAAGCACAAGAAGATTGCCTGTTGCTTGGATTTGTGAAGACGCAGGTGGAAAAGAGGTTCTTTTCCCTCTTTGGTTAATCATTGGACAACAGGGAGAGAATTAAGGATTTTCTTTTAGAGAACTTTACTGTTTCTTTGTGGACTCTGGGACTTGGATTAGGAAACAACTAACTAAGAGGTTTGTGGGATCACCAATCTTTTTGTAAAGCCTCACAGTCCTGCATATTTTGTAAGGCTCTTTTTTATCTCTCTACTTCCCCTTTACTCTTTGCTTGCTTGTGTCTTTTTGTTTGCTAATGTTTGTGGCTGGCGATATGAAGAATAGAAATCTTTGAATCAGTTTGTTCTAGTTCTTTGAAGTTTGCCCTCTACTTTTCAGCTCTTTCTGTTCTTTAATCTTTTTTAAATTAAATCCTTATGAAGATATGAGAGGTAAAGAAGGTGTTTGGCTGTTGGTTGTTATGCCTTTTGCAATGAGAGAGTCTGAAGCTGCACCATTCATTTGCAGTTGTTCATTTTAATTTTAAATGTTATGCAATTGTGCCCAATCAAATCACACTTGTTTCTGGATCATATGTATATATTGTGTCTGCTGGGTTTGGTTATGGTATTGTAATGCCGTTATCATTCTCAGATTGATTAACATTTAGTAGAATTTGTATTTAGCTGGAAAAAGATTTGCTGGTTGGAAAAGTTTCACAGAATGGATGGAATGACATAATTATTCCTAAATAACATGCTTCATTTGCCACACAAAAATGTCAAGTACACAAAATACTTGTATTGGGTACTTCTGGGTTATGTTGTTTTTCTCTGTGTATGACTAAACATGATTTATCTGCCCATTTGTGAGGTTAGCACAGCACAGATCAGGTTCACAATAGCATGTTAAGGTCTGTTTAGGTCTCAGGCACAGTGATATTTATATGAGATTGAGTTTTCTCTCATCCTGGAGTGAAATTCCAGCGCTGTTGGTCAAAATATGAACTTAGAGCAGATATACGTGAATGTAAAGTTGATGGATGCGCCAACACCAAGTTTAGAACATCCTTTTTTGGGGGGCGGGGGAATAATTGATTTGTATATTTTGGGATTTTGGAGGGAGTTTTTGATAGATAAAAAATTGAAAGGCTTTCAACTTAAATATAATTATTTATTTAAGTAAAAACATGTCATTTAATGACATTTAATCATGCTCCCTGTAAATCCTTGTTGTTTTTTGCAGGTCTGCAGTCAGTGCAGCACCAGCTGCTACTACAGGCAACATTTTTCACTAAATTCACCACGTTTAGTAGAGCAGGTAGTACATTATTAGTACAGAGGTGTTCAAACATGTTCAGAACACCTAGATGGAGTTCAGTGGAATGATATAAACTAAAAGATGTGATGCAACGTCTGTTTGATGCATACAGCATGTGCTTTGATGGCATGATGCAAGTATGTGTCCTGTTTCTACCCCGTAATTAGACTTTATTCAGCAAATACTGATATGATCAAATTCATAGATTAATATAAAATAATTAATTATGGGGAAAAAATCAATTGAACGTCCTTACACTCCCTTATTATCTTTTCTTTGTAGAAAAAAATAAAGACCAAAATTGAACGCACAAATATATATGAAAAGGTGTTCTCAAACTTTTCACTGTCTTTCTCTTCCCTGGATTCTGTATCCATCTGTAGAGGATATGAGCGGAATTCCTGAGGAATCGTTGGGCTGTTTCTCTTCTTGACTGTCAGAGTTCAGATTTATGGAGGGTGAAATGGGCTCAACTTTCATTTGATGTTTTCAGGGAGAAAGGGAGAAAGGAAGCGGGTGAAAAGCGAGAGAAGGTGATATCAGCAGGTGGATCAGATTTCTGCTGCTGTTTTAGTGATTTAAGCGCTGGTATAACAGCTGAAGTGCATGCTATTCTTCTTTCTGTAGATTAGATATGGACAGCGGTCTGTAAAAGTTTCTAAAAGTCTAATGGACATCCAGAAATATAGTGTAGATTTAAATATCCACTGCTGTGTCTGGTCATCAAAGTCATCATTATGAAGTTTTTACTGCATGTTTTTATGATGTTTATCAAGGCACATGTCTTGCATGCCTTGAATTACTCAGTTCACTTACGATCAGTTCTGTTGTGTATTTCTGTGTGTGTGTGTGCATGTGTATATGTATGACATCTGTTCACCATGTTTAAATTTATGTAATATGTGTGATCCTGCTATTGTTTTATTTGTGTTCCAGACTGAAATGGGAGGATGGGCGCTGCGTCTCGCTGTGGGGATCTACGTTCTCATGCTCGCTGTGACAGCCGGCCATGCTAATGAGGGTGGGAACATCAAATCTTAAGCCCCTTAAACCTCAAATCTCAATTACAAGCACTATTACTTAGGAAGCAATACAAAGTCAGTTAAAAACAGATTACTTTCTGTTAACTATAATCAGTAATGACAACATGTCATTACATTGAATAATAAAACATCACCCCAAATGTCATTTTTTTTAAAGGATTTTCAAGCAAAAGAAAAAGTTTATTAAAGTCATTTGCAAAAATCTCTAGCATCATTTGTTTGCAAATGCCACTTATATTTTATTTTATGCAGTGAAATTCAGAAATGTTACCCAGATGTATGCAGTAACACTAAAGAGACCTTAATTGCTGAGTTCAAAACATTTAAAACCAAATTCAAAGACAGAATTATCTCTGTTATATGCTAAATATGTTTTTTTGTGTGTCTGTGTGTTACATAGTGAACCACTGTACCGCTGCCAGGGCCAAAACCTGCTCAGAATGTATCCAGATCGGCAAAGGATGTGCATATTGCCCCGATGAGGTGACAATTCACTGATCCTTATGCTGTAGAATGAACTGATGTTGTATATGTGTTTGACATGTTTTCCTAAATGAATATGTATTAATTATGACATTTTTATTGAGAGATCAGGTCTGTAGAAGAGTTTTGTAATGTTAACAATTGCAATATGATTATAAATGTCCAAAACAGCAATTTCACTGTTCAATTTCAATTATGACATGCAACAATCATAATAAATGGTGATTTGAGGGAGCAGTTCTCCTCCAATTAGCTTTAATAACGTTAAAAATTTTAGGGTCGGTAAGATTTTTAAGTCTTTTGAAAGATGTCTCTTATGTGCACTGAGGCTGCATTTATTTGATCAAAAATACAGTAACAGTCCGCGCTGATAGCCTAGTGGGCAGCACTTTGACACATAGTGCGGTTGCGCTTTGGGCGACCCGAGTTCGAGTCCCTGCTCATGAACCCTTTCCCGATCCCGTCCCCCTGTCTCTCTCCCACTTCGCTTCCTGTCAACTAAATGTCTTATCTCAATAAAAAGGCAAAAACAAATCTTTAAAAAAAAAAATGTAAGCAATAAGGTACAATAGGCTGTGCTGTATCATGTCACGGCTGAAGGGCGTTATTAGGCACGGCGCTTTTAATAAACGGTTACCACCCAATACAAATATTAAAGCCAAAAATATATGTATCAATGCAACTTTCATGAAGTAAAATCACTAAAAGCCTTCCTTCCTCCAGAAAAAATAGTCCCTAACCGTGAACAGCAACAGAAGTTACATTATTACGCCATTATATGGCGGCAAAGACTGTCTTTATGAGTGTGTCAGTCAGTAGTGAAGACTTTTACATTGAAAAGACTGAATTGTTGTGATCACGGAACAAGACGCAACTGACAAATGCTTTGACTAGCGCTGTCACCAGATTTTTTATTATGAACATAGGACTGACCTGAAGGAAAATGCTAAATCTGAATGCAGGTAATAAACTCGCTCACTTGATCTCTTTCTCACAATACTCTTCTACATAATGCAGTAATCTTCAATGAACAATGTAAATTGAGAACATACAGTTTACGTTGCCAAGAGTGGTTGCTAAGGGTGTTGTGTAGTGATACACAGAACCGTTGGGTGAAGCGGTCATAGCCGTGTTTTATCATGAATAAAACCCAGCTATTGACCAATCAGAATCTAGGACAGGAACTAACCATTTTATAAAAATAAATAAACAATAAAAAAATACAGTAACAGTAATGTCGTGAAATATTGTAACAATTTAAAAAAGCATTTTTTTAAAATGTAATTTATTCCTGTGACGGCAAAGCTGAAGTTTCAGCAGCCGTCACTCTTGTGGTCAGTGTCACATGATCCTTCAGAAATGTTTCTAATATGCAGATTTTGTACTCAAGAAGCATTTCTTATTATTATTTCAGTCTTGACAGCTCTCGGGATAGTTTGTAAAACATTTTATTAATGTAATTGGAATGTGCATAGGTTCGGTCTTGGCGGACTAAATCTGCTACGCTGCTGCTGTTGCAGAGCAGGTACAACTTGCTTTTGCTAAATGCTCAGAACATACAATTAATGGAAACATGCTTCTGCTGCTAAAGAGAGGGTGACCCCCTGTAGCAGATCTAGGCAGGTGGTGCTGTATGAACACAGTTATGTAATTGCTTTTATTTGTATCTTATTTTTCTCATCAGATCTTCGAGTATGAGCGTTGTGACCTGAAGGAAAACTTGGAGGCCCGTAAATGTAGTCAGATGGTTACAATTGAGAGCACCAGGAAAATTGAACAGGTTTTTATTTCATCAGACTCTACTGACATGTCCCTCACTTCAGTTACATTTCCATATAATGGAATCATGTGTGTTTATGTGTTCATGTGTCTTTGTGTGTTTTTCAGAACGTGCAAATCAATCAGTCACTAAAGTACTCTCAGGTGGCCCCTCAGCTAATGCGCATGACGCTTCTCCCCGGGGAAGAGAAGGAGGTGGAGATGGAAGTGTTTGAACCAGCCCGTGGCCCTCTGGACCTCTACATCCTCATGGACTTCTCGAACTCTATGTCTGACGATTTGGACAACCTGAAGAAAATGGGAAAAGAGCTGGGTGAGTGAAGAATGTGGTAAGATCTAGGCTGGTAAACATTTTAATACGTTGCTAGGGGATATTTGTGATGATTTGCTGGAAGTGTCAAATTAGGCTCCATTGTGAATTGTGGAATTTATTTATTTTTTTTACTTTAACTACAGTAGTAAACATGACTTTAGAGGTGGTCATTTTAGTTGAATCAGTTCAAAAGGACTGTTTCAGTGAATCAAATACTCAACAATTCATTCTCATCCTCTTACAGTGTTCACAAAGGTCTCTGAGTGGCAATTTTCATACAGTATATTAAAATGATTTATATTTAATTATATATTGTTAAACATTGCTTATGTATTGTATTGTTTTGTTTTTTTTAGTTTTTACATTTTAACATTTTTAACCTAATTTGCTCAACAATAGCTGTTTGTTGAAATGATGCTTCCTCTGATTGGAAAAAAGCACATTTCAGAGCAAATTTATCAATCGATTGATCAATCAATCAATATGTTTGCTCTGAAATGGTTTAAAATGTGTTTTTATCTCAAAAAATCCATGTATATATAATATTTTATAATATTTCATGCATCACCCCTTACAATGTTTGAACCAGGCTAACTATATAGCTATACATGCATGCACGAACTTTGAATAAATGAATGAATGAATGGAATGAATGAATGAATGAATACTTATTACTAAACTGTCAGGTTATCAAACTAAACTATCATAATCACAGAAACCATCATGATACTAAAAGATAAGAGATTTAAAAAGATTTAAAATCACATTGTAATTGTAAATTACAATCTACAATTGTTGGCCTATTGTAAATTAACATCTCTACTATCATGTTATTCTGCAACAGGGTGCGTTTTTGTTACATTTACTGTACATTTTTTTACATTGGCTATTGTGTTTGTATCTTGAGCCATGAGTATTACGTTATTTAGATGGTGGGTCAAGTTAAAAGCAGTTCAACTCCCTAATTTGAATCTGTTCTGTTTCATTGCACTTTGTCTTACTGTTTTTGAATGCAAGACATTTTTTGAATTAATATCCCTTGAGCAAACTATGTTTGGGTGCCACACTCATGAGTACAAAATTGTCTGTTTTTGCAACGTTTTGATATTCATTCATTGTTTCACCCCATGCAGCTGATCTTGTTGGCGATCTCTCGGATGATTACACCATCGGATTTGGCAAGTTTGTGGACAAAGTCACCGAGCCTCAGACAGACATGAGGCCAGCCAAGTAAGATAATTGCACTGTTACTGCACCACACAGTTTGACTTCATCTGCACATGCTCCTTATATATGTTTTCCCTCTTATAGATTAGCTGAGCCGTGGTCCAACAGTGACCCTCCGTTTTCATTCCGCAACGTCATCACTCTCACCAACGACACCAACTCCTTCAGACAGAAGCTCCAGCGAGAGCGCATATCAGGCAACCTGGACGCCCCTGAGGGGGGTTTTGATGCCATCTTACAGACTGCTGTCTGCCAGGTACTGACATGTTGGTAGATGCAAGTAGAAAATACAATTGAATGCCTTGCTTGGCATTTACAGTACTGGAAATGATTTGCTTGCTTCTTACTGGTACAGTATAACTTGTTTCTTCTTTTCACAGGAACAGATTGGCTGGAGGCAACACAGCACCCACTTGCTTGTCTTCTCCACCGAATCGGCTTTCCATTATGAGGCAGACGGTGCCAACGTGCTCGCGGGCATCTTGAACCGTAACGATGAGCAATGCCATCTGACTTCAGACGGAAAATACACACATGACGTTCGTCAAGACTACCCATCTATACCCACCCTAGTGCGACTTCTGGTGAAACATAACATCATCCCAATCTTCGCTATTACCAACCACTCCTACACATACTATGAGGTGTGTATGCCTTTAAATACATATTTTTACTATCCCAATTACATAAATAGAGTACAGTAACCACAATATGAATGAAGATTATATTGAAAATGTGGTAGCACTTTATTTTGCAGTCCTGTTCCCCATGTACATACTATGTACTTATTATAGTAAATGCAATAATTGGGTAATAACTAGGTACTAACCCTGAACCTACCCCTAAACCTAACCTTAACCCATGTACTTATCTTGTATTACTCATTACTTTTAGTTCACTGTAAGTACATGTAAGTGCAGGCACTGTGAAATAAAGTGCAACCGAAAATGTGATATACCTTTTGTTGTGAAACAAGTGTGATGTTTCCCTTTGTATGGATATGTATGTAGAAACTGCATGAATACTTCCCTATTGCTGAGCTGGGACAGTTACAAGAAGATTCCTCCAACATCTTGAGCATTTTAGGAAAAGCTTTTGAGGTAAATTCATTTTCTTACCAAATACTATGGAAGCTTGTTTACGCCATGAAATAAAAAATAAAAAAAGAATTGCGAGTTATAAAGTCAGAATTGCGTGATATAAAGTCAGAATTGCGAGTTATAAAGTCAGAATTGCGTGATATAAAGTCAGAATTGCAAGTAATAAAGTCATAATTGCGAGTTATAAAGTCAGAATTGCATGTTATAAAGTCAGAATTGCAAGTTATAAAGTCAGAATTGCATGTTATAAAGTCAGAATTGAGAGTTATAAAATCAGAATTGCGTGATATAAAGTCAGAACTGCGTGAATAAAGTCAGAATTGCAAGTAATAAAGTCATAATTGCGAGTTATAAAGTCAGATTTGCATGATATAATGTCAGAATTGCGAGTTATAAAGTCAGAATTGAGAGTTATAAAATCAGAATTGCGAGTTATAAAGTCAGAATTGCATGATATAAAGTCAGAATTGCAAGTAATAAAGTCAGAATTGCGTGATATAAAGTCATAATTGCAAGTAATAAAGTCATAATTGCGAGTTATAAAGTCAGAATTGCATGTTATAAAGTCAGAATTGCAAGTTATAAAGTCAGAATTGAGAGTTATAAAGTCAGAATTGCATGATATAAAATCAGAATTGCGAGTTATAAAGTCAGAATTGCATGATATAAAGTCAGAATTGCGAGTTATAAAGTCAGAATTGCGAGTTATAAAGTCAGAATTGCGAGTTATAAAGTCAGAACTGCGTGATATAAAGTCAGAATTGCGAGTTATAAAGTCAGAATTGCGTGATATAAAGTCAGAATTGCGAGTTATAAAGTCAGAATTGCGTGATATAAAGTCTTTATCTGACTTAATAAGACGCAATTGTGAGTTTACATCGCAATTCTGAGAAAAAAGTCAGAATTACGAGTTATAAAGTCAGAATTGTGTGATAAAACACGCAATTATGATATAAAGTCACAATTCTGACTTTATAACAAATATAATATAAATATAATATGATAATATAATATAATAAAAAAAAAAATCTCGTAATTGCGAGGGAAAAAGTCAGAATTGTGAGATAAAAAGTCACAATTACCTTTTTATTTTTTGTTTAGTTGCAGAAACAAGCTTCCATAAAATATGCTGCTAGGATTTCTTTTCAAATTTGATGTAAATTTGATTTATCATTTTTTGAACAGAATATTCGTTCCAAGATCAGTATCCGTGCAGAGGACAGACCAAAGGCGGTGGAAGCCAAAATTCTCTCTCAGTCTGGCACTTTTTCTGAATATGGCAATTTCAAAATCACACCAGGAGAAATTGTGAGTGTCTTTGCCTTAGTTTAAATGCAACTACAACTGTAGGCTCTCACACACTTTTCAGTTTTTCAAAAGGAAGGAAATGAAGGAAAAACATAAAATTACTGAATCATAAACCAGGTTGGGTCAGTAGTTTCTTTTTTCTTTTCATGCCCTAGTGATATTTCCCCAGTACTTAAGACAAACTATTTATTTATTTGTTTGTTTGCTATTTTTTATACATATTCATAAATTATTCATTTTTTATTTATTAAATTATTTAATATAATTTATTACATATCCAACAGAAAATCAGAGACATGATGAGTCACTGCAATTTTATAAACAGTTAAAATTCTTTAAAATATGAAAACCTTGTTATAAAGACACTGATTCAAATTTATTCTCTGTTTCTAGGGTAAATTTAGAGTCCGTCTGAAGGCTCTTACTCAGGTGGGAGAGGAACATGTGTGTAAGGCCAACCAGGCTGATCGGGAGGGAACCTTGAGAGTCAAACCCACCACCTTTAACTCCGCACTCAGAATCAATGCTGAAGTGCTCTGTCATACATGTGACTGCGAAAAGGTGAGGTTTGCTGCCTCTTTAAAGCCCTTCTCTTGTTCTGTGTTCATTTCAAATCTTACACTTCTCTTTCTATTTAAAATCAGACCCCGGTTAAAAATGCGGTGCGCTGTAATGGCAATGGAGATCTTGTCTGTGGGAAATGCCAGTGTTACGAAGGATGGTATGATGGAAATATATCTCCTTTGACATTTTTGGTTTGTACCTATCATATATGTAGCAGTCCATAACCATAAGTCTATGCTCCGCCCCTCATAGGCAAGGCCCTTTCTGTAACTGTTCAGCAGGGGCCTCCACAGACTCTGCCATGTGCATCGAACCTGGGAAGTCAGAGCCGTGCTCGGGCAGAGGAGACTGCATGTGTGGGACCTGTGTGTGCTATAACCCAAACCAGTTTGAAGGGCCATTCTGTCAGTTTGACAAATCTCAGTGTCAGAGATTTGGTGGATTTCTCTGTAATGGTTAGTATAAATATTTTTTCAAATTAGTATATCCCAAATTTAGCTTGAGAGAAGAAAGAAAAACAGGAAAAACAGTCATTTGAAAATGATGTACGTGCTTTGACCGTTACCACTTTGAGGTTTGTGACCTTTCACCTTTGTTGACAACAGAGCGTGGAAGCTGCAGTATGGGCAGATGTGTGTGTACACCAGACTGGTCTGGAGATGCCTGTGAATGTCCCATCAGCAACGACACTTGTCGAGACAGCAAAGGGGTAAAGCTCACAAAAATTCACTAAGCAAGTAAACTATCGTTCAAAAGTTTGGGGTCAGTAACTTTTTTTTTTTTAAATGAATACTTTTATTCAGCAAGGATGCTTTAAATTGAACTAAAGTGATAGTAAAGATATTTATAATAGATTTCTATTTCAAATATGCATTTCTATTGAACTTTCCACTCATCAAAGATCCAGAAAAATCACAGGAGAATATATTCCATTTTAAAATCTGTTCAAAGGGTTTTTTCAGTCAAAAATGAAAATTCTGTCATTAATTACTCACCCTCATGTCGTTCCAAACCCGTAAGACCTTCGTTCATCTTCGGAACACAAATGAAGATATTTTTGATAAATCCGATGGCTCAGTGAGGCCTGCATCACCAGCAAGATAATTAACACTTTCAGATGCCCAGAAAGCTACTAAAGACATATTTAAAACAGTTCATGTGACTACAGTGGTTCAACCTTAATGTTATGAAGTGACAAGAATACTTTTTGTGCGGCAAAAAAACAAAATAACGACTTTATTCAACAATATCTAGTGATGGGCGATTTCAAAACACTGCTTCATGAAGCTTTACGAATCTTTTGCGAATCAGTGGTTCGGAGCGTGTATCAACCTGCCAAAGTCACGCCCCCCAGTGGTGAGTCATTGAAATTTCGAAACAATTATGACGTAACGAAGCTTCGTTTACTGAAATAACATGACTTTGGCAGTTTGATACATGCTCCAAACCACTGATTCGAAACAAAAGTTTCGTAAAGCTTCAAAGCTTCAAAGCTTCATGAAGCAGTGTTTTGAAATCGCCTGATATCGTTGAATAAAGTCATTATTTTGTTTTTTTGGCTCACAAAAAGTATTCTCGTCGCTTCATAACATTAAGGTTGAACCACTGTAGTCACATGAACTGTTTTAAATATGTCTTTAGTAGCTTTCTGAGCATCTGAAAGTGTTAATTAATAATTAATTCATTATTAATTATCTTGCTGGATTGTATGGACTTTAATTGGTCAATCACAACATTCTGTGGTTAAATATTTAAGCATAATGAAGAATTACTTTAATAAATTTACTGTTGTCTCCTGTAATGTCTCTCATGTCACTCCATAGCCTCTTTTTCTTACATAATAATATAATTGCAACTCATATCATCATTTCATGTCCATTTATGTAGTCATTTGATAAGCCGTGTAATAAACTGGATAATGTACAGTCAGCTGGTCATTATCACAAAATACTTCAAAAAACAAAAACATCTTCAGGGTAATGCAAGATCATCCTGTTTGGGTTTATTTTGTGATAATGACTATACATTATATTTTTATGATTACATTTATGTACATTATAATTTTACACCTGAAGCATGTAAAATTCAAAATAAAAACTGAAAGGGCATAAAAGTCTTGTACCCTACAAATTAAAACATTTTTTATATCAATAAGATTCTTTTTAAAATGTAGTACTTTATTTAAAGTAAACTTGTGTGATTTAATACACAGACAACAAACAGATAGTTAACATTTATTAACTACTTCAACAATGAAACTGAGAAAAAAAAATTTCCATTGAATTTTGAGTAATTTGATATCACAATCTGTTCTCACTGGACTGATCATCGTCTAAGTAAGAGACCTGATTTTGCTCATAACTTGATTTTGACAAATATGTAGTTAAAGCATTTTTCCTGGCACAGGCACAGCTCTGTGTATATAAATAGTTTTTCTCTTTTGTAGGGCATCTGCAATGAGCGTGGTGTGTGTAAATGTGGCCGTTGTGAGTGTGATCACTCTGGACTTCCACTGAGCCCGACTTGTGAAGCGAACTTCCAGGTACGACTGTGATGTCTGCAAACTGTATTCCTTTTATTTGCATGTTAATAAGTATTATTAGTTAACAAATGTCCTGATACTAACCATATCTCATAATGCAGCAACAACTGGGCATGTGTGAAGCCAAGAGGAGCTGCGTTCAATGCCAGGCCTGGAGCACCGGTGAGAGAAAAGGACGGAAATGCGATGAGTGCCCCTTTAAAATCGTTATGGTGGAAGAGCTTGAAGAAGAAGGTAAGGCGTCAGATCATTCTTTTATATTAAGACATAGCTATACTCATGGATTAGTTTATGGATGGATGAACAAATAATGGATTGATTTATTTGTGTACACAGATAAAAACGTGATAGAGACGTGCAGTTTTCGTGATGAAGATGACGACTGCACTTATCACTACACTGTGAATTATCCATCAAACATCACAGACACAAAACACAGAGTCCTAGTGAAGAAAAAGAAAGGTGAAATACACACAAATATTAATTCTAAAAGTTTTTTTTAATACAGCGTTTTACCATTTGGGTGGCTTGTAGGTACATTTAAAATGGGATTTTAATATGCATCTATTATTTCATATTAAAGGGGTGGTTCATTATGATTTCACTTTCTTAAGTTTAGTTAGTGTGTAATGTTGCTGTTAGAGCACAAACAACATCTGCAAAGTTACAATGCTCAAAGTCTCTGTTTAAGAACTACAACAAATGGCTGGTAGGGACTATAACGGGCTTCTTCCCGGGTTGGTGACATCACTAACCCTGAAATTTACATAAACCCTGCCCTCGAGAACACACAACAAAGGGGGCGAGGCCATGTTATTGCAATACAGTACACAGCACAAATGCAATAGCATGTCATAAAAGCAAGATGCCAACATAAGTTATAACCATAATTAAACTAAACTACTGTTCTATCTTCATGCAGCATATATTCTCTGGCTCTGTTTTAACAGTTCCCACACGAGAGATTTATAGATTATCATGACAGAATATGCTAATCAATGACTTTAAGATATCCCACATCGGCTACATAAATTAAGCAACTAACCATTCAGAAACGTCCTGTTGCATTCTACATGTTTTCACCTCTTCTCGAGTCTCTCCATCATTGTCCGACTTCGGTTTGAACATAAAATGCTGAACAGTTTCTGACATTTTCAGTGAGTCTTCGCGAGGTAATAAGCTAACACGAGCTCTTGAAACCCCACCCTCTGCTTAGGAGCAGCAGCTCATTTGCATTTAAAGGGACACTGAGCGTTTTTGCTCACCCTCAAAAATCTGACAAATATAACATAAAATTATCTTTGGGGTATTTTGAGCTACAACTTCACATACACACTCTGGGGATATCAGAGACTTATTTTACATCTTGTAAAAATGGCATTATACCACCCCTTTAAATAAAATTGAACAAGAGTGTGTAAAGTCATACATGTCAGGGTTAAACTAACTGATTTATTCTTTGTTTGTCAGACTGTCCACCTGCAGGTTTTCTTTGGTTGATTCCTCTCATTATGTTTCTGATGCTATTGCTTGGTTTGCTTTTACTCTGCTGCTGGAAATACTGCTCCTGCTGCCAGGTAGCTGCACACAAACACACAAAGCATATTAATATAGATTCTGGTGATTTTGTGAGGTAGCTGCACAGAAATCACAAAATTACAACCAATCAGAACATGTTTGATGTGTAATATACAAGTGGAGCAGGATTGCGCCAATCAATGAGATTTTACTGGAGGCAATGATATATGATATAAAAACCAATCAAATGTCTTGTTGCTTGTCCAGGTTGCTATATTACACATCAAAAATGTTCTGATTGACTTTGATTCTGTTTTGTGAGTCACTTGCTGTTTAAAACTTGTGATGCAACTGGTTAGGATGTGTGTAGAAATGTTATATCTCGGTTAATTCACATTTGCGTCTGTCCCCAACAGGCCTGTCTTGCTCTTCTCCCATGCTGTGGCAGAGGTAATCATGCTGTTACACTTAAATTACATTGAACAGAGATCAGCGGAAATAGATATACTGTATTGTTCTTAATGTGTGTGTGATTGGCAGGTCGTATGGTGGGATTCAAAGAAGACCACTACATGCTACGTCAGTCTTTGTTGACCTCCGATCATTTGGACACCCCAATGGTGCGCACCGGCCCACCCAAGAGCACAGACATTGTGCGCTGGAAAGTGAGGGACAATGTTCATCGCGGACAAAACCACCCCCAGAACCAAATCAAACCCAACCCCAATGAGACCAGTGAGTCTAAACTGAGATTCAGAACATCTAGTGTGACCAGGGTCTAAAATTAAAGGAATAGTTCACCCCAAAATGTAAATTCTTGTCATTCCAAACATGTATGACTTGCTTTCTTTTGTGGAACTCAAAAGAACATATTTTGAAGAACTGTTTTTTGTCTATACAATGAAAGTCAATGGATCCAAAACAACAGTGGACCCCATTGACTTTCATTGTATGGACAATTCTTTAAAAAAAAAGAAAAAGATATATATATATATATATATATNTAATATATAAATAAACCAACAAAACGAAAGTAATGCCGGCAGACCCTCGCGGACGTCTGCCGGCCACACAAACATAATAAAACATAACGTAAAGTCCAGGCCTGGTCCTCTCTCGTCCTTCACTGTCGTCGCTCCTCCTTTTATGCTCCCGGAGCTCCTCCGTGAGAGACTCGAGGCCGGCGCGCCTCCCAGGTGGAGCTCATTATCTCTCGCGCCGTTCTCTCACGGCTTTCGCCCGCCCTGGTTGCCACAGAGTCATACAGGTTTGGAATTACATGAGGTTGAGTAAATGGTAGAATTTTCATTTTTAGGTGAACTGTTCTTTTAAACAAGTTTTAAAATGTAAAACCACACAGGGATTTTTTCATGCTTGTTCATATTCATATTCTTTCATCCCTCTCTATTCTTCATAGTCCAGTACCCTGTCTCTCTTCGTCTAAACCGGCAATATTCCGAAACTCTTTCCCACCTTGAGTCTCGGGACACAGACGTGCTCAGACGAGAAGTAGAGGACAACGTGAGTGCTTATAAATGTGTGATGATTCCCAAACAAGCAACTTCTCGCACATGAACGATCATGCCTGACTGCGAATGTCTCTGTGTTCTTCACAAACAGCTCAATGACGTGTTCCTGCAGATCCCTGGCGCACAGAGAGTGCAAAAGACTCGGTTCAGGTGAGAAATAGCTCTCAATAACTCATAAATATTGGCGTGGCTGTGCTTTCTGGGCACATTTTTCTAAGTATTGGATGAGTTTCAGATTTCGACATGTGTCTGAATGTACTGTTTTGCTGCTTTTCTTTTCCCTCAGGACACAAAGAAATTCTGGAAAGAGGTACAGTAGCTACAGTTGATTACATTAATTAAATACTGTATGTTGATTTAAGTCTGAGATTATTAATTAGGATGGATCTCACAAAAGCTGACAAGAACATGTCCAGGTTGTATTTCACCCCAAAAATCAAATGGATTTTTTTTTTTATAATTTGAGTAAAAACCATTTGTATGAGTACGACTAATGTGATTAATTTCTCATGAAAATAATATCAACACTTTACATCAAGATAATTGTTTTGCATTAAGCATTATGCATTAAAGGGTTAGTTCACCAAAAATGAAATTTCTGTCATTAATTACTCACCCTCATGTCGTTCCAAACCCATAAGACCTTCGTTCATTTTCAGAACACAAATGAAGATATTTTTGATGAAATCCAAGAGCTTTCTGGTCTCCGATAGACTGAAACGTTATTACCAATTTTTAAGGCCCAGAAAGGTAGTAAAGACATCGTTAAAATCGTCCATGTGACTACAGTGGTTCAACCTTAATGTTATGAAGCGACAAGAATACTTTTTTGTTCGCAAAAACAACAACAATAAAAAAAAAAGACGACTTTAATCAACAATTTCTTCTCGTCCATGTCAGTCAGTCTTAAGGTTGAACAACTGTAGTCACAACTGTAGACGATTTTGTCGATGTCTTTACTACCTTTCTGGGCCTTGAAAATGATAATAACATTGCAGTCTATCGGAGGCCAGAAAGCTCTCAGATTTCATCAAAAATATCTTAATTTGTGTTCCAAAGATGAAGGTCTTACGGGTGTTTAACGACATGAGGGTGATTAATGACAGAATTTTCTTTTTTTGGATGAACTATCATGGTGAAGTATCATGGACATGAACTAACAATGAACAGTAACTCTTCTCTGGATTTATTTATTTTGATATATTTAATTTTATTGTGTATGAGTTATATATAAAGTACTAAATAAACAATTTTTTGTTCTCTTTGGGGTAAACTATAACCTGAATATTTTTTTGAGATTTACTGATTGGTACAGGGAATCTCAAAAATCTAAAAACTTTTAAGATGAACAATAATAACTCTAATTTTTCATCTACAGACAGAACAACACAATTGTGGACACAGTTTTAACTGCCCCTCGGGCCAGTTACCCAGATATTGTGAAACTGACTGATAAACAGGTTCAAGCTGGAAACTTCCGGGACCTGAAGGTGGTTCCAGGCTACTACACCGTAGCTACTGACAGAGGTACAAACCCCGCACAACTCACTTATTTTTCCCAAACACAACATAGTTTGCTGCCATAGTTTGGTTACAGTCTGTTGTTGTAATTCTGTAACGTTTTTGGTTTGTTGGGTACGTTTAAATTTTTATGATTCCACTTCCACTTCCTCTTCTCCTCTGTAGAAGCGGCAGGTGCTGTGGAGTTTCAGGAGGGCGTGGAGTCAGTGGATGTCCGGGTTCCCCTCTTCATCAAAGATGAGGATGATGAAAAGAAGGAGCTGCTTGTGCAAGCCGTTGATGTTCCAGTTGGAATTGCGAAGATTGGCAAAGATCATGTCAACATCACAGTGATTAAAGAACATGGTAGGACATTTTACAGATAAAAAACTGCTAAAAATCTTTTTAATAAGTATTTTTTCTTTTTTTTTTCTTCATTAAAAATATTTAAACATCCTTAAAACAACATAGATTTACTTGAGAAGCAAAATTATAGAAGATAATAAGACTATTTTTCATAAAATACATCTTGAATTAGATTAAGTTAATTTAGATAAGTTTGTTTTAAGCATAAATCTAACAAACTTTTATGATGCATGATCAAAATTTTTTATTTTTGTTTGTTTATTTGTTCTACCATAGCTAGGAGCATCTTTACCTTCCTGCAGCCATCATACACCTACAGTCGTCAGGATGGTGTGGCGAACATCCCGATCAGTCGTGAGATCATAGAGGATGGACGGACACAGGTCACATACTGCACCCGTGACCTCACTGCCAAAGACAAGAAGGTAAAATACACTAACACTAGTTTCATTGTTATAATTTGTAGTGCATTTAGATCGATTTGGTCATATATAACAACATGTAATACTTGAAGTGATCTCGGTATCTCCTGGATTGAAAGAACATGCAGAAGTAATTCTCATTGTTTGATTGTGGTAGTATTTTCTTGCTCATTTTTAACTTCTATTCATTTACTTAAACAGGACTATATCTCAGTCGATGGAGACATGAGTTATGGACCAGGGGAAACGCAGAAGACCGTCCCAGTGAAACTCTTGGAGCTTGGGGAAGGAGACGGTCTGCTGGAGGACAAACAGGTCAAACAGTTTGTGATGGATCTGAGTAACCCACGGCAAGGTGCTAAACTGGGCCGTTACCCACGCACCACCATCACCATCGCCGATAAACCAGGTACGTATCAGGTTTACAGATCTGAAAGTATTATTTGTTGTTATTCCCTAATCTAAATGTGAATTGTCCTCACAGAATCCAGTGTCGTGATGTTTAAGAAGGGTACTCAAACTTACAATACAGCCGACCCGCTTTACTCCATCCCTGTGGTACGCACTAGAAACCAGGAGGGTCCGGCCACTGTTTACTGGCGCACAAACAAAGCCTCGCGCTTCGACATTTCCAGTCCTCTCAAATTTGCTCCTGGCGAGATGGAAAAGAATGTTGTCATTGATCCTCGTGCGTATCCATCTCCCATCATACCAGAGACCTTTCAACTGGAATTATTCGACCCAAGTAACAATGCAGTCGTTGGAGAGAGGAAGACTACGCTGGTGAACGTCATCGATGGTAGAGGTGAGAATACAGGGGGTTTAGAGTCAGGTTTGGGGGTCTATGTTTGCAACCATTTGTAAATGCAAAAATATTCATTGTTTGTTTTAACTTTAGTTTAACACTTTAGTAATCTGCAGATGCTGAATGCCACATAATGTTTGCGTTTTTTGATTTCAGGGGATGGTAAAATCCAGGATTTCCAGAAAATGGAATTGGTTAGTCAGGTAGCCACATCTCCTGGAGGACGCCTCTACTCCCCAACCAACATCAAAGCTGTCGCTACCGGCGCTAAAAACATACGTCTGAACTGGAACTCCAGTACAAAGGCCAATGGTTATAAGGTAGGTCACGCAACATGATGTGCCATAACAGAAAATTGCTGTTTTTATTTTTTTGTTTACCTTAAAATAAATGTTTATTTTAATAAATAAAAAGATTAAAAACTGCTCAGAAATGAAGACGCCCAGTTATGCAACAGCTGTTATTCAAAACGTCTGTCTCAGACCACTAATCCTGTTACTGATTAGACAGAGTATAAAATGTGCGAAAGCTTCGGTATTTACACAGCATTAACCAATTTGAAATGTTGTTTACTTAATTTGTAGTAGCAAAAGGCAGGAATGTGACACATTAAAGTTGCAGGAGAGCATTTAGGCTTTATAAGTTGTAATGTGACTTTATTCGTATATTTTTTCATTTAAAGTTTATGAAATTAACCATTTCTTCTTGGAAAGTGTCATTATAGTTTCAATATTTATGATATTAGTATTTTAATAAAGACTAGCTTAGCTAAAGAGGCTGTTGAAAATGGTGTTAAATACGCCATTTGAGCCGTGTTTTGCTGTTTTCAGGTGAAGTACTGGATATATGGAGATCCTGAGGCCGATGCTCAGGTGCTGGATGTGAAGACTCCTCAAGCCGAGCTGACCAATCTTTACCCATACTGTGATTATGAGATGCGCGTATGTGGCTACAATGCACTTGGAGAAGGCAATTACAGCGATATCATCCAATGCCAGACTCTAGAGGATGGTAAGTCAATCTTGACTTGAATTTTGGGTAACACTTTATTTTATGGTCTTTTAACTAGCTGCTTATTAGCATGCATATTATTAGAATATTGGCTGAATATTAGTAATTATTAAGCACATATTAATGCCTTATTCTGCATGACCTTATTCTACATTCTTAATCCTACCCAATAGCTAAACTTAACAACTAACTATTAATAAGCGGTAAATTAGGAGTTTATTGAGGGAAAAGTCGTAGTTAATAGTGAATACATGTTCCCTATACTAAAGTTTTACCAAATTTTGTATTTGTTCTAATTTTTGGGAAGCATGTATTTTTCATATTCGTCCTTTTCTAGCATCCCCGTTGTTGCTTTTTGAAGTTTCTGTCTCACAAACATGTGCATCTGCATTATTTTACCCCTCCAGTACCTGGTGAACCTGGTCGCTTGGCTTTCAATGTCATCAGCCCCACTGTCACTCAGGTCAGCTGGGCAGAGCCAGCAGAGACGAATGGTGTCATCACTTCCTATGAGGTCATCTACATACCCATCGACGAGGGCAAAAGTAAGAGTCCTAAAATACCCTTTATGGCATCTGTGTGTCAGTATTATGACTTTTTATTTCTCTGATTGCAAATGTCCATATATTTTCTCTGTTCAGAGCCGACAGGACCTACTAAGAAGGTGATGATTGACAACCCCAAAAAGCGTATGCTGCTCATCGAGAACCTGCAGCCTTCTCAGACTTATTGTTACAAAGTGCGTGCTCGCAATAAGGTTGGCTGGGGCCCGTACAGAGAAGCCACAATCAACCTGGCAACACAGCCTACCAGACCCATGTCAAGTAAGCGTCTCACAAAAATGGGGTGGAATCAAACTCAAGTTCAGACCAAGCAGTTGTTTAATAAACCGTTTTACTGACTGTGGATTGATTCTGTTTGTTCTGGTTTACATCAATCCTACAGTCCCCATCATTCCCGACATTCCCATTGTGGATGCAGAAGCTGGTGATGAATATGACAGTTATCTGATGTACAGTAATGAAGTACTACGATCCCCAACAAGTAGCCAGAGGCCTAGCGTCACAGATCTGACCGAAGGTGGGTGTCTTTTGTGATGTGGTGCACTATTGCAACACATTGGAATCATGTCAGTGTACACTATCCAAATGTTTGGGGTCAGTAAGAAAGAAATTAATACTTTTATTCAGCAACTATGCATTATATTGATAAAAAATTGACAGTAAAGATATTAAGAATTACATTTCTTTTTCAAAATAATGCCGTTCTTTTGAATTTTCTATTCTTCGAAGAATCCTGAAAAACTTGTATCATGGTTTTCAAAACATTGATAGTAAGAAGAAATGTTTCTTAAGCACCAAATCAGCATATTAGAATGATTTTTCGAAGGATCATGTGACACTGAAGACTAGAGTAATGATGCTGACAATTCAGCTTTGACATCACAGGAATAAATTACATTTTAAAATATATTAAAATAGACAAACAGTTATTTTAAATTGTATTAATATTTCACAATATTACTGTTTTTACTGTTTTTTTAATCAAATAAATGCAGGTGTGGTGAGCATTCTTTCAAAAGCATTAAAACATCTTAATGACCCCAAACTTTGGAACGATAGTGTATTTGATAAACATCCCTTCTGAAAAGACCAGGATGTATTTCCATGATGGTTTATGCTGCTGGTTTTGTTCTGGTTTAGCTGGTGGACCAGTGTAGCCATGGTGTTCACTAGCAAAACTTGAGCTGGTGAAGGTGGTCAAGCAGCATGGGTAAGCTGGTTGGCCATGCAACTCTTGGTAAAGGGGACACCAGCACACTAGCATCCTAACACCGTGTCTACCCCAGACGTGAGTGGCGTGCCGTGACAAAATGCATATAGAATCCATTATAATTAATGATGCTGTCTACACTGGATGGGACGCAACGCAACACAACAAATTTGCGACAGCAAACTACTTCCCTGTTCTATTTCTGGCGTACCTAAAGCACTCACGTTACTTCTGACACAAAGTACAAATGGATTTGCAGTGGTCACTTTGTAATGTCCAGTGTAGACAGCCTCAAGCTGCTGCGGTGTAGAAACGGTGTAACAATGCTAGTCTTTTCATCAGGGATAGCAGGAAACTAAAACAAGAATTTTTCAAAACATGTCAATGCTTGTCTGTATTGCATGCCTGAACATGGTGGAATTGTTTCAAGCATTCAAAAGCTTTTTTGTGCTTCGTTGACCTGTAGAAATTACTGGTCAATAGCATTTAGACATGGTCATGGTTTGCCTTCATCTTTGGCGTAACAGGATGATGTCCTTACATCATTCGTATGCAACTCCTGTTGAAAACGAAAGGCTCTTTCTAGTCCCCTGTGCATTGAAGACCCCACAAGCACTTGCCTTTGCCATGGAACAATGTCTTTTTCTTTTCTTTTGGCTTTGTAGAACTGGGTGACTGGGCTATTTATGGAAGTTTAACTCATTGTTTGTTCAGCCTTCAGGGAATGTTGCAGCTGTAATGTTTGGGCTCCTTCGGCTATCATTTGGCAAGAATGATCAGACTATTTAATTGGCCTTGCTAGTTAAACTAAACATCGCAAGCATCATGGATGGGCTCAGAAGACATCAGCTTCCCATCTTTTCTTCTTTTCTTCTTTGCCTAACTCTAGTTATTAAAAAGGAACAGTTCACCCAAATATGAAAATTCTTTCATCATTTACTCTCCCCAAGTTTATTGCAAATGTATGACTTTCTCAATTCCAGGGAGCACAGAATAAGAGGCTGATCTTTTCCGTAAAATGACAGTGAATGAGGACGGACGCTACAAATATGACATTAAAACTACCATAATTATAGTCCGTATGGTGTTTTGAAGCCAAATGATAGTTTTGTGCAAGAAACAGACCAAAATATAAGTTGATATTCACTGAACATCTTCCAATCCACCATAACTCTTATAACTCAGAATGCAAGATTCTTCAGTGAATAATAACTTATATTTCAGCCTATTCCTCACATTAGCTATCACATGGCTTCAGAAGACTTGAAATATACAATGTAATATACATTTATCAAATAAAAATAGACTTGTAATTAACATTTCACAAAAAAATACTTTTATCCTAGTTTTAATCGCCACATTCACTTTTGTTATATGGAAAAGCTCAGAAGTTTTTGTGTTCAGGAAAGTCATACAGGTTTAGAACGAAATTAGACTGAGTAAATAATGACTGAATTCTCATTTTTGGGTGAATTAAATTGAGCACGGACAGCCCACACATCCTCTGTGCCTTGCTTGCTTCCCCACATGATTACGGAAGGCTCACGCTGGAAGCATGTCCAGCTAGTCGGTTCGGACCTGGATCTCCGTAAAGTGTCCTGGAAACTGCCTGCTGACATCATCCCCTGCCGCCTGAGCCCAGACACAGATGCCAGCGATAGTCATGCACAGACCCTGCCACAAGGTGAAGACCTGTCCCTGGCAGTTAGCATGCCAGCTACACCCAACGTCAACAGACAGCTGTGCTATCAAAGTTGCTAACTGGCATCAAGAATCTCAGAGTGCTAATTGGCATCATTTCTCTTGCTTAATGTAGA
Organism: Anabarilius grahami; assembly: GCA_003731715.1. Classification (NCBI taxonomy): domain Eukaryota; kingdom Metazoa; phylum Chordata; class Actinopteri; order Cypriniformes; family Xenocyprididae; genus Anabarilius; species Anabarilius grahami. The sequence continues at coordinate 2,503,846 of RJVU01071502.1, forward strand.
TTTCTAATTCCATTGCTACAATAAAAATATTGTTTCTTCTTCTGATCTGAGAGGCTTTCTGCAGTTTGGGTCTGTTGAGGTGATTCTCTCCTCTAGGCCGCAGTTCAAAGCGCTAGTCTGGAGCGCTAAATTCAACTGTGAATTGTAAGGCGCTAATGTTGCTATGCTAATTCATAAAATTGTTGTCTCGTTCTCATATGTCCTTACAGATCAATTTGTAAATGGAAAGTGGGACCAGAATTTCCTTTTCCCAGGAGGAAGCAGCTCCCTCTCCCGCAACGTCAGCTCCTCCTCATCCACGTACAGCCATTCCACCCCTCGCCCCGCTGCGACCAATCACAGCAGCACCACAACCTACATTTCCGGCAAAGGTATCAGAGTAATAGATGCTCAAAGATAGAGTTAAT
>RJVU01071502.1:2504265-2526064 GCA_003731715.1 Anabarilius grahami
TCTTTTATATATATATATATATATAATTTTTATTTTTTTATTTTTTCATGTACTTGTCAATTTTGAGGTTTTGGGCTATTTTGCTTCCACAAAATGTCTTCTTTCCGAAAAACTAAAATATCAAACTTACAGCAACATACATAATTCTTTACGGTTTTATTCCTATCTATATTCTGAAGGTTTTTACAGAGGGGTTTGTTAACCCTGATTAACCCTCTGGTACTCTTGCCGTGACGGTCAAAAATGACTTGAAATTAATGTACTATATTTAATATAGTACTGATATATCCTATATTTAATATTTTGTACTTTTAGGGGATTTTATGGCACTAAATTATATTTATGCAGTAGTTATAATCCATTTATTTACTTTTTGAGCATAGACCTGAAAATGAAATTTTCAACTTAAACTGCCCTAAATATTGAATGCTTTGGAGTTTGGGACACTTGGCAGATTATTGCTGAAGTGAAAAAAGTTTATAAAAGTGAACTTAAAAAAGTTATAGAATTTAAGTTTATTCTTATGAAAAATGCACAAAACTAGAAGAAAGTCAAAGCCATACATTTAAACAAGTTGTGTTCCAAATTTGAGGTTGATATCTCAAAAAATGAGCTTTCAGTAAGATTTTGATTTCCACTAGATGAAATTTGTTTCTCATTAATTTCTAATGCGGCAATTTTTGACCATGAGGAGTCCCCCCAAACACTATGCATGCATCTCAATCAGCTCCCTAGTTCAGTAGTCAGGGCACTGATCAGGGAATCGGCCACATTCATTTACATGATATACTGATTCACGAGCTAGGGAGCTGATTGAGACGCAGGGTATGGCTGCGTCCGAAAACTGGAAAATGCTGTCTTCTGAGGACACATTTCAAGGTAGGAAGGCATCAAGGCACGTCCGAATCCAATGTTAGCTTCACTTCCTGTTTCCTGAGATACAGGAAAATCTGATAGATTTTTGAAGGAAGCATAAATGTATCCTTAGCTGCCTTTGATATCCCAGAATCCTGTGCTTTCCATTTTGTGACAGTTGAGCTAGAAAAATAAAGATGGCGTCCGAAAGTTGCGTTTGCTGGCCAGTTTGTGAGTAAATGTACATTTTTGACCAACATTTTTTATGTCATTTCTAGCGAGAAATTACTAATGTAGTAATTAAATATTTGTTTAATTCTCACCAAAGCTCGCGCTATATTGCTGTAGATCATTAAACCCTTATGCTGCCTCAGAAGTCTGTCCGAAATCTGTTTCATGAGGTGCCTTCATGAACAAACACTGCCTTACAAGTCATTGTTTGAAAAGGCAGCGAGGCAGCAAGTCAGCTTCCTAGGTTTTCGGACGCAGCCTATGTTTTCCATGTCTCCTTGATCAAACACACCTGATTCAGATCATCAGCTCATTAGTCGAGACTCCAAGAGCTGAAATGGGTGTGTCAGACAAAGGAGACATGCAAAATGTGCAGTGTTGGGGGGACTCCAGAGTTAAAGTGTTACTATTTTTTGCAGGACCATTTAACCTTTTCGAATCATGTCCATGGATTTTTTTTGTGTGTGTTCACATAGCAAATGCAAAATCCTTTACCAAGTTTTTTATCATTCCAATGAAGTAAAAAAAACATCTTTGCTCAAAAATGAGCACCGGAGGGTTAAGCATAACATTTCAGAAAATTTGCAATATAAAACAATTGTCCTGAATGCACTGTGATTACTCAATTGGGGAAAGTTTGGTGATATCTGTTCGTTAAATTTTTTATCCCATATTCACCTGAAGTGTTTTGCCTTAAAAATGAAAATGCAGTCAGTATTTAGTTATCCTCATGTTGTTCCAAATTTTTATAACCTTCTTTCTTCTTTTTTCAAATACACTATAAAAGTACCATGAAAGTAACCCAAACAATTGTGAAATGCTGGGATAGCTTTGTGTGAGGAATAGGCTGATATTTAAGTTGTTGAAAATCTTTCCTTTTAAGTGAATATGAATGCCAATTTCAGTCTGCTACTCTGTCTTCCTTCATTATGGTAAAGAGCAGCATTGAATATCCTTCAAAACATCTATTTTTGTGTTCCATGAAAGTAAGAAAGTCAAATTGGTTTGGAATGAGGGCGAGTAAATGATGACAGAATGTTCATTTAAGTGTGTGTGAATCAATCTTTGATTCAATTCATATGCTTCTCTTAAACAAAACTGTTGAATAAATTGCCTTTGTAGCTCATTTATCAACCACTGTTGTTTTGTCTCAATCAGGGGGCTCAACTACACATAGATATGATGTTAGAGACGGCGGGCTTCTCAAAGAGGAAGTGACCCTGAGGAAGCGATCTGAGAACAGGCATTACACTGACGGTGATGGTGTGAGGGATTCTATCGTCATGGGAAACCTGTCTGGAGGATTTTTGGACAACTTAGGTAAAGTGAGCTTGATAGATCTGCCTCCACATAGTGTCAAAGCCAATCAAATTTGATATAATGCCTCGCAAGGTGCAGCTTTTGGCAAGAATCCTTGGCTCTCGCTTCAACCCTGCTCATCTTTTTCTCTTTCTTATGCCATTTGTCTGTTCTCTACACTTTTTCTCTCTCACTATTTTCTCGTCATGCGACGGCTGCCTGCCAACCCTTTCCCGCCACACCCTGCCGTGGCTTGGCTGTCTCTCAGGGGTCTCTAGCTTCAGCCAGAGCACAACTACCAGCTACAGCTTGAGCTCCAGAGCTCGTACTCAGTCTGAAGATATCAACGATGCACTGCAGAACCTGGATAGTGTTCTTCAGGGTGAGTGAGCCCGGAAACAACCATCAGTGCGTCAGGGGACCTTGAAACCGTAGCTTCTTAAGATACAAGCTTCATTTAATGTAAAGTAGTTAAACTAAAGTCAAGCANTATATATATATATATATATATATATATATATAACATAAACATAATTAATTACTAAATATGAATAACTGGTCCATTTACTTAAACTGTCTGAACGAACTGATTCGCTACAGTCTAGCATTTTACAATCTAGCAGTTATTTTCTTCATTCATTTGTGCAAAAGCGTTGAGCTTTTTTTTTTGTCATCCTAGTCATTGTGAGAAGTGGCTACATTATTTTGAAATCAGCTGAACTACTGAAAAATGTAGTCAAGTTAGTAGCGTCTCTACTTCTCTTTAGTTACTCCCCAACACTGCAACCAATTAAACCCTGAGACACAACTCACGTCTGAACAACATAGTCATTTGCTGACTGACACACCTCAGCCAATTCCCTGCTGTTTTCCCAATGCTGAACCAATAAAACAATTTGTGGCTGCAAAATTAAATATGTCTGTTCTGTGGTTTGACATTTTACCGTCTGCACTGCTTGTGCCCTCAGATTCTCGCTTCAACCCCGGTGTTCCTGAGACTCCCAGCAGACTGGTGTTCTCTGCCCTGGGGCCCACAGCCCTGAAAGTGAGCTGGCAGGAGCCCAACTGTGAGACTGATGTACTGGGCTACTGCGTCCTTTACCAGCTAATCAACGGAGGTGATTCATCTCTTCTCATTCATAGTTGTCATATACTTCATTTTTTATTTAATTATCAATATTTATCAATTTACTTTCATATAATATATCACATATAAATGCATGAGGATTCTGTCCTTTTTAGGGTCTCATCTTCCTGTTTTTGGTTCATTTACATGTCTTTGGTTCGTGTTGCGTTCATATATCATTCAAACCACACCAGAGTTCGTTTGGAAGCGGACCGAGATCCATCTTTTCAGCGGCCTCGGTCCGCTTGTTTGGTGCGCACCAGGGTTCGGGTGGCAGCGTTCACAAATGTTCAAATGAACCGCACTAACAGAGCAATCGAACCAAACATGACAAGTGTGAACACACCCTAAATCTGTTTCTACTCCAGTTCGATGTCAAAATATATTCATTTACACAATAGTCATCATAACTTGTTTCCATAACAGATTTATTTAAACATGCATTAAACATATACATTAAATAATCAAGATAGGTTAAGTAAAATATAATGAATATACAGGCTAATATAGTGCATTTATGTATCGAAAGAGTTCATTTCTCTAGCGAACTAACAAGCTGTGTACACGGAATGGCATTTCTGTGGTAAATGCTATGTGATATATTGTTTACAAGCTATTTCAGTGATGTCTTTCCGCGGCTGAAACACTGTTTGAGCGATTACACAAGATACGTTTCAGTAAGTTGTACTGTATCTTTCAACATACCTTCAGATGTTCATTCATGTTTATTCTGTAACTATTAAAGAGGAAGAGATTATCACGTTCACTCGCGATCCACGCTTCCGTTTGAACTGAGGCGCCTATACAGCAATCTGTCACATCAAAGAGCGACAGCATTTATTGTTTGAATTTCGTGATAAAATGGACAGAATTTGAGGGACGAGGCTTTGTTTCTTATCGAAAGTAACAAAACACAAAGCTTATTGTGATTATTGGTGGTTAAAAGTGGCTAATGAGCTACAACCCTGTATTCGTCGGTATACATGTGTACCGAACCGAAAGACGCGTACCAAAAATTTTCTGTACAAATACATGTACTGTTACACCCCTAAAATATATATATATACACACATACTGTATATTGTACAATACACAGAAAATGGCTATTTATTTTTCCATTGTATTGTGTTCGTCTTATAGGTGAGGTAAAGCGTATCGAAGTGAACAATCCTGCTCAGAACTCTGTGGTGGTTCAGGATCTCCTGCCCAACCAGTCTTACATCTTCAAAGTGAAGGCCCAGAGTCGGGAAGGCTGGGGTCCTGAGAGAGAGGGAGTCATTACCATTGAGTCTGCGGTCGACCCTAAGAGTCCACTGAGCCCAATGCCAGGTGAGTTGGTTAATTGTTGTTTTTTATGTTACCTATAGGGGGCAGAGTAGCTTATTAGCAACTATTGTTAAATCTTTATTAAATATTACCACATTATTGTGTGTATGCATCATTTAATTGTTCTTAAACATGTATATATGCGTGTGTGTGCTGTCGTTCAGGGTCTCCGTTCACTCTCAGCACTCCCAGCGCTCCAGGACCTTTGATCTTCTCAGCTTTGAGTCCAGACACGCTGCAGCTGAGCTGGGAGAAACCCCGCAAACCCAATGGGGACATCCTGGGCTACGTGGTTACCTGCGAACAGCTGCACGGTGGAGGTCAGACAAAAAAAACTATTTTTGAATGTAAATGTTGCAGCGGTCACAACTGCACTAATCAGAAACAAGCTTCCTTCTTAAGACTCTATCTTTGGTGTCCGTGCAGGAGATCTTCGCTCCTTCCAGGTGAATAGCAACGCTGCGACTTCTTTGACTGTGTCTGACCTGAAAGAAAACATGCCGTACAAATTCAAAGTTCAAGCCCAAACCACGCAAGGCTTTGGACCGGAGCGAGAGGGCATCATCACCATCGAATCCCAAGATGGAGGTATGCGGGAGATTATAACAGTGTCACAGAGAGAGATACTTATTGTGACATGTTTTTCACTGTTAAATGTTTCCATAAAATCATAGCCTGCTTTTTGTGATTCAATCAAATCACGATGGATAAAATCTTCAAGTCTTGCCCTACATTATGTTCATCATGTGAAATACATCACATGTCTTGGAGGACAATGAATGGTTGAAACTTTATCATCTCTTCCTCTTTCCTTCTTTTCTCCTCCTCCTCAGGCTCCATGTCACAGTACAGCAGTCAGTCAGTCACAAAGAGAGAGGTGTTTAACCTACCGACAGAGATTTCTTCACACACCATGTTCTCAGAACCCTTCGTGTCTTCAGGTACTAACACACACTCACAGCCGTTTCTAGCCATTTTGACACCCTAACCCAAATCCCTATTGGCTCCCCCACTCCCAAACAATTTACGATTACATACAAAATAACATAAAAATGATCATTTAAACACTCACATCTTAAATAGCAACATGTGTATACATATTGATACATTTCCAAATTACATTTGTATATATTTGTTAATACGGATTAATCAATGACTACTTTTTGTCAACATTTAGATATTTTTAAGTGTCAGTTTTTGCATTATTATTACAGTCAAACCTATAAAAGTTACCCCAAACTACATATAAAAGCTTGATCTGTCACACGAAATTAATCGGAATAAATACCGATTCAGCGTGGTCAGGGACGAGGCTGAATCCAGCTACTTATTCCTTTGTTACTCTGAATTGAATGAATCGATTCAGCATTTCCATGCCATCTGTAAAGATGTGTTAAATTCGACAAAGTGGTTTAATAAAGGATGTATTGATCTTGTGAATTAGCTCGTTTTACTATACCAATATTTTTTAATTGGCTGTTAAAGTTTTATATGGGACAATACACACTGATCCTTTAACAATGCATTGGAGCAAACACACACCTTTTGGAGGTGCACATAGAGAAGGAAGCTTTATAGAGACAAAATATAACTGCATACTCATTTCAGCATTTTATAAAAAAAACAAGTACAATACACACTGAGCCATATTATGATATCTGCCCATTTTACGGCGTGATTTCTGGGCTGCCACAAATAGGTAGCAAGTAGTATTTTTTATATTTAATATAATTTATTAAATACACATTTCCATAGATGGTATTTCAAACATTGCTTATTAATATCATCTTTTGTTTCTAGAAATACCATATGTTGTGTGTATGATAACATGCTTAAGTAGTTCATAAAAAAAACAAACCAAAAAAAACGTTGTTGATACAAAGTGTTTATTTTTTTTTAAATAATTCTATGTTAGTTACTTAACCCTCTGGTGCTGTTCAGTCATTTTTGCAAAATGTAAAATAATTTTTGTTTTTGTTTTTTTTACTCCATTGGAATGGTGCGAAACTTGGTAAAAATGGCCGCATTGGAAAATAATTTCATCTAGTGGAAACGTTTGGTACTGCACCCAAACAAAATCTTACTGAAAGCTCATTTTTTGGGAGATATAAAATCATGGCTTTGATTTTTCACAGTTTTAAAGTAAAACATGTTTTGGAAAATATATATTTCATATACAATTTTAAAATAGTATTTTTGTGCATTTTTCAACTTTTTTCATAATTTTTTTTCTCACTTTTTTTTTATTTACTTTTTTCACTTCAGCAATAATCCACCAAGTGTATTCTTCAAAAAGAGACCAAACTTAAGTCATTCAAAATGTATGACAGTTTAAGTTGGAAATTTCATTTTCAGGTCTATGCTCAAAAAGTGAATAAATGGATTATAAATACTGCATAAATATAATTTGGTACCATTAAATCCCCTAAAAATACAAAATATTAAATGAAAAACATTATCGAACTAAAATATAGTACATTAATTTCATTGAAACAATAAACAGAAAATCTGTCATTTTTGACCACCACACAAGCAGCACGAGGGTTAAATTCTAGATACAAGACTACATTATAAACATCTTTCCCATTCTATCTGTCTAATGTTTGTGGGGGTTTTTTCTAGACGGTATGATGATGATGTCGAGCAGGCAGGTCACGGAGTCGGGCGGCACGGTCACACGGCAGGTGGAGATGGTGCAGAGGGGAGTCATGTCCAGCAGCACCGTCACAAAGAGGCTGGAGAGGCAGTACTTTGAGGCCTAATCGAACTTCCTTTTACCTTCAGCAGAATGTATATATACGCTCAAGCAAAAACTAAGTTAACTAGAGGAGTTCACCGACCAATGTGCACAACATATGGTTTTTATGTGAGGAGGGGAACAGCTGAGCTCTTGGATTCCTTGGATTATTGCTCATAAAGACCAAAGTCTTCAAGCCTTGATATTTTGTTGAATGTAAAGACTTAAAACCTTTTAGTGTTATCGCTTCCAAACAGGTATTTGGTCAAACTTTTGGCACCAAACCATGTTTCCCAAAGTGTTTGTGAGAAATGTGTTTGACGTATGCGCCATGGGATACAGTTAGAGATCTTCTGTTGCTTATTTGAGCTTGATTGTGTTCATTTGGACAAGGTTTGAGTTTAGCAGATTTCATATCATGATGTTGCTTTCAAGTTTCAAGTTGTATCAAATTGTTCAAGCATATGTGTTTTCTAAATGTATATTTCACATCAAATGTGCCATGTCTTTTGATTTAGAGTCTACACTTTAACTCATTAGTATTTTTCCTCCTAAATCAAATTGTACTTGTTAAGGGTTGCATAAAATGTTGCAACACAAGCGCAAGCATATGGACTCGATTCTTAGGATTGTAAATATGTTACTGAGGTTTGTTTTTTATTGCCTGGTTGCAAGATGTGTTGTTGCAACTTCAGGCCTGCGGCTGTATTTTAGATGACATAAAGTCTGCCAGGTTAGTACACTACTGGCAATTTGGAAAAGATTACCAACCTCACACTTATGTACACATAATTAAATTTTTACTGCCTTTAATAATCTGTATGGTACTTTTGACTTAGGGGAAAAAAAAATATTTTTTTAGATTTTTATACTAAATTTGCATTTCACCATCATATTCAAGCTGTAGTATGTAGTATGCAAAACTTCTCACTGCATATCAGTTCACCGCACTTAATGAAACAATAAATCATTCTACCACAGTCAACTCGTTGTGTTCGCCTTGTTTATTAGAAACAGATTTGGGTGCAATCAAATGTTTTAGCACACTGTGGACCTACTGAAATGCTTTATGTTGATTAAAGGAGTATGTACTGACAGTGCCCTCTATATGCTTTCTTATGTTACTGAAAAACACAAACATGGAGTAGAATGTGATTCCATCCAATATTTGTTAAAGCTAGATTTGCATTTCCCTAAGGAGCAGTGCATTATGGGCAGCAAAAGAAAAGTTAAATTTTAGGCATTTGATTTGGCTAATTATAACAATTTTCTGTTGGCTGTATACATTAAAAAAATGTAAAATTTAAATGGACATATCATATGGGTAAACAGATGCAAGAAAAAAAAAAAAGAACAATCACAATTCAGTATGGAATATTACAATGACATAATCGCTGTCGGTCACATTTGTGAGTAGATTAGAATAGACTTTCCAATGCACTACTTTTGTGTTACTTTTCCCAACTGGGCTCTGGTTGCTTTTTTTTTTTTTTTTTTTAATTAACAAAAAAAAACCNTTTTTTAATAACAACAAAAAACCAAAAGTTCTATTTTTGGCAAATGTAAAGGCCCTTTCACAACAAAAGTGAAATGAATAAGCCTCAGGCTGAAGGAAATGCAAATTCACGCCTGTACAGTAGAGGAGGCAACTCAAACATTTCAGAGAAGAAAGTTCCACACTCTTTCTTCAGCAATAAAAAAAACAGAACAAAACACAAATGTGATGTTTATCTAGTCAATTTTTGCTTATTAGTATGGTAGAATTGGATCATTGTAAGTCAGCAGCAAAGACATTGGTTAATAAAGTAAGATTAAATACATAAAGTATATTTGTGTCATTTTTGTAGATTTGCATAATATTCTGAGTTTGCATTTCACTGTTTTTATTCATTTTAATCTGTTTTTGTGCAAGTAAGATGAGTAAATGCATGCTCACATTTAGTCTAGAATAACCATCATGTTTACACAACGCCTATGCTTCTCACTCCAGATTTTTCTCAACATGGGGACAGGAGAGGTGTCAGTCAATAATCGGGAAAAACAAAGTAACTTGCTTTACTTATTTGAAAAAGTATCTCATATATTTTGATGTAAATTTAAAATGCATAACTTTGTGTTACTTTACTAGTTACCTGGGGAAAAAAGTAATCTGTTTAAATAACTAGCGTTACTTGTAATGCGGCAACACTGGCTGCAAGAGGTATTTTTGTAGGCAGAAAAACACATAAATGAGTTAGCATTTTAACGCTTCCGGTTCCATCATCCTGAAGTCAATTGATTTTTTTAATGGGTTTTGGTTAAATGCCTGAAAAATGCCTGAAAAATTTCTGTGGTTAATACGAGCTCAATATATTTTCATGTTTTATTCTACGACATAAAATATATAAGTAATACCCCCTTGTGATTTTTTTAAAGCGTTTACTTGTCTTGAAAAAGGCAGTTGCTAACAAGTGACTTAAAGGGACTAAAGAGGTTGTTGGGGATTAAACCATCACATCGAACAGGAAAACTCATCGACTCACTAGTCCGCTTTTACAGACTCATTGTTATAATCAGGGTTTGAAATTAACTTTTTCACTCACCGGCCAATTTGGCTACTAAATTATTAAGTTACTTCAGAACTTCTACTAACCCCCCCCCCAAAAAAATTGATTAAAAACATCACAGTATACATATATATATATATATATATATATACAAAATCAAATCTGGATTTTATATATTTATTTCTTATTCAAACAAAATCCTGTCATCCAGCCATCTCCTCCCTCTTTCATACTTATCACCAATTGTTTTGTTTTTTTAGGTGGACAGATCAATACAGTAAAATGTACGTTTTTTCAAAGATAAAGGAAAAAACCTGTTTGCAGTAACACAGTAACAAGGTCATAATCAGGTATATTTAATAAAAACAAGAGTAACACAAAAAATCTAGTTTGTATTGTGTTACTTTTGAGTTTTGACCCACCTGTGTTACTTTTGTCCCAACCGAAGGGTTCGAAAGTAACAATGTTCAAACAAAAATCATGTTCAAAGTGAAATTATGCTGAAGTCATTCTACATTTGTACAAAATACAACTTGATATTCGACAGACCACACTTGTGAGTTATTGACAACAGCAAAAATATATCTCTGTCAAAAACATTATCTTTTAAAATTAAGTTTTCCAGAAAAATTATACTTTTTGCCCCTGCTCTCCCCTACAAAGAACACCAATAAGACAGGGTCTGCTACAGTTGTAGGATATTCGAAAATAATGTATTTTCTGTGAACCAAATGTATCGCCACATTATTATGCTTCTTTTCAATCTTCGCTATTGCTTCAATGCAAATGAACAAGCACGGCGTTATTCGTTGCCTAGTGACGTGTATGTTCAAGTAAGCCAGATATGCACAGATTCTGCACAATGCGCTGTATTTAATATATCATGATGACTCACGAGTTGACTATTTGCGCAGATTTGTCTTACATGAACTTCCCCAGCAAAGTGAGTAAACATAATAAGGAACCCGCCAAATTGGCTAGTGATTTGACAGCGTTACCCGCCGACAGCTGATTTTTACCCGCATTTGGTGGGTTGGCGGGTGTTAATTTCAAACCCTGGTTATAATCAAGCTCTTGCAAACTATTCCAACTCAAACTTTCAGAGAAAATGTTTTTAAATAAAGACTAAACACTGCTACATGGTGTGACATGTGACCGTGGTGTAGTTCGTTTATAGCCTACTTTTAGCTTTTCACTTTAGGTGATTGTATTTAGGCTTCAAAATTCATAAAAAGTTGTTTGTGAAGATTATCATGATGAACAAAATGTGTAAGAATCATAAACTTTTGTTGGTTACAGAGCTTATTTTCTGCAATAATCCAAAAGCTTTGAGTAATGACCCAGACAGCAACATAGTGTCGGCCCAGATCCGGCACACATCTGGTCCGCGTGTAATCCACATGTACCAGATGCTAGCCAGATCTGGGCCACACAATGTTGCTGTCTGGAGACCCCTTTTGCGATACAGTTGAGAGGAAAGCCTTGATGCTTCGCAAAGCTTTTATTTAGCCAAAAGTCAATGGAAAAATCCAATAGGGTTTTTGTCAAGGGAACCGGGGTGATGCTAACTTCCAGATCTGCCTACAAAAACACATCATCAGTGCAGAACTACTGACATGAGTTTTGGGTGGGGCTATCTGTTTGTCTGACCAATCGAGACAGGGATAGCTGCAGCCTGGAGCAATGGGCGTGCTGAAGGAGGCATTCCGAAAGGTGAATCGGTACAACTGAAACTACCCCTAACCCTACCCCCATACCCTGACAGACAGCTGTGTCGACCAATCATAAAGACCTTACTCCACGCCCCTACCTTTCGGCATGCCCGAACCTTAAGCCAGGCCCATTGCTCCAGCCTGCATTTATCCCTACTTGAACCAACTGCAGACTGTTTAACAAGACTTCTTTTTTTTTTTTTATTCCTTGTAGTGCAGAAATTACAGCTTTAGCTACTCTAAAAAATGTAAAATACCTTCTACTGTATGCACCCTTCAAACTACTTGTTTTTTTGTAAGCATTAATCAATTACTGTATGAATGTTTTATGGTGTGTGATTTTTTCGTATCCATGTGCGTGAGAATTGTGCACTCGTTATGTACATTAGTAGAACAGACACTGTCCCTTACAGAGACATCGCTCCCTCAGATCTGCAGGCCTGATCACCATCTCACGCACCATCTCCACCGTCCCAAACACCGGGTAAAGCTTCTCTGTGAACCTCTCGCTGTATGTGTAGATGTGCGCTCGCTTTTGCGTGTCATAGAAGGACAGCTGCCCCTCCTCATAGTCCAGGTAGACTCCCACCCTCCGTGGGATGAGCGACTGGGGCAAGAAGGTAGGCGGTGTGGTCAGGGCCTTGAGCTCAGACCCCCGCTCCAGCCTGAGGGTGAGGTATCCGCTCTGAGTGTTGAGCGGTCTGTAGCCTTTGCAGAGGGCCGATTCTTTGGCCACACCGAGACGCCAATCACGGTCGCCCACTTCTACCTCCCAGTACCGGCGTCCTGATGAGAAGCCCTCTGAGCCGAGACAACACCACCAGCCGTCGAAGCGCCGCAGGCTGCAGGGGACCCCGCGCCGCTCCAGACCGCACTGCATGCGCTTGCAGTCCTCAGACAGGACAAGGGTAGGGTTGGCCGTCTCTGGGTCAAAAGTCACCTCCACTGTAATATAAGGCCGCACTACGGTTAGATTTATGATTTTAGGTTAATCTTGGAAGGTTTTCAAGAAAGATAGATATCTAAAAAAAATAGCAGACTGATAAATAAAAAAGTATAATGTTAGCATATTGCTAAAATAATGATGCAATACACTTATAAGCATAAAATACATAGCACACAGATAAAAATATTGGGGAAAATGTAGGGCTGCCCCTGACTAAAGTGAGGCGAGTAGCCTATAAGCGGAGTTTCGGTTCATTTTTGTGACGCACTCCAGTCTCCAGTTGAGGAAGACCGAGACGGCAGAAAGCACATCCTGTTTGTTTTCTTCATTTTACAAAGGCACAACGTTTTATTGTTATTGTGAATATACACAAATAAAAGTAGACCCTTTACAGTTTTGAATAATGTATCTGTAGTATGACCAAAAATGATGGAGTATTTTAAGTTGTTTCTGCTGTTATCAAAAAAAAAAATGCCAGTGATAAATCATGTCCCCCCTTGAAATCAGGTCTCCCCAAACAGTCAGTTCCCACGTAGAAGGCGACTTTCTCAGGACCTTGTGCAACGTTCCCTAAAAGTTCTCTAAAGGTGACAGAAATTCTGAACCTTTACAGAACATTCGGGACGTTCCTAAAACGTCGGTCACGATGTGGAGTTCTTTTAAGGTTTGGGGGACATTTTTTTGGGGGACCTTCAGGGAACATTCAGGACGTTCTGGTAATGTTTAGGGGACTATTCCTATAGGACGTTCTTATAACTTCCCAAATGTCCTCTTTGTAACGTTCTCGCACGACCATAAAATAACCAAAATAGAACGTCCCCCTCATATCGGGAACGTTATTAAATGACCAACAGAGGACCGTGTGGGAACGTTCTGTTAATGTCCCAAATGTCCTCTTTGTAACATTCTTACGTGACCATAAAATTAACCAAATTGGAACGTCCACCTAAACTCATATAAGGAACCTTGAACTGCAGCACTTTCATTACCAAAAGAGGACGTTTTATGTCCCAAATGTTCTGTAAAGGTTCAGAATTTTCATCACCTTTAGAGAAATTTTAGGCAACGTTGTCCAAGGTCACGAGAACGTCGCCTTCTACGAGGGTGTTTTATAGAAAATGATAAAGTTTGAAGTCACCGTTATGGAGCTGAGCATTTGCTTTAGATGGGCTCTTGATTCTTGAGATTTTAACTTTAGATTTTCTTTGCCTGCTTTAACTGTGTTTGTAAAACACACTGGTTACAACAAAAATTGCAAGAAAAACAATCAGATGAAATTCTGATCAGATGGATTTGGTTATTTAGGGATGATGATTTTTATTTTTTTCATGAATTTTTTTCCTATTTTTTAAAATTCATTCTACAGAGAGTTTTGAGCGGTGTCTTTTAGACTCACACAGACATCATGAATCAGCGTATGAACTTCTACAATGGTGACAATAAACACACATCTTTTTTGTGACTTGAGTAGCTTGTTTTGTGATGCTCAGAGTTGATCTGTTTATCTGAAAATTTTGTCACCGTTGTTGAGGTTCATACGCAGAATCTTGATGTCTGTGTGTGTCAACATGATCATGTCTGAATAATTTCTACACGGTGATGAAAACTTTCAAATTATCAAAGCGGGACAGGATTTTATGTGATATCATGACTACAGCATGAAAGAAATACAACATTCAGAGATCAGTGAACAATATGATGTAATCATTAATAATGAGCAACCGTCAAGGGTCAGGAGCCCAACTAAAGCAAGCGCTTACCTCTGTAACGGTGACATTTATACATTTTGATAAAACATCAACACCTCATTAAGAAGATTTGCATGAAAGAAACAAAATCAGAGTGGTTTGTAATAAGTGAAGACATGTTTTTTCTGTTATGTGAGTTTTGTGAGGTCACCATTGTGCTTCAGTCAGTGATGATGCAGAAACACTGATGTTCTGCTGCATGTTGCTTTATTTAAATGCAGTAACTGTGTAGTTGCTGATGCAGTGATACAGCAGTTTTTTCTTAAATGTCACACAAAAAAAAACCTCTTCACAGGTAATTCCTGGATTAATATTATGAAACCTTTTCTCTTGCAGTAAGTCATTAGCTGACAACAGCACACGCATGAGCTAATGTAACTGCTGTATCACTGCATCAGCAACTACACAATTACTGCATTTAAATAAAGCAACATGCAGCAGAACATCAGTGTTTCTGGATCATCACTGATTGAAGCACAATGGTAACCTCACAAAACTCAGATAACAGAAACAGAACATTAAACACGAACAGATCTCTCTAGATCTCTGCATCCTCACTTATTACAAACCACTCTGACTTTATTTTTTCCATATCTTCTTAATGAGGTGTTGATGTTTTACCAAAATTTAAACAGATCTGGTACATGTGGATTACACACGGATCAGATGTGGGCCGGATCTGGGCCGACACTATGTTGCTGTCTGGGTATTGTCCACCATTTGTATTCTTATATATATAAACAAAAATATTAAGCAGCAGTGTAACTGTTTTTAATATTGATAAAATAAAAAATGTTTCTTGAACAACAAATCAGCATATGAGAATGATTTCTTGAGGATCATGTGACACTGAAGACTGGAGTAATGATGCTGAAAATTCAGCTTTGCCATCACAAGTTTTGTGTGTGTGTGTGAGAGAGAGAGAGAGTTAAGCTTTATACTGTAACAGGACAAAAATTGTGACACATACCTGCAGCATCACATATCCAGTTCCACACTGTAACAAAGAGCAACATTTCTGTGTTACTACATAAAATAATAGAAACTATTGCACTGATGGCCTCAGTGACTAGAGTCCCTGAATGTCAGTGCATTTAAATAGTATTACATAATTATTTGATTGCTGAACCTATTACTCTCTCACCAATGTGTGGAATGTAGCCAGTGCAATCTAAAAAAGATCAGAGAGAGAGAGAGATTATCAGAAAGCCCATTCTAGACATGCCAATCATCTTCTCAATGTCCAAAGAAATTCAGGTCTGATCTAATAAAACTGCTGTATGTGATTTCATGGAATACACTATATACTAGAAGACTGTTTTTGCAATTTCCATTTGGTGCCACTAGTGGTGCAGAAATCACTTACAGCGGTTGTAGGTAATTATCCTTCAAAAGTAATTCAGGGATATTAATGTCAATGCCTGCTCACCGATCTTCTGGGTCTTTTGTTTTTGTACCAGCCACAGTCTTGGAATGAGCTCCTACAATGTAAATAGTGCTTGTTATTAGATTAGTTAAAAATATAAATTGCAGATTTTGAATTTTACTTAAGTCTATGAATGTTGTATATGTTTCCAGAGGCATGGCACCTTGTCCAGGTGTTCCCCAAGAACCACCCCAATGAGCAGCTCCATGGCAGACTGCAGGTGTGACAGGTGACCCCGCTTCCACTGCAGCTCCACGTCATCCAGCATCATCAACACCGCCTCACCTGGCCAAATACCGTGCTGGAGAGAGAAAATGATAAATGACTGAGGCCAGAAGCAAAAATCATAAAATATCTTTTTATGACACACTTTAGAAACTATCGATGTTCCGAGTTTTCAGAAAAGTTCATTTGTGTGCATGTGTCACAGGCGGGTCAGTGAAGTTGTTTGTAGTGAGAGAGAGATCATACTTCACTAACAGTATTTCCTGATATCGAGTTACACACAAATTGTTCCTAAGAAAATAAAGAGGACTTTAAGTTTAAATGCTTTCTCGTATCCAGGTTAATGTGTGACAACTATTTGTTAGCCATTTGAAGGTTGACTTCCTCGAAGAGTGTAAACACTGTGGCTGTGTCTGAAATTGCCCCCTATACCTTTAAATAGGGCACTATTTAAGGGAACAGCCATTTGTAGTGGTGTCTGAAACCATAGTGGACGTTATCGAGTGCACTCATTCAATCCCACAATGCACCGCAATAACGAATATACAACCGATGTACACTCAACAAGTAAAGAATACCCGTAATGCACTGTGAATTCCCGCATCTCACCAGAAGATGGAGCCCAGAGCTGAATCATCCATCCGTCCATTTTCCAAACCACTATAAGTTTCTTTTAAATTGATTATTAAATGGTTTAATTAAGGCTTATACATAGTTTTCATGACAGATGTTATATAAAACTGTTCATCTTACTACTGGAGCTGCCAATTTGCTTCAAGTTTCAAATAATTATTAAACAGCAAGCACAAACTAGGCAAAAGCGGCAGCCCTTCCGGCGCACTCAGGCCAAATTTACACTGCAAATGTGGCACAGAAGTGCTTCTGAAGTGGCATTTAGGTGTCTTTACACATTTAATGCTGCTCAGAGGTGGCATAAATGCTTTACACAGCAATTTCAACTGTATACTTTGACAATAGGGACTGAGGTGGGTCAGAGCAGGCATAGTTTGGTCTGGCTTTTATGCAGCATTATGTCTTTACACAGAATTTTGAGCAGGCACAGAGCAGCCTTAAGTCTGCTGTGTAAAGAGGCCTTCAGTGTCCGAATTCGCTCACTCGTTTTCATTCATTCCCTCAAGTAAACAAATTTATGAACTAACGTTCTTTCAGTAACGTTAAAAGAATATTTGTTCAAAGTTATCTGGTCTTTAATAACGTTATGAAACTTTAGAACAAAAATGTTATTCATAAATCATTCATGGAATGTTTTTCTAAAACATTATAGTTGGATGTTAATCTAATATTTTAAATGTTGCTACAGAGAACATTCAAAATGTTCAGATAATACTCGCAGAAATAAAATAGAAATAAAATTCCCTTAATGTTTTCTCTAACATTCACATAACCCAGAAAAACTGGATGTTTTGAACATTTTGAGAACATTCAGAAATAATGTTTTGATGGGAACTTAATAGAGTGGTGCAGGGATGCCATCAAAACCCAGAAGACTAATTCACCACTGGTTCCCTCAGGATTTTCCTATGGGTTTTTATAATGGGTTTTTTTCAATTTATGAGTGAAATATGTCATCCCCGCACCACTCTACTATGGGAACATTAGCAAAACGTTCTTAGAAAATATTTCTGTTAGCTTGGTAGCAGTTAAGTAGCCTAAATGACACAGCACACTGCATTTATTTTGGTATTGTTGCATAATGCATACTGTTTTACATAAGCTACTATTAAAAATTTGAGGTAATATATAGTGTACACCATGCAGTAAGCTTGAAGTGTTTGGCAAACCTGTCATTATTTTAATTGAAAAAATAGTATAAGTCAATGGTAAGTTTCCATTTATACAGCTTAGCAGGTTGTGCATGTCTCTGTCAGGTCAGTCAGTGAGGTCATTCGTAATCAACACAGTCGGACAAGAGAGGATCATAGCAAGGTTAATATCCTAATTCTTAATCAGAGAGCAACACGATACTAAGACCCAAAGACACAGAGAGAGAGAGAATAAGACGCTTAATTTACAGCATGGATTAATATTAAAATTACACACTCACAAACAAATTACTCCTGACAAAATGAGAGAATGTTGTAACTATTAATATATTTACTGATATAAACTTGTTTGCTATATAGAGGCCTACTAAACACTACCAGTTTGTACATGCTTGATTGAATCTATGTTTTTTAGGCTCTAACAAACCTTTTGAGCTATAGGCTTATGCTTAAATGACTGAAATTAGTTTTGTAGACGAATATAACTTATGCCTGTCTATGAATTTCTTTTGCAAAATAAATAAAATATGTTACATGTGAACTCCTTCAATATGATTGAAAAAGCATCCCAGGATGCACCTCATAAAGTTGAGAAAATAGTTGGTGGTGTTTCTGATCCTCACCGGGTGTCTGTTGCGCTGTCCTCTGGTCCAGTCCATGATGATCCTTTTATATGTGCCCATGTCGTGCTCTCCTTCCTGCTCAAGCATGCTCAGTAAATGACTCTTCCAGTCCCGCTTTTCAGGATGCAGATCGGCATAAACTTGCATGGGCTTCTCTGTATTTTCCTGCACAGTGTGTAAAAAGAAAACAAGAATTTTATGATACTTTTATGGTGTATTTGAATATTGAAATCTACACACACATAAAATGGTTTGAAAGTTGGAACTTGTAACCCAAAGGTCATAGGTTCGAGTCTCAGTACCGGCAAGAAATGCAGGTGGGGGAGTGAATGAACAGTGCTCTCTTCCACCCTCAGGACTCGGGACATCCCTAATATATATACACTACCGTTCAAAAGTTTGAGATCGGTGCGATTTTTAATGTTTTTAAAAGAAGTTTCGTCTAATAACCAAGACTGCATTTATTTAATTAAAAATACAGTAAAAACAGTAATATTGTGAAATATTATTACAATTTAAAATAACTTTTCTATTTTAAAATATTTTAAAATATATTTTATTCTTGTGTTGGCAAAGCTGAATTTTCAGCATCATTACTCCAGTCTTCAGTGTCACATGATCCTTCAGAAATCATTCTAATATGCTGATTTGCTGCTCAAGAAACATTTATTGTGTACAATTGTACAAAATATTTGAGTACAATATTTTTTTTCAGGATTCTTTGATGAATAGAAAGTTCAAAAGAACAGCATTTATTTGAAATATAATCTTTTGTAACATTATAAATGTCTTTACTGTCACTTTTGAATGATTTAATGCATCCCTGTTGAATTAAAGTATTCATTTCTTTAATTTCTTTTCAAAAAAATTAAAATAAAAATTCTTACTGTCCCCAAACTTTTGAACGGTAGTGTATAATGCTACAGAAGCTTTGTATTTCAGATAAATGCTGTTCTTTTGAACTTTTTATTAATCAAGGAATCCTGAAAAAAAAAGTACACAACTGTTTTCAACATTGATAATAATCAGAAATGTTTCTTGAGCAGCAAATCAGCATATTAGAATGATTTCTGGAGAATTGTGTGACATTGAAGACTGGAGTAATGATGCTGAAAATTCAGCTTTGCCGTCACAGGAATAAATTACTTTGTAAAATATATTCAAATAGAAAACAGTTATTTTAAATTGTAATAATATTTCAAAATATTCCTGTTTTTACTGTATTTTTAATTAAATAAATGCAGTCTTGGTTAGCAGACGAAACTTCTTTTAAAAACATTAAAAATCTTACCGATCCCAAACTTTTGAACGGTAGTGTATATATATATATATATATACATACGGTCAAACCAAAATGTATTCAGACACCTTGAACATTCCATTCATTAATACAGTTTATTCACTATAGTTAAAAAAATGGTAATTAAATATGACGATCTCAGAGTTAAACTGTCAGAAAAAATTAATCTTAATTATATCAGATAACACTTAAGCAAAACATGGTCAGGTCCAAGTGTCTGAATAATTTTTGGTCCCAAATTTTTATCAATTTTACTGGTAGTCCACTGTATGAAGAATTTTTGGGTATAATATGTCACAGTTTACTTTATTTTGCTATCCTCACTTACATAAATGAACTATAGTGTCCTGCACCCACTTTTATATATATAAACTGAATTAAACTGAAATTGCATCTGACCAATTAAATGTCTGTATTAACAACCATGTTTAGACATTCAGTTCCAAATCTGTCTTGATTCAAAACTTAATGCAATTAAAATTTTGCACCATTTACTTGATTCAGTATCAGTAATTCTGCAAATAATTGCCTCAGTAACTTGAGGCCAATACAGCCCCTTGAGCTGACATTTATGACGCAGTAACCTCTTTAATAAACAGCCCGTGTCTGACTCAAATCAATTACTTTGATTTCTCAGAAGAAATGTGCTGACTACAAGCTTTTTAAAAAGTACACTAAATCCGCGAGACGGACGCCCTGGAGCGAACTACAGCTCAACGCCTTTCTCAAGGACGCAAAAGTACTGCGGACTATACTATAACTTACAAACAAACCGTGATTAGAGCTTGATCCTTTGAAAACTGACACAGAATTTTAAACCCTTAAGCCACTAGACCTGTCAGTCAGCCTGATATAAACAGACTAGCTGGTTACTATGGTAACTGGTGGCACTTTGAGTCTAAAGCAGGATTTTATCTAAATATAACACATGCTTCTAACCAACCAACATCAGCCTGTAATTAAAGTCATGCAGATCCTGAGAAACAACAGCTGTCTGAAAAACAGTGTGTATCTGGCTAAATTAAAACAGGAAGGTGAGTTTATCTGCTGAGGAACAGGGTTGTGCACCACTCAAAAAATAAACTGAGAATGTTTCATACAATTCTAATTATATCCTGAACTTAATTTGAGGTAGAAAATCAGATGGAAAATTATCATTTGAATATATGAAAGTAGAATTGAAATGAATTGAACTTCTTTGTTTTTAAATATTATAATAAAAAAATTTATAATTAGTTTTTTTTTCAATAAATTGTTATCATACACAACATAAGAGGCATTTATATTTAATTATAATTTTAACAATTTTAATCTTTTATTATATATACACTGCCATTCAAAAGTTTGGGGTCAGTAAGATAAAAAAAAAAGTCTTATTTAGCAATGACACATTAAATTAACATTGTAAAAGTCAATTTACAATGACATTTACAATGTTACAAAATATTTCTATTTCAAATAAATTCTGTTCTTCTGAACTTTCTATCCTGAAAATAGAATCATAGTTTCCACAAAAATATGAAGCAGCAAAACTGTTTTCAACATTGATAATAAATCAGCATATTAGAAGGATTTCTGAAGGATCATGTGACACTGAAGACTGGCGTAATGATGCTGAAAATTCAGCTTTTCCATCACAGGAATAAATTACATTTTATAATATATTCAAATAGAAAACAGTTATCTGAAATTGTAATAATATTCTACAATATTAGTGTTTTTACTGTATTTTTATTTAAATGTATTTATTATTATTTAATAAATGCAGCCTTGTTGAGCATATGAGACTTATTTCAAAAACATTAAAAAATCTTACTGACCCCAAACTTTTATTATAAATTAATAAAATTATATTTGTATATTAAATACAAATTTCAATAATATTATTCTATAATATAGCAGTCAGCTAGTCTGT
>RJVU01071502.1:2526074-2536765 GCA_003731715.1 Anabarilius grahami
ATATATTTATTTTTTTTCCAATATTTTTTTTTTTCTTTTTATGGACCATGACAGACTAGCACTTAATTTCCCAATAGTAATCTATTTTAGTCTTGATGAAGCTTACAAGATAGAAACCCTAAACAGGACACATAGGAAATGATCCAATCTTGTGTTTTGTTATTGTGTTGGACTAATGAAATTCCTGTTGTGTGGTGAATTACTTTAAAGTGCAATTCAGTAAACTCCTCTGCCTCTGATTCAGTTCATGTTCTAACCTTCATCTCCAGAATGTTGGCGGTCTCCACAATGAACTCTCGACAGGCGTGCGGAGGCCATACGTCCTGTCCGGTCCAGATGTGAGCCAGAATATCTGACCTCTGAAAGACATCAGCATAAAATGTTCCATCAGAGAGTTTGAAAATGTGTGTGGGAATCTAGTAGACATATCTAAGCTGATGCCAGTAAATGTATTCATTGATGCCAGGCACAATGCAATAATATATTTGTCTTACCTGACAGATCCTGTTGAGTTCTCGCGCGAGCTCCATTATGAACAGCTGACTCTCCGTTAACGGCTCTTTCTTTATTTGTTTCACTCTTTTCCGCGTCTCCTGTACAGAAATGTGGAAGCTATGGAGTAACTAAAGCTCCACCAGGGAATATAGTAGCCAAACTTATACATTTTATATTCATTTTTTCTGAAATGACAGTTAAATATTTTTGGATTATAACTGCTGACTCCTTTGTTTAGCTAATTTTATGTATCTTACATACACACAAGTAAATAATATTTTCATAGTAAAAAAATAATTACATATTATTATTTTCACACTTTCTGCATACATTACAGCTTGACTGGAAATGACTATATTCAGTATTAAAAATATAAAAGAATAAAAATATTCTGATCACAAGTGAAATTTTACTTTAATTTTCCTTATTTTCTGCAAAAGCCATGTGTCTCATATTTCATTTTATCTCATTGATATTATACTACATTATTAGCAGGCAGAATTGTTGGTTGTGGAGGAAATTATGTCACAAATAAGATCATCTGAGGTAATAAAGTCTCATCTGACATACAGCAGTGGCCAAAAGTGATGTCCGGCCTTGGAAGATCGACATCTTCACCCTTTATTCAAATATTATTAAAAATATGTAAATGATTTTGTAAGCATATTGTGTGATTGTGGTTGGAGTCAACTGTTTTATTTGTGATAATGCAATGAAACATGCTAAATTGTGTGGACATCATTTTTGAATGCAAAAATAAGAGAGAACCAATTAAATATTAATAACTATTCATGTTATAGTCAATGGATGCTTTTCTCTGTGAGCTTTTTGTTTTTCTATGCATTTTTTGCATAGTATAATAAAACCTGTAACTGTTGTTTGCCTTTTTGTTGCCAAATAGTTTTGTCAGATAACAAATTTTAGTGTTTTGTTCTTACCCTGTTAAAAAAAAAAACATCCTCATATTTTGATGATACGTGAACTTGTAGGGTCATTAAAAACAATGACATCACTTTTGGCCACTACTATACAAGTGCCTGTCATTTTGCCCTGATATTTATGAATTTCACTGAATTACTGAAAAACCCTTTGATGCAGTGAATGAATGAACGAATGACACTGTACCTTGAGACGAAACTTGAGCTTCTTGGCTGGCTCAATGAGGAACTGAAGGCAATCTTTCATCATACTGGCAGGCTGACGTGAGCCTATTCAAAACCTGAGAGAGACGGAGTGTAGAATACAGCAAGAGAGGAAGAGAGAGAGATTTGAGATGTTTAGGATCTGATGATGTAAATGAAGGAGTGTAACAGCTGAGACAGATGGGAGGGGTTTGTAAAAAGCCTTATTCTCAAAACTCAGCAAACTCAACACAGACTCAACCTGCAACAACGCAATATTTTTTGATCACTCTGCGGCTCTGCTCCGTTCAGCTCGTTACGACTGAGTCCTTCAGGTCCAGAGAGACCCGCGGAAGCAGCGAGAGCACTTTTAATGGAAGCTCAGGGACAGAGTGGGATGCGGTTGTGCCGAATCAGCATGTCTTCTCGGCGTTTCTCCAGCACACCCACACAACCTGCCAGAACATCTCAAGTCTTAGTCAGTTCCCAAATCGTCAGAAACCAATGCCAAAATGTTAAGAAGCAGCTTATAATATACAAACAACATAGCCTAAATATCTGAGACAACTAGTGAAATGGCTTCACTTTCACATTTTTCTAATTTAAGACATTTTTCATTACAAATTATATAAACAGCATGACAATTTGAGTGCATAATTTCATGATTTGAGAATGATCTCATTTCTTTACATCTGATTAGTGACCTAGAAATAGTGCAGTATAACAAATATTTCTTCTTCGTTTTATGTCATAATATTTATTTGTTTTAAAGTCAGCATGAAACGGAATTTGTGATAGTCTTTTCTTCCCTTTTATAACGTATATCCAAGTGAAACGGCTTCTCAAGCAATTGATTGGATCGTTGGATGGTTGTGGTTTGCTATTGGTCGCTCTCATGTTAGTGACAGGTTGTCCCGCCCACAGGAATTATGATGTGCACAGATAAATCATTTAAAATAAACTATGGAAGCTTGTTGAATAAAACTGAATAAAAAAATAAAAAGTGTAATCTGGGAATTCTGACTTTTTGCTCAGAATTGCGTGATATAAACTCGCAATTGTAAGAAAATGTCAGCATTGTAAGCTGACTTTTTTCCCTCAGAATTGGACTTTAAAAATGTTTTTTTACAAGTTTACATCTCACAATTCGGAGAAAAAAAGTAAGAATTTCGAGATATAAACTCGCAATTGCAAGGAAAAAAGTAATAATTTCGAGATATAAACTCGCAATTGCAAGAAAAAAGTCATAATTTCGAGATATAACGAGATATAAACTCGCAATTGCAAGAAAAAAGTCATAATTTCGAGATATAAAGTCGCAATTGCAAGAAAAAAAAGTCATAATTTCGAGATATAAACTCGCAATTGCTAGACAAAAAAGTCATAATTTCGAGACATAAACTCGCAATTGCAAGGAAAAAAGTAATAATTTCGAGATATAAACTCGCAATTGCTAGAAAAAAAAGTCATAATTTCGAGATATAAACTCGCAATTGCAAGAAAAAAGTCATAATTTCGAGATATAAAGACGCAATTGCAAGGAAAAAAGTCATAATTTCGAGATATTAACTTGCAATTGCAAGGAAAAAAGTCATGATTTCGAGATATAAAGTCGCAATTGCAAGACAAAAAAGTCATAATTTCGAGATATAAACTCGCAATTGCAAGACAAAAAAGTCATAATTTCGAGATATAAAGTCGCAATTGCAAGAAAAAAAAGTCATAATTTCGAGATATAAACTCGCAATTGCTAGGCAAAAAAGTCATAATTTCGAGACATAAACTCGCAATTGCAAGGAAAAAAGTAATAATTTCGAGATATAAACTTGCAATTGCTAGAAAAAAAAGTCATAATTTCGAGATATAAACTCGCAATTGCAAGAAAAAAAGTCATAATTTCGAGATATAAACTCGCAATTGCAAGACAAAAAAGTCATAATTTCGAGATATAAACTCGCAATTGCAAGACAAAAAAGTCATGATTTCGAGATATAAACTCGCAATTGCAAGGAAAAAAGTCATAATTTCGAGATATTAACTTGCAATTGCAAGGAAAAAAGTCATAATTTCGAGATATAAACTCACAATTGCAAGAAAAAAGTCATAATTTCGAGATATAAAGTCGCAATTGCAAGGAAAAAAGTCATAATTTCGAGATATAACCTCGCAATTGCAAGGAAAAAAGTCATGATTTCGAGATTTAAACTCGCAATTGCAAGGAAAAAAGTCATGATTTCGAGATTTAAACTCGCAATTGCAAGGAAAAAAAGTCATGATTTCGAGATATAAACTCGCAATTGCAAGGAAAAAAGTCATGATTTCGAGATATAAACTCACAATTGCAAGACAAAAAAGTCATAATTTCGAGATATTAACTTGCAATTGCAAGGAAAAAAGTCATAATTTCGAGATATAAACTCACAATTGCAAGACAAAAAAGTCATAATTTCGAGATATAAACTCGCAATTGCAAGGAAAATAGTCATAATTGCAGAATATAAAGTCGCAATTATCTTTTAAATTGTTTTATTCTGTGGTGGAAACAAGCTTCCATAATAAATAGTGCAATGTTTTTTTTTAAAAATTTTATATAGTTCTTTGGTAAATATTTAAAGTTCTACAACTTACTGTTAATTTCTGGGTTTAAAATAGATGTTTAATCCCAGATTTTCAATGTTGTCTTTAGACGTCTGGACATCACTGTAACAAGCCTTTTTTAGTTTTGCTGTAGTTTCTTATTTTTAGTTCACAAGTTCACCTGCCCATTCAGTCTGAATGGTTAATGGTAAAACAAACTTGGCTTGCTGTCCTCGAAGGAGGCTCGAACCCAAGGCTCGGCTCGAGCTCCGAGTTAAACCCCCCTATAACAGTACTACATAGAGGGAGAATAAGAGAAATAGAGGAGGAGGGATGCTGGAAGAATTGTCGCTGGGATGACGCAGTGACTGCTGCTTATATACGCTCGTAATGATGATTGACAGGACTGAATGTTTAGGCTCCTCCCGAACCTACGTTTGAAACTACATACAATAGGAATGAAGGAAGAATAAAAGAGGTCTCCTATAAATTAAGAAGTTTGTACATTTACAAGATGCCCAGAGAAAAATGCTTTGACACACTATGTCACAAATACAAACACAGTAAAATTAGGCAAATTCCTTCATTTTATGTTATTTTGGTGTTCAATTCACACTTGTTTTGGCACAGTAGTGCATGCCAGTGTCACACCAGAGAAACCACTTCAGCGTACTGACATTTATTTATGATTAACTATACCTATTGAATGAACATGATAAATGGAGTTTAAAGTCTGTATATTTACATGGTGCACTGAGAATAAAATGCATTCGCACCACTTACATCCTTAGGGAGCCAATAACACAACACAGCCAGACTCTGATAAGACTTTATTAATGATCAGCTATATTCTGAACTAAATGAAATGCAATCATTTTCCTCTGGTGTGCAATATGCACATGTTTTATTTAGGCTCTAATTAACTTGCTTTCATTTATTTATGATCAAATAAAACTGCTGACTGAGATGAATGAACATGATTACTAAAGGAGATAAAAGTTCCTACATTTACAGTACATGGTGCACTAAGGAAAAATGCACTGCATGGGCCATCCCAGCTAACAGGGAACATTCTCAGAACATTCTCTCAAAGTTATGAACAACCATTCTTCAAATAACATTAATATTCATTCAAAGTTATCTGGGCTTTTATAATGTTCTCAAAACTTTAGCACAAAAACATTATTTATACATTGTTCATGGAAGGTTTGTTTCTGTTTTAGTTGGACGTTCATCTAACATTGTTTTAGAATGTTCAAAGAATATTCAGATTGATCTCATAATGTTTGCAAAACGATAAAATGGCATGTTTCCTTAATATTCACATAATCAAATGAAAATATATATATATATAATTTTTTTAACATTGGACTATAGAAATTTCTGTCATTAATTACTCACCCTCATGTCGTTCCACACCCGTAAAATATCTTAATTTGGAAGACAAATTTAAGATATTTTTTGATGAAATCCGATGGCTCAGTGAGGCCTCAATTGACAGCAAGACAATTAACACTTTCAGATGCCCAGAAAGCTACTAAAAAGATATTTAAAACAGTTCATGTGACTGTGACATTACAGTGATTTAACCTTAAAGATATGAAGTGACGAGAATACTTTTTGTGCACCAAAAAACCCCCCCAAAATATCGATGGGAGATTTCAAAACACTGCTTCATGAAGCTTCAAAGCTTTACGAATCTTTTGTTTCGAATCAGTGGTTAGGAGCACCAAAGTCAAGTGATTTCAGTAAACGAGGCTTCGTTACATCACGAGTATTTAGAAATTTCAATAGTTCACGTAACTTTGGCAGTTTGATACACGATCAGAATCACTGATTCGAAACAAAAGATTTGTAAAGCTTCGAAGCTTCATGAAGCAGTGTTTTGAAATCACCCATCACTAGATATTATTGAAAAGTCGTTATTTTGTTTTTTTTGGCGCACAAAAAGTATTCTCGTCGCTGTAGTCACATGAACTGTTTTAAATATGTCTTTAGACGCTTTCAGGGCATCTGAAAGTGTTAATTATCTTGCTGTCAATGCAGGCCTCACTAAGCCATCTGATTTTATCAAAAATATCTTAATTTGTGTTCTGAAGATGAACGACGGTCTTACGGGTGTGGAACGACATGAGGGTGAGTAATAAAAGACATAATTTTCATTTTTGGGTGAACTAACCCTTTGAATGTATTGTTGCTTTGTACACTAAAAGACATCAGCAGCAACAACAACCTATAACACTCAAGAAACTACATAGCAACAACCTAGTAACCGCTTAACACTCAAGAAAATACTTAGCAACCACTCCATCTATCTGTATAGCTATTTATCAAGGCATTGCCATAAGATCTTCTGGTGTGCACTGCAGTATGCACTTGTTTTCAGCCTGGCAAAGTGTTGGCAGTGTCACACCACGTGTCAGGTCGGGAATAGGGACAGATTAAAGAGGTCTTGACAGATTCAGACACACAAACCACGTGAACGAACACAAGGAGCAGCTCTGAACCACACCACTGATCCTTTAAGCGAATTAAACCAGCAACCCTGCGTGTATTTTTGAGCATGTGTGAATATGTGGTGTTGGACGAAGGTTAAAAAAAGCTGCTGAAGACAGACTCTTTCATTGTCATTAAAAGGCAAATATCACTTATTTGCATTTTATTAATACAAATAAGTGTTCTTTAATATAATAATGATATTAATAATAATAATAATAATTAATAATAATAATAATAATTATTATTATAAGCATTTTGGCATCTCATTTATCAATACGACCATATATGTTTTTCTTAACAGAACAAAAAAAGTAAATAATATATTCCTTATGTTTACGCAGAATGAGACCAGGAAAAAAATAAGCAGAAAATAAATGACGACGTCATAATACTCTTCAAACTCATGAGTACGCATTGCAGTCATAATATTACGCAGGTTTACGCATATACAATATGCATTAAATATAACAGAAGCACCGCTGATAATGACAGAAGTGTACAAAGATGACAGTCACATACCTTTCTGTTTTTAACCTTTCGAAATATCCTCAGAAAGTTTTTCTACATCACACCCTCATTGAATGTTTGTGCATCTCGCTCCTCATTCATTGAATGGACTCGCCTCAGTCAGGATTGGAGTGTTGGTGTATCTCGTGTGACCAATAGGCGTCTTTTTGGTACTTTAGCAATTGTCGCGGAGTGTTTAACGATCGTGTATTTCCGTAACGTTCCCGAAGGACTCCTCGTATATTTTCGTAACATTACCGAACTAGAGCCTCAGTATCATAGACTGCTCAGTATCTTCTCTTGCCTTGTTATTTTAAAGACATCCAGAAGAGGGCGCTGTTGTCTAGCATTTCTTAAACCCTACTGTCCTAAGTTGAAAAATATACTTTATTTATAATAATAAATACATACATAATCTTATATGTGACAATGATATTCAATTAATTTTACAGTTTTCACATCACGATGATATATATTATATTGCTACTGTATCTTAAATTGTAACCTTCACATTTCTGCATTGCTATTGATGTAATTTATTGCATATTTTAATATTTTTCTGCATTAATAAATGAAAACAAAACTTTACTCAATAAATAACCTGGCTATACTTTCAAAAACAGAAAAAAAAAAAACTTAAAATACAAAACTTTATTGAAAATAGAAAGGACAACAAATATGTAGATGAACATAAATGCTGTTATGCACATGAGAAAAACAAAAAAAAAACATCATCTCATTAAGATTTACCCTTTTGTACGAAAACTGTTATTTGATGTCCATAACATAACAAAACAAATGGAACTTCAATGTTTAATCTTGCATAGATAGTTGATTAGTTAGAAATAAGCAGCTATTATTGTTTCAAATAGTGTGAAGATCACAATATTCCCAAGTGAATCAAATGCAACATAAACATCTAGAACTACATGAACAGAATTCTTGCATATTTGCATCAATTTGCATATTTGCATGGTGCACCACTGGCACTGTTTTTTTTTTTAAACTCAATTTTAAAATCACAACTGAACTTAAAATTCCAGTTTCTCTTTGTGATTTAAAATTTCAATTATTATTTTCTTCTTTCACTGAGGCAGTAAGTTGCTTACAAAAATGGAAAGAGAATATTTTGTAATGGTGTACAAGTTTAAATCTCTCAGTTGTTATTGGGAACTGTTCTGGCACCTCGGAAATGAGGACTCTTATGGTTTCTGACATGGAAACAATCAGTGACCCACAGTTACACCTTGACAATTAGTGGCATACACAATAAACACACAACTCACTTACAGTCATACACAAGGAAACTGATATAGATGTCAATGCAGCTGCAAATTATTCAGTCGGAGAGGATTGTCCAAAGTACATTTTCTCCAACAAACAAATGCACCGCTGTAATCAGCTGACCTTGAGGTTAGAACTCACAACCACACCCAAAACACACAAAAACAACAGAATGACAACATTTTAATGCTTTATGGCATTTTACAGGCTATATGTAGTCACTAACTCTGAGTAAAGCAGACGTTTCCAGTGAAAGAACATGTTCCAGGTAATGGAAAGACTTTGAAAGGACTGGTTTTGGAATCCCTGGTCCTCGTTTCCAAGGCAACCATCTTTAGGGCTCAGGTTAATCATAAGCACCGGGTGAAGCCAATGTTACAGCAGTTTAGGATTTGGGCAACTTTGGTCACTCAGTCATTTGAAGGCTTCGTCATGGCTGACCATGATTAGTTAAATGCAAAAATGTTGAACAAGGAGAGCAGGTGTGGTGGTTTAACGGAGCTCATTACTGACCGCGGTCGTAGATCTTAACCATTCGTTTAATATGGAAAAGCTTGTGGCGTAGTTTGCGACACTGGTGCTTCTTGTTTTGATAATCTGGCATCTAAGCAGAGAGAATAAGGGAAAGAGATCCTCATATTAACATCAAAAAGCAGTGCATCTATTACTATGAACGTGAGTCAGATGTTTAGTCATTCTTTAGTTTTATATTCACGACTCACCCGTTTTAGGTCTTTCAGACGATTATATTCCTCTGCTACAGCCTATAACATGAGATAAAAAAAAGAAAGTCATGTATTTGAACAATAGGGAGGTGAACTTTTAATGTAAAATGTTTCAGTCACTCACCTGGTACTTGGACGTTCCCTCATCAAGTGTGTCCAGCTCTCTGCTGAGCTTGTTTATCTGATCGTTGATGTCATCCATTTCGGCACACAGTTCCTTATAGAACCTGAGGTCCGAGTCAAACTCTTTCTTATACTCGTGTCGCTGGGAATCAGATGTGATCTCTGGATACAGACTGATTGGGAATGAAACGGAAGGCAGTTAACATGGAAGTACACAGGAACATGGATGTTGTGATACTTGCTGCCACTTATGTAGCATGTATATTCAGCTTTAATGCAAGGTAAAAGGGAACAATAGTCGTTTGGTAGTTATTTAATAAACACCTAGAGTTGAGCATTTTGATCAAAGCAACAATGATGGTATTTAATGGATTAACTGTTGTGGGGTTTGAACTGACAGCCTTTTATTTGCCACACCACAGGAAAACACCCACCATTAACTGAGTAAAGGTCCACGCATTTACCATAGCTCAGCCAAATTTTGCCAGCAAAATCTAGTCATTTAAAATTTCAGAATTTTGCTAATGTGAACTATAATCATTCGCCAAAATTTTGTTAATGTAAAATACTACCATTCGCCGAAATTTCGCTAATGTAAAATATACCATTTACTGTTACGCTAATGTAAAATACTACCGTTCGCCGAAATTTCGCTAATGTAAAACACTACCATTCGGCGAAATTTCGCTAATGTAAAATACTACCATTTACTGTTACACTAATTTAAAATACTACCATTCACCGAAATTTCGCTAATGTAAAACACTACCATTCACAGAAATTTTGCTAATGTAAAATACTACCATTCACAGAAATTTTGCTAATGTAAAATACTACCATTCACAGAAATTTTGCTAATGTAAAACACTACCATTCGGCGAAATTTCGCTAATGTAAAATACTACCATTTACTGTTACACTAATTTAAAATACTACCATTCACCGAAATTTCGCTAATGTAAAATACTACCATTCACAGAAATTTTGCTAATGTAAAATACTACCATTCGCCGAAATTTCCCTAATGTAAAATAATACCATTTACTGTTACACTAATTTAAAATACTACCATTCGAAGAAATTTCGCTAATGTAAAATACTACCATTTACTGTTACGCTAATGTAAAATAATACCATTTACTGTTACACTAATGTAAAATACTACCATTCGGCGAAATTTCGCTAATGTAAAACACTACCATTCCCCGAAATTTCGCTAATGTAAAATACTACCATTTACCGTTATGCTAATGTAAAATACTACCATTCGCCGAAATTTCGCTAATGTAAAACACTACCATTCGGCGAAATTTCGCTAATGTAAAACACTACCATTCCCCGAAATTTCGCTAATGTAAAA
>RJVU01071502.1:2544803-2562952 GCA_003731715.1 Anabarilius grahami
CTCTTTTGTTTTGTAATGTATTTTGGCATTTCAAGGTTTAAACAAAATATATTTTAAATTTGAAACTGCCACAATCTTTAAATATCAGTATCAGCCATTAAAAATACTTCTAATAAATATGTGTATACGTCGACATTCCATTTATTCATCATTGAACTGAAAAGAAATATTAATTCATGCATGCTTCCTAACCATCTAGGTATTACAAAAGTTTAACAGTTCACAGTCCCAAGAAGTTAAAAGCCACTTGAATTTCTCAGTTTGGTTAATGATCAATCACAGCGAAACTAGGCTGGCCGTTAACAAACAGACCGTATCAGCAATTCATTCAACCTTGTGACTGAATTATCACCAGTGTCGCACAGGCCATTGAAACTATTAAAGGCTTCAAAACACCTTCAAACCGCTCCCAGTCTACCTAAACAAAAGGTCTTGATTGACTATCACAAACTATTTAGCACAATTAAACAGCTTGTCCTATGTTTGGTCACAGGGATGCTGGAGCCTATAGCTTGTGCATTGAAATTGTATGGGTTTTTTCCTCGCAAAGTATTTGGATGCTGTTTGCTTTAGAGACTAGCAATAAGCCTGACACTGGCCTTTCATTTTCATCAGCTTAGGCAAGACACTTCATGCCACTTTGATCTGGGTGTGCCATTTAATTAGTGACCATGTGTTTCTTCTTCCATGCAGCACGTCTCAGCCTGTGGTGATAAGGAAACTCACCCAATCCTCCACATCTCTGCCCTCAGTTCCTCCCATCAGTGGTCGATCCCAGTAGATGTTTGGCTTCCCGTAGCGCCAGATTTTACTTCTGGTCCTATAGGAGAAGAAGGCTGCCACAGCCAGTGCCACCACAACCATGAACCCACAAACCATTGCAACTGCCTGGGAAAAACAAAATTGTATCCTTAAGTCCAATGCATAGAGGAATTATTTATCATGCTAAGCTAAAATAATTTAGAATACTACAGTTATTATCTTAATAATCATCTCCCTCTTATAATCAGTTCTATATTGAAATGAAAGTTCTGGGTTATTAACAACTACATATTATTATCAATTATTTTGACTCTTCAATGAATTATTTTGTTTCTTAGCTTGCAAAAAGGAACAGAAAATGTGTTTACAGTAATGCACTCACGATAGAAGTCTAGATCATAATTTTTTTTAAGCATTTGGATGAATTTTTGCATTGAAATGTACATTTTATTTATTTGAGGTGTAACTGTTCTCAAACAAATTTGTTTTGAGGAAAGACTAATTTTCCTTATGGTTATACTTTTAAAATACACTGAAAAAAAAGTTAACCTGTGCTTTAAGTGATGACAACTAAATTAAATTGTTTTAAGAAAGAAATCTATTTATTTGATTAATTCTATCTATTCTATTTTGTAGTATCATTAAAGGATAGTTCACACAAAATTAAAAAAGTTGTCATCAATTACTCTCACTAATGCCATTCCAAACACATTATACTTTCATTTTGCAATCAATCAAGCATGTTTGAGCTTATGTTTACCATATTTGCTGTGCTCTATTTATGAGCATTGATCAATGTTTATATGTGAATAAAAGCCTAAATTAAAGGGTTAGTTCACCCAAAAATGAACATTCTGTCATTAATTACTCACCCTCATGTCATTCCACACCCGTAAGACCTTCGTTCATCTTCGGAACACAAATTAAGATATTTTTGATCAAATCCGGTGGCTCAGAGAGGCCTCTATTGCCAGCAAAACAACAATTAAAACTTTCAATGCCCAGACAGCTACTAAAGACATTTAAAACAGTTCATGTGAGTACAGTGGTTCAACCTTAATGTTAAGAAGCGACGAGAATACTTTTTGTGTGCCAAAAAAACAAAATAATGACTTTATTCAACAATATCTAGTGATGGGCGATTTCAAAACAATATTTCATGAAGCTTCAAAGTTTTACAAATCTTTTGTGTCGAATCAGTGATTCGGGGTGTGTATCAAACTGCCAAAGTCAGGTGATTTCAGTAATCGAGGCTTCGTAACGTCATAAGTGTTTCAAAATCTCAATGGTTCACCACTGGGGGGGCGTGACTTTGGCAGTTTGATACACACTCCGAACCACTGATTCGAAACAAAAGATTCGTAAAGCTTCAGAGCCTCGNTATTTCATGAAGCTTCGAAGCTTTACGAATCTTTTGTGTCGAATCAGTGATTCGGGGTGTGTATCAAACTGCCAAAGTCAGGTGATTTCAGTAATCGAGGCTTCGTAACATCATAAGTGTTTCAAAATCTCAATGGTTCACCACTGGGGGGGCGTGACTTTGGCAGTTTGATACACACTCCGAACCACTGATTCGAAACAAAAGATTCGTAAAGCTTCAGAGCCTCGTGAAGCAGTGTTTTAAAATCACCCATCACTTGATATTGTTGAATAAAGTCGTTATTTTATTTTTCTGGCACACAAAAAGTATTCTCGTTACTTCATAACATTAAAGTTGAACCAATGTAGTCACATGAACTGATTTAAATACGTCTTTAGTAGCTTTCTGGGCATCTGAAAGTGTTAATTATCTTGCTGGCAATGCAGGCCTCCAATCTGAGCCATTGGATTTTATCAAAAATATCTTAATTTGTGTTCCAAAGATGAACGAAGGTCTTACGGGTGTGGATCGACATGAGGATGAATATTTAATGACAGAATTTTCATTTTTGGTTGAACTATCCCTTTAACTTTTCATCATATAAAGTAACCGTGACTTGGATTAAAGCGCTCGATTCATATGGATTTATTTTACAGTGTCTTTATTTACTTTTTAAATTGTCATAGTTTTGTTTACATTCACTTTCAGATCTGACAGGTTTCATTAAAAATATCTTTTTATGTGTTTTGAAGATGAACGAAAGTCTTATGTGTTTGGAACAACACGAGGGTGAGTAAATGATGCCAGAATTTTTGGGTGAACTAACTCTTTAAGCTAAAAATACTATTCAACATCACTAAATTAACCTAAATACACTGAGGAAAAAAGTAAATTTCACAATTAATTACAAAGAATCGGCAAGTAACATTGAATTAAACGTGAAATTTTTATGTAGAAAGACTGAAATGTTTAACTTAGAATTTTTTTTTTTACAGTCTACTACAGATTGCACTTTAAACTAAAATGTAAGGGTTAGATCAGGCTCCAACTGTAGGTGTAAATGCACTTCCTTTCGGATTTTACACACTAAGGGGCAAGCTGAAATTATGGTCTGTTGTAATCCTTTGATTGTAGACTATAAAGAAAACACAAATTAAATAAAGATGTTTCCTAACATCCTGTAAGTTTAAAAGGTACCTCCTGAGGGTCCACGTAGCAGTAGTGGTACAAGTACTGGTTATAGACAGGAAAACCGGCCCCCATTCCTGTCACACTGCTGCCGTAGAGGTTCTGACACATCATAATCATGGGGTTGTAGTATGAGCTGGTGGAGCTTTGGGCCATAGGGTTCACTCCTACAATGTACACAATGTTTATAATGCCCTGAATCACTGCCATTATGGAACTGACAATAAGCACCGCCAGGTAGAACTTCCTGCTGCGGAACGTGTTTGTTTTGGAGAAGCTGGCTGCAAAGAATCCCAAAGCGATGATGAAGTTTATGGCAGCGATGGCGATCATGCTGGTCTTTGCCGAATAAGGGGTCGGGTAAGAATTGTAGTAGCCTCCGTATCCATATCCACCTCCCCCATAGCTTCCGTATCCATACCCGCTGCCAACTCCGTACCCACTTCCATATCCAGGATAGCTTGAATATCCTGATCCATAACCTAATCCGTACTGCATGTCCCAAACCAGAGTCGAGGCCACGCAGGCGAAGATTCCTAGACAGAGGATTATAACTGTCCCTATCATAATCTTCACAATTCCCGGAGGGGAGAACCACTTGTAGAAATGCTGTGGTACCTCCTCGCCAATATAGTAGGATCCTGGAGGTGGAGGGTATGGATCAAATTCACTCCGTGGGTCTTGGAAGCTCCCCGGAGGTCCGAAGCCATTGGAAGGGGGAGTGTACATTGGGGGACTATCGTAGGATTGTTTCTCAAACATCTCTCAATGATGTCCAATGACCTGCTAAAAGAAGCAATTGAATGTGTAAACATGAATAGAATTAAAAGTATTAGATTCTTCATTTGCTGTTTAAGACGAGCTAATTTAAAAAAAAAAATTTTAAGGCAAAAAATACCATAAACAGAGCCCAATTCAAACAATGCACTATATTCCAGTCTAAGGCATACAACAGCTTTGTGTAAGGCACAGATTGAAATTTAAGTAATTATTAACTGAAAAGTTAACTGAAAATTTTATTTATTTTTGTTATTATTTCATAAATTATATGACATTACACACACACACATATAAAAGTTTGGGGTTGGTAATATTTTTTAAAATGTTTTTTATGCTCACCAAGGCTGCATTTATTTAACCAATAATACAGTAAAAACTGTAGGCTAATACTGTGAAATATTTTTCACACAAAACACTGCTT
The DNA here is from genome assembly GCA_003731715.1 of Anabarilius grahami. Taxonomy (NCBI): domain Eukaryota; kingdom Metazoa; phylum Chordata; class Actinopteri; order Cypriniformes; family Xenocyprididae; genus Anabarilius; species Anabarilius grahami. The sequence continues at coordinate 2,549,315 of RJVU01071502.1, forward strand.
CATGAAGCTTTACGAATATTTTGTTTCAAATCAGTGGTTCAGAGCATGTATCAAACTGCCAAAGTCACATGATTTCAGTAAACGAGGCTTTTTTTACATCAGAAGTGTTTCGAAACGTTTTGAAATTTCAGTGGTTCATGTGACTTTGGCGGTTTGATACACGCTCAGTCTGAACCACAGATTTGAAACAAAAGATTCATAAAGCTTCGAAGCTTCATGAGGCAGTGTTTTGTTTGAAAACGGCCATCACTCACTAGATATTGTTGAATAAAGTTGTTAATTAGTTTTTTTGGCGCACAATAAGTATTCTCGTCGCTTCATAACATTAAGGTTGAACCACTGTAGTCACACGTCTTTAGTAGCTTTCTGGGCATCTGAAAGTGTTTTATCTTGCTGTCAAATGCAGGCCTCACTGAGCCATCGCATTTTAACAAAAATATCTTAATTTGTGTTCCGAATATGAACGAAGGTCTTATGGGTGTAGAACGACATGAGGGTGAGTAATTAATGTCAGAAATGTAATTTTGGGGTGAACTAACCCTTAAAAATTTTATTTATTCCTGTGATGGAAAAGCTGAATATTCAGCATCATTACTCCAGTCTTCAGTGTCACATGATCCTTCAGAAATCATTCTAATATGCTGATTTGCTGCTCAAGAAACATTTATTATTAAAATTGTTGACAGTTGTGCTGCTTAATATTTAATCATAAATACAAATACATATATATATATATATACAGTGCCCTCCACAATTATTGGCACCCTTAGTAAATATAAGCAAAGGCAGCTGTGAAAATAAATCTGCATTGTTCATCCTTTTGATCTTTCATTAAAAAAATTCACAAAATTCTAACCTTTCATCAAAGTAAAACAATTGAAAGTAGGGGGAAACTCACATTATGAAATAAACGTTTTTCTCCAATACATGTTGGCCACAATTATTGGCACCCCTAGAAATTCTTATGAGTAAAATATCTCTGAAGTATATTCCCATTCATATTTACATTTTTTAGCACACCAGGGTGACTAGGAGAATGAAATTGTCCAGTCATGACTTCCTGTTCCACAGGAGTACAAATATGTGTAAACACAAAGGCCAAATTCCCTTAATCATTCATCACATTGAGAAAAACCAAAGAATATAGTTCTGATGTGCAGCAAAAGATTGTTGAGCTTCACAAAATAGAAAATGGCTATAAGAAAAAAGCTAATGCATTGAAAATCCTCATTTCCACTATCAGGGCAATAATTAAGAAGTTCCAATCAACTAAAGATGTTACAAATCTGCCTGGAAGAGGACGTTTGTCTAAATCGTCTTAATGCGTGGAGAGGAAGAAAGTTTGAGTGTCCAAAGACTCTCCAAGGATCACAGCTGGAGAATTGCAGAGATTAGTTGAGTCTTGAGTTTCAGAAAGCCTAAAAAAAATTATCAAACAGAACCTACATCCCCACAAGTTGTTCCGGAGGGTTTCAAGAAAAATACTCTGCTCTCATCCAGAAACAATCTCCAGCATACTCAGTTGTCAGACAAGACTGGAACTTCAAACGGGACCGGCTTCTATGGTCAGATGAAACTAAAAAAAGCGTTTTTTGGCAGCAAACCCACCAGATGGGTTTGGTGCACACATGGATAAAAAGTACCCCATGCCCACAGTTCAATATACTGCTGGATCTTTAATGTTGTGGGCCTATTTTTCTGCTGGAGGTCCTGGACATCTTGTTCAGATACATGGTATTTTGGATTCTAGCAAGATTCTAGCAAATACCAACAGATAAAAAATCAAAACCTGACCTTCTGCTAGAAATCCAATAATGGGCCGTGGTTGGATCTTCCATCAGGACAATGCTCCAAAACAAACATCAAAACCACCACAAAAATGTGTCAGTGAGCAAAAAATGAAGCTTCTGCCATGGTCGTCCCAGTTCCCTGACCTGAACCCTGTGAACTGAGTGAACTAAAGAGAAGAAGCACCAGCATGGAAGTGGGAATCTGAAGGATCTGGAGAGATTCTGCATGAAGGAATGGTCTCTGATCTCTTGTCAGGTGCTCTCCAAACTCATCAGGCATTATAGGTGAAGACTCAGAGCTGTTATCTTGGCAAAAGGAGGTTGCAAAACGTTTTGAATAAAAGGGTGCCAATAATTGTGGCCAACGTGTTTTGGAGAAAAACATTTATTTCATAATGTGATTTTGCCCCCACTTTCAATTCTTTTCCTTCAATGAAAGGTTATAATTTTGTGAATTTTTTTAAAGAAAGATCCAAAGGATAAACAATGCAGATTTATTTTCACAGCCACCTTTGCTCATAATTACTAAGGGTGCCAATAATTGTGGAGGGCACTGTATATATATCTTTTTTTTGAAGGTTGACAGACATGGTCACTATGGACAGTAATTCTCCTTTTGTGTACTCTGGAAAAAATAAAAAATAACAGTATACGGGTTTGAAACAAAACGAGTGAGAGTAAATAATGACAGAATGATCATTTATAGGTGAACTGTCCCTTTAAATGTCTTAGGTCAGCACGTCATAAGTGACATCAATTAATAGACAGGCCAAAATGACGTTACCCGTTTAACCACAAGCCGTGTAATCACTGTGCTAAAATAACTGTGCTGTTTATCAGTGTGAGGTAACAACAGAGAGTAGCGTGGAGACATCGGCACCAGGGATCAGAGTCTGTCCACACAAAGCCACTGTTTACAGGCCCGACCGTGGGAGTTAAACTCAATCTCAACCATTGTCCAGCACTGACTTTGAAATGCACAGATTTCAATTCCTGGCAAATATGCAGTTTGTTTAATTTTAGATCACATGCTCTAGGGATGAGGTCACAAAGAGGGCAAAACTAGTCAAAACAGGACTCGAAAACAAAAACTTAAAATATGTCTAGTAATTTTACGAGATTATATGTTGATTACAGACGAATTTTAGTTGTACTTTCAAGTTACCATACATAGACAGCACAATCTAGTGATATATTTTGCTTTCAAAAAAAATATTCTTACACAAATACTTTTAATATTACACAACAAATTGCAAATTCCTGAAAAATATATTTTTTTATTATTTGTAGATGTGAAATGAAAGTCCTTGAAAGTGTTTTGTAAATGTATTATGCCTTATGGTTTAAATTGTAATGTCATGATTTTATAATATTTAATCTGGGAAAATAAAAAGCATGCATTGATTACTGTTTTATTTAAAAGTCTTCTGTCTCAGTATCTACTGTAGCGTGCAAAAGCACAACAACAGAAGAATGCACTACACTTTCAGACCTTGGCAAAGGCCTAGATAAGCCATTTCATTTGACTGGTTACTATGTGTTCACCTACTACCCAGCCTCCCCCAACTTCTCTCCTTTGTTATAGCAAAAAGTCAAGGCTGCACTCTGTCTGTGCATGGTTACCATGGTAATAAAGGCCTGAGGTAAAAAAAAAAGAAGAGGTTTGGATAGAAAAACACAAGAGCTTCACTGTCTGGGCCGCTCTGGAGAGGGGGTGCCTACGTAGGCAGATACAGTTGTAAGGATCAGGTGTCCTCAAGAGAATCCTTTCTTATTTACCATCCCAGCACAGGTTTGATTTAATGATTAATTAATGAATCTTTTGAATGACCAACAACAGGTGAGAGGGTAAAAAAAAAGTTGATTTACAGGAGATTCACTTATTTTTAGGCTGAAACCCTTTACTGTGTGGTCTTGCATAAAAACTAGTGTAGCAGTGCCATGGTAAAGTGATGGTATCACATCCTAATACAATGGTATATGGCAAGCCGTTTTGACTTTTATTCATTCTCAGGATATGAATTCTTGATATCAACAATTCAGGAATTACATTTCCACTAGTGACAATGGCAATTTTTGATATCAAGAATTCTTGTTTTTACTAGTGGAAATTCAAATGTTGATATCAAGAATTAACATTGTTACTAGTGGAAATGTAATTCCTGATATCAACAACTGAATTGTTGATATCAATAATTGAATTGTTGATATCAACAAGTAACATTGTTACTAGTGGAAGTGTAATTCCTGATATCAAGAATTGAATTATTGATATCAAGAATTCATATCCTGAGATGTGAATAAAAGTCAAACCGGCTTGCCATAATGGTACGTACATGGATGTACAAGGTATTTTAAAAAAATACTACCACAATACATGGCCAAAAAAACATGGTCTTACTGAAGCATGATGATACCATGGTATATAAGTAAAAACACCAGGGTATAATGGGTCAAAAACAAAAAGAAACATGGAATATGTCCCAAAAAAAGCATGGTATTACCATAATATAATGTTCAAACGTATACGTATATAAAACGTATATTATAATAGCACCATAGTATTTTTGAATAATGATTTTGATAATGATGTATGAACTCAAGACACACAAAAAGTATGAGCAAAGATCACAAAATCTGTTATTGCTTCTAGTCGTAAAACTGCTGCATGTTTATGACACACTACAGTTGAGAGAACAATTTTATTACTTTTATAAGTAGCTTAACGCATTAATGTCCACAAAACACTTTCATAAATAGCTAAAAAAATATATATAATCATATTTTGAAATATAAACGATAAATATATAATTTATGCATATTTAAAATATATAAAAATCTAAAATAAACAGAGAAAAATCATTGTTTACCTTTTTTGAATCTGTATTCAGACGAAATGAAGATATTATTATTATTATCCAAGATTATTATTCTTCGTCTTCAAATTCAGTTCTTAGCTGCTGTTGACGTCTACAGCATAAAAAAAATAAAAATTCAGCAGTCGAAAGTAAAGGTGTTGAGAGTTTTCCTCTCTCTCTCTGTCGGTTAAATCTCTCTGGTCCACCTGCGCCTGCATGCAGTGAAGCACATCTTTATTTGTCTCTCTGTATCAGACGTCTGATTGTTTGGATTCACCAGTCCTGACCCCTCTGAAAAAGATGTGGGTGGAAATGCATGAACGGCTGTGAAAATAAACTTCCTTGAGAACAAGTTTACTCGATCTAATCTTGGAACGTGACAGACGATCAGACCAGGTTAAATCCCATTGGACAAAGGCCGCAGGGGGGCGGGTCATCCATGTCATTAAGTTGGCATTTCCCCCTCATATTATAGTGGATACTTAAATTTTTTTTAATCTAAATTAGCTTAGTTTTATATTGTCGCAATTAGGGGAACAAAGATTTATAGATAATTCTAGGCTACTACTTTGATTCGAGCACGTAACGTACGTGTTAAACGCTAACGTGAAAATTATTATTATTTTTTAAAGAAATATTTCAGGCATTTCTTTATTTTTATACTTGTTTGTATGCTAGTTACCTTCCATGAAGTTATATCATTTGTTGTGGGAAAGGCAAAAACATCATCAAGAAAAAAAACATCAATAAGTATTCGGGATAGATTTAATTAATTATTTATGAAGACATTATGGAAACTAGTGTGATATTATCAACAGTTCAAAAGTTAAATATAAACTAAAATATCAGCGTGTACTTTAAATTGACACCTGCGCATTAACTAACTAAAGCTGTTTATTTCCATCCGATTCGACGTCATTCTATTATAATGTAAATAATCAGGTTATAACTTATAAAGTTCCTATGTTGGTGATGTTTAAGAGCAACATTTGCATTGAGAGGTTAAATAGCGCCCTCTTGCGCAGAATCAAAGAATGGCACGAGAATAAAACGAGGTGAGAAGTCAACATGGCGAAAGTGTTCTTGTGCAACAACAACCTATGAAATAAATAATAATCTGTTATAAAATCAATAATAATCTGTTGTCCATTTTTTTGTTAGGCTACATGTCGAAATGTAAGGGCTGTACATATACAAATGTTTATTTAAATATAAACTAACAACTGCAAACAATGTTATTTACTAGGAATTTACTACATTTGGTAACAGTAGTTATATTTGGTCAGACCTGTGATGTAAATTTGATCCAAATAGATAGCTTTGTGTTGAAAAACAATTTTTTTTTTCACCATGGCATGGACATCCGTGGACAAAGCGGATCTCTTAGGCAGTTTTTTCATACTTATTTAGTTGAATGTCAGAATTTCACTTTAACTCGCACTTACTTTCACATCTGTAAAAGAATAAAAACTAGGCAAGAATATAATAGCCTAACATTCATGCACCAGATTCTTTGTTCTCATATAACTGTTAAAATTATTTGAAATGCGATTAAGGGATCCTGATAGCCTCTTTTATTGTTATAACTTGAGACTCATCGAGAGAGTATGACAGCAACATGACCAAAAAGTGCTTGTTTTAGCCTTTATGAACAAAAAGCAAACTTACAACCACTCCACTATGTTCTATATATATATGTATGCATGTATAAATAATTGATAAATCCATTAATTCACATTATTTCTGTGCCCTTGGCTGCCGAGAGTGTCCCCCTTTAAACAAACCTGCATGAAAAATGTGCCAGGTTGATTTGTTTTGGTCCTTAAATATTAATAAATACTCACTGAGTGAAGCTGGACCCGGGAGGAGTGTTGAGTAGAGACACGCTTGAGGAAAACAGAGAAAGTGCTTTTTTTCAATTATTAATGCAGATGGCATTTCCCCACTCCAGAGCACCTAGGGTAAAACAACTTTGTGACAGAAGAATTTTAGTGTAAAACAGCTTTGTGGCTGTGAAAGTTTTATTTATTTATTTATTTTTTACAGAAAGTGTGAACAGATGGTGTAGGATGAACCGCAAACAACATCCCCTATATTATCTCACTTATTTATCAGCTTGAATCTCTTTAAAAAGGTCTAACTTAACTGTAATGTGATATCTACAAGTTTTCCTATAGTTTTCCCCAAATCATCAGACATTAATATTTATGTGGAAAGGAAAGAATTCAATTTTTGGACATAATAACCACATTCACCATGTGCAACCACACAGATAAAATGATTTCCTCTACATGAAAATGCTGTCACATGCTTTTTAATACAGTGTTTGGCTGCCTATAAACAAAGGGTCATCTTACCTTGTGGCTCATTTTACCCCAGTCTTCCCTATGGTGTTGTTGAGAGAGGGGGAATAAAAAGAATTAATTTGAATGAGAGGAAAAAGAGGAAGGGAGAAAGAAATTGCCAAATTTTTGCCTGCCTGAGCATTTTTTTATTTTTTTGATGTATAAAATCGTATCAAAAGGCAGTGATTTCTGAGGAAAGTAAACCTATTTTTTCAGCATTTTGCAGTTTATTTTTAAATGTAGGCTACTCAATGTAATATGCCACTAGGGCACAGCCTCTATGATTGTACAGCCATTTGGGAAAGTGATCTTCATTCTGAGTAGCTATTCATTTGCATTTAACTGTATGATTTTGATCACGTTTATGCATGCCGTGTGTCACTGAAGCTCTTTGTAGCGCTGAAGTCAATTACTAAAACAAGACATAATACAAGAAAGAATATCAATGAGGGCGAGATGAGACAGGTTTGTCACAGCACCCACTCATTTGTACTGACTGAATATATCAACTTTCACAACTGCATATGTAAGAGATAATGTATTCTGTTGGTCAATACCGCAGAATCGCTGTATTTTGTGATAATCACCAGTGTTTGACGCGCCACCGGTAGCTGATTTGGATTAGGTAGGCCAATCCTGTTCATGTAGGTCTATCACTCACCTTATACGAAAAAAAAAAAGTACAAAACAACGAACACTGCTATAACATTACAGTAATAATTATACTTAAGTGCTGTGAGGACATTTTTACTACAATTTGAATGTAGGAAGTAACGTTACAGGCTGTCTTTGCGCGAACAATCAATCAGAATCGAGTCAAAGTCCCTTTAAGACAAGTCTATTCACTCGGCGGCCATCTTTGAAACGCCTCTTGGGCGTTCAAGTGCAGCTCCTATCTCTTTGAATGGGGAAACATCAAATTCTCCAAAGCTGTTTGCCAAGATTTCGATTAAATTTCATATTTGAAATCACCAATGAAATCTGACAACAATTGTCTCATCAATTTTGTTTCTAAACGCTCAAATGCTGACAAAAAAACGGTATTTTTCAGGCTGGATCGAGCTAATGCGCATGCACAGTCCTAAATGCGCGTCTCTTGTGCCTCATTTCGGAGGCGCGCGTCTGACTGTTTCTATAGGAACCGGAGCTTCTAACGGCCGCTGCAGCGTGACTTTGCCAATCGGCGATTGGCTCTTATAGTCTTTGATCGAGTGAGAGCCATCCGTGTAATTTGAAAAAAATGAAAAAGAAAAAACATAAAAAAATAAACAATATTAAAAGAGGGTTGGACAAGAACTGTATAAGTCCCTTCTGTTTACTCGGCGGCCATATTTGCAACGAACTCTCAAAAGCTGCTTGGCGAACTCCCAATTAAATTACATATTTCAAATCAGCAGCAAAATCTGACACGAACAGTCCCATAAATGTTGTTTCTTATGCTAAAATAGCATTAAAAAAGCTTATTTTTCAGGCTAGACGAGCCTATGCGCATGTGCAATCTCTAACGGCAGCTGCAGTGACGCAATGACTTTATCAATCAGCCATTGGCTCTTTTACTTAGAAAGCGGGACGTATTCCGCCATATTGCGCGTTGCAGTTTCTCCCATTCATCATAATTAATAAGAGTGAACAGGCTCTCTATATCTATAGTCTTTGACTGTCGTCAAACATAATTTTGTGCCAAATCAGAGTTAGGAATAGATCGATGGATGAAGAATAAGAGAAAAGCGCATGAGTTACAGGCTTTAAAGTACCTTGTTCAGTGACCTAAAAAAATGCTGTCCATTTTCTTCAGCACAAAAGTTGTTTATGGTTACATGGGAGTAGTAGGAATGGCTATTTCTAGGTTGTGTCCCACATCCTGCGTCATTACTACTGCTTACGCTGTTGTCCTAAAATGGACCAAAGGGTTCGTGGATTCAAACCAGGGAAGTTAATGTAAAGACAACATGTCCAACGAAGAAAAAGTTGATACAAATGCAATGTGACTCTTTAGTGGATTTGTTCATTTATTTCTTTATGTTGGAGCCCAGCATTAAGTAAATCCGCTACAGCTTGGTCAACAAGGCCAAAGACACACAGTAAAGGCAGTTTGCTGTTTTTCAAACCCGTAATGACAATCACATCTTGACATTTTCGTTCTAAACCTAGAACTGGGAACCAAACTGGTTAATTCATGTAAGTGGTAATGATATCCAAATGTGGGATTCATCTGTTGTTCGTTTCTACATTTTGTTTAGGTGATTTTTTAAAAGTCTTTGATCAAGGAATGCATGTTTTCAACTATGCTGCCACTCTGCGGAAACATTTTGTATATCCTCTACAAGCTATAAAAATCTAGGTAAATAATAAAAAAGGAATCTCTGTAAAAAAATGAGAAAGGAAAAGAAAGGAAAAATTAAGAGAAAACCATCCTATCTCCATCAACATTTGCATTGAAACATGCAAGGGGGTTGGGTGTTCAGTATTTTCTTCCCATCATATCCCCAGGCTGTCTTGAAGATTGCTTGAGCTAAAAGAGCAGGAAGGACCCTTAGAAGCTCAGCCTGAATCTTGTTTAGTGTTGACTGGCCATGTATTATGTGGCTCCTGTAAAACACAAGAGTCTGTCACATCTGTTGCTGGAAAAAGTGCTCTGAATCCATATAGCAGTGTATTGTTTATTGCTATAAAGAGAACACTTGAAATTTAGTCAGCATATTATAAAGTGTTCAATGAGTGTCATGGAAACATTTGTCCTTTTAGTATATACATATGACAATAATATTTAATCTTTCTTGCTTGTTTTTAGTATTCACTAATATTTGGTTACATCTGATCACTGGTCTTCCAAAGGCCCTTCCTCACCTCCCATGAGCTCGACAATTCTATAACAATTCTATGAGCTTCTAGTCAACGGAATAGAATACCAGCTTAGTACTTACTGAATACTGTGCAGTATATACTGTATTACTCCATTGAATTTGCATTATTCCACAAATGTGTAGTTGTTGTCACATGACCTTAACGCATTGCATATTAATTCAGGGAGTAGCATCCAGTTATCATTTTGGAATACATTTATATTACACTTTTAACCATCAGGTATTTCTCACTTCAGCTTCACACTTGTAATCATCAGCAGTTAAATCAAAGCATAATTTTTAAAAATTAAAATAAGTAATATTAATTCTTTAATATTTTGAGGGAATTTCATGGTACTAGGAAAAATCATTGGAAAACATTGATTTTCCATAACATTGGAAAATCCAAGACTACTACTGATTGTCCTAAAGAAATTGCTCTGTATTCACACATTTTTCATACTTTTCCAATTCATTTTCTTACGGCACTTATTTTCAGTATTGGGGAAAGTTACTTTTAAAAGTAATGCATTTTACTTCCTAAAAAAGTAACTAATTGAGTTACTTTTATGAAAAGTAATGTGTTGCATTACTTTTGTGTTACTTTTTCTCCTCTGGGCTGGGCTGTTTGTTTGTTTTTATAACAGCAAAAATGTTCTATTTTTGGCAAATGTAAAGGCCCTTTCACACCAAAAAGTGAAATGAATAAGCCTCAGGCTGAAGGAAATGCAAATTCACGCCTGTACAGTAGAGGGCACAGTTCAAATAAACAAGCATTTCAGCTGTGCTGCCATTCTGGAATACAGAAGAATAGGATGCAGAAGTAAATGAGTAAATGTGCTCACATTTTTAGTCTAGAACTACTGTAGTCTAGATAGAATAACCATCATGTTCCCACAGCGCACACAACGCCTCTGCACTTACATCTGATTTCTCTCAACATAGGTACAGGAGAGCTGTCAGTCAGTAAATAGAAAACAAAGTAACTTGAGTTATTTATTTGAAAAAGTAACTCAGATATTTTGTTGTAAATTTAAAAGTAATGTTACTTTACTAGTTACCTGAAAAAAGTAATCTGATTACGTAACTTATAATGTGTTACCCCCAACATTGCTTATTTTTGACCGCGACAATCACAAGTGTGACAATTTTTTTAGGACCATTTCGCCTTTTCTAATCATGCCCACATTTTATGTATTAATCTAGTAAGTGCCACAAAATTCACCAAGTTTCATACCATTCTGTCAAAAAAGTAAAACCATGTACAAATTCTGTCTAAAGTGACTGAACACCACCTGAGGGTAAATAAAATTGAGTAAAAATGTCTCATTTTGTTGTTCAATCTAGAAATAGATGTTTAAAACCACCGTTAACCCTAACGCTGAAAATGGAAGGTCAATTCGAGCACATTGCATTGTGGGATACGGTATCAAGGCAGTGTGCTCTGGCAAATGTAGTAGGGTATTTTATGCACACAGAAAATTTGCATACTGTACACTGTATATAAATAAATACTGCAGCAACAGTAAGTAGTATGCTAGTATGCTAATCTGAACGTAGCCTACATCTTCAAACACTGCCATGGACAGAAAGTCTCTGGTGAGTGACTTCCTCTCCCTCACATTTTTCCTTCCTTCTCAGTCCTCTTTATTTTCATGGGTTTAGTTCCATTTAATGCTCTGTATCTCTCTCTCTATATAAATCCATTCCACCCCCTGCAGTCTGAATCCAGTCCATACTATACAAGGGCTTTACAAAAAAGCTAACTTTAAACAGCCATACAATGGCTAAACATAAACCATATCTCTACCATGATGTGTTAATTCATTACATTTTATTCCAGTGTGTTGAAGTTGTCATTCTTGTTAACGTTTTAGTACTAAAAGTATATTTAGCAGTGTTAGTTGATGACGGAGGTGTGTAGGAGAGGAGTGTGTGTAGGTTTAGAGTATGGTTTGGAGTGTGTGAGAGCGTGCTAGCCGCTATCGGAGGACGTGTGTGGTGCGGTAGAAGGTGATCTCCGTCGGTGCACGGATGACGCCCAGGAGCGTTCGGAGGTCTGCGAGGAGGGTCTCGTGAAGGTGAATCCACGCTGGGTCAGCCCGTCCAGCAGGTGTTGCTGTTGCTGCTGTATGGCTTGTGAGAGCAGGCCAGGCAGAGCCTGCAGACTGCTGTTTATGGAGTCCAGTTTTGCCTCTAGGTGACCGATCCGCTTTTCCAGCTCCTCGCTGCGCTCCTGCAGCTCTGAGACCAGGTCGTACATCACATTCTGCGTCTGAGGAAGTTATAGTTACAATAAGTACACATAAAAACACATGAATAAATAGACTCACACATACAAATATCCTGTTTCCACTGGCATGGAAAAAGCCTGCACATAATATAGGCAAATTTTCTGACAACAAAAAACATATTCAGATTTAATTATTTAAAAATATTTAAATAATAATATTAAAATATTTTTTAAAAATTTAAAACATTCTAAACATAAATATTTCAGTCTAAAGTGAACAAAAAGCGGCAGAAGGTTAATTAAATTTGTCTGCATAAAAATGTCTAGGAGTTTGATCTAGAAATAGATGGTAAAAATCACAGTTAATGGAAAGTCAGGTCGAGCGCATTGCATTGTGGGATACGGTATTCAATGCAGTGTGCTCTGGCAAATGTATTAGGGTATTTTATGCATTCAGAATTTATTTTAAGAAAAAACTAAAATTATGTAAAAAAACCAAACAAATTTAAATAAAATTTCCAGTTTATATTGGTCCAGCACAACAGTTGTGCTGCTTAATATTTTTGTGGAAACTGAGATATATATTTTTTCAGGATTCTTTGATGAATAGAAAGTTGAAAAGGACAGCATTTATTTGAAATAGACATCTTTACAGTCACTTTTGATCAATTTAATGAATCCTTGCTGAATAAAAGTATTAATTTCTTTTGAAAAAGAAAAAGAAATCTTACTGACCACAAACCTTTGCATGGTAGTGTACATAATATAGCCTGTCTGTGTCATCACACTCCTGCTAAAAATGATAATCTGCTAAAATATACACAATTTATTACAAAATCTAATAGTCTAATACACACACAGCCACAGTCCTTACAGTACATGACTATGCTAAACAACTAACATGCCATCACTATAAATCTAATAAGGTGAACAAGCAACACAGTACACACCTTTGCTAAGTCCACCAGCGTGTTTGCTTGGTCATTCAGCTTCCTTTGCTCCATCTTCACACTTCGCAGTCTGGGAAAAAAAGAAGCCAGGGAGCAGGTGGACAGACAAAGAAAACAAGATGGGCCGCAAGGAAAGAAGACACACAGATATACAAGGGAGGCAGGAGATTATAGAGGAAGGAATGTAAAAGAAAGTGCAGGAGGTTATGATGGGGTGTCAATGAAAAGAGCAGGAAAATTAGCAGGGAAGAGAGGAAGAAACAGAGTTCGATAATTAGGCTGAAATCTAGAAGGTCTAAAGTGTCGCATTATGAATGTTTTCCCATTACATGATATGCCCACATGCAAACATTTACATTCCAGTTTTGTCCAGTCAGACATGCAAACTTATTCAGCCACAGGAAGTAAAATGAAAAAGAAAGGATTGAAAAGAAAGATTGAGGCATCATCCAAAACTCCATAAGCATATGGATATGGATTCTATTGTTCTACCTCAAAGTCAAGAAACTACACTCTAAAAAATGCTGGGTTAAAAACAACCCAAGTTGGGTTGAAAATGGACAAACCCAGCGATTGGGTTGTTTTGACCCAGCAGTTGGGTTAAATGTTTGCCCAACCT
>RJVU01071502.1:2573654-2591360 GCA_003731715.1 Anabarilius grahami
CAGTCCAATTTAAAATCTAAATTAATTTTTAAATTATAATATTTAAATAATATTTAAATAAGTTCATAAATATAATAGTACCTACATTTATGTTGATGAACAAAATGAACCGAAAAAATTACTTGAATAGATTTTTGTACCTCAGTTTAGGTTAAATCTAAGTTAATTCATTAGTTAAATTATTTAAATAATTTAAATACACTAAAATAAATTATTAAAAAAACAACAGTAGATACACATATGTTGACAAACAAAATAAACCAAAGAAAAGAAAAAGATTCTCATAGCTCATTCCAGGTTTTCTGACCCTTACTTAATATGATGTGCTGCTGCAATCGTATTTTCATAGATTTCCATTGATTTGTCCTATACTAAATGATATAGTTACAAATGGTATATACAAATATTCCCCTGGAATTTGAACAGCACGGACAGTGTTTCACGGCTCAAACATAAAGAATGACCTGTCCGAATCAGCGGCCAGGTACACTTTACATTAGGGGTCTTTGAGAAGCCCAATTACATTTGAAGGGTAATCTTAAAAAGAACCTAAAGTGCAATATCAATACGTATTGAATGCAGCAGCACATATCAATATTCAGGCCTGACCGCACTGGATAAAAGGCGGACAGCCCAAATATAAATCAAGGTGCCTTTGTGTACATAATTTCAAAGGAGTGATGTCCATATTTTGCTCGTATGAACAAGAGGGCAGCCATGCCCCATTAGATGGCTTGCTCTTCTTCCCCCAGTGTTCTAGCTCGGTCTTGTGTGGAGAATGCATCTGTGTAAAACTATTGTGGAAGTCACAGTCCATTACACAAGCATAAAGAGGGTATATGGAAAAACATGCTGGCAGTGTAACCAAATCCAAAGCTGCCATGAACTCAGATAATGCACTGCTCTGACAGTATGGAGCACACAAGAGCATTCAGGCAGTTGATTTCAACAAAGGCACTTTAGCATTATCTCAAATCAGAGAACACTTGTTCGAGAGCTTTATTTGTACATATCAAAGAATCTTAAACATAGATTCAACCATTACAGAATTTTACCAAGGTAGCCACAATTCCTGTCAGTTACTACTGATTTTGGAATAAAACTGTGGTAATTTGATATTTGCTGCCATTATCATCAAAAGTAAACAGAAACCTTCTAAAAGCTTCTTATAGTGTTTGTAAAGGAGAAATAAAATTACAGTATCGCATTTTTGGTGATACTGTGGTTAGTTACCATGGTAAATGTCTGTTAAGGGAACAGAATACTATGTTGATTCTTTCAGATAAAAACATTCATAACAAAACAGTCCACTCAGTTCAAGAAACACTCGCCCCAAACACCCTTAAACAAATATAACGGATAAAATAATAAAAAATGATGATGATGATGATGATGTTAAAGTTTCAAAACGAGGACTTCTCTTGCCCTCAAATCCATTTTCCAACAGCATGAACAATATGCCCATGTGCTGACTACAGGGTAACTACATTTATGTTCAAATTAATCAATCAGTGAGCGTCCAGCTTCTCTGGCCATGAATTTAACTAAGGACTCATTAGCTTGAGTGCTATTAAATGAGGCCTGTCGACTAGCCTGCCGACAAATGATTTAAGGCGAGGAAGTAACTGTGGGCATTTAGGGGTGAAGAGAAGGGAGTCTCAGAGGGTTCCAAAGGTGCTGATAAAGCACCTCTTCATTCCTCCAACAGATTCATCCACTGTAACTCTTACACAGAACACGACAATACAGAAAAATAACAAGCTAGCATGACACCTGACTAGCACATTAGCTTAGTTGGTGTCCTCAGCACTTTTTCTCAACCACACTGCAAAAAATAATTTTCTAAATCTGTATTTTTGTCTTGCTCTCCAGTAACAATATGTGGGCATGCTTAAAACAAGATAAATTTATCTGAGAAGCAAAATTGTATAATAAGACCTGCATCATGATATATGTATATTTTTAATTGTATTAAGTATAAGCCACACACATTTTGTTAGATTTACACTCAAAACAAGAAAAATGTCAATGAGGTAAGAAAAAAAAAAATCAACTTCATTGTTGATATGAGTGTTTCACAACTATGGGCACTTTTATTGATGTAAATGGGGAGACTTTTGACTACACTTTAATTTTGTATTTTTTTTTTTATTCTTATTCCAGATCAAGATTTTCAAAACCATCATAATATGCAAAACCATCACAAAGTTTATTTTAAAATCTATAATAATCAAACAATATTACAATACAATATTCTTAAATTAAATAAAAGTATTAAAATATTGAAATGTATGTAAAAAAAACACACCAGTCCTCGGTTGTGGCATTATTTGCATCATGACCAAGTAATAAAGTTTCACCATAGTGTACTAAATTACCATGTAAAACAGAGAAAAATATCACTAACAACACAACCATGCTGTAATACTGAGTGGGAAAAAGTGTGAAAAAGATGCATAAAGGAGACATTCTTGTACAGTTCAGGTAAAAAACTAAACTAATTAATTAATTATTTAGATTATTTAAATAATTATTTCACTCATAAAATATGAAAATCATCATAAAAAACATATGTTAAAATCTATAATCAAACAAAACAAATAATGAAACAAATCAATATTTAAAAAAATAATAATTGACAACACAACCATACTGTAATTATATGTGGAAAATATTGTTTTGAAACTGTAATTGTACAAAATGTATCCACAGAATGTTATTAAATAATAAGATGTTGTTAAAAAATGGTGAAAAAGGGAAAATAGCATTTCTTCTGTGATGCATTTATATGTCAGCTGTTAGACATTGTTAGACATAACAAAGAGTATGAATAGTGTGTCTATATTCTATAAGTGAAAAGTGCCCATAGTTGAAGAAAACCCATATATACACTACGGACTATTGTTGTGGTGCAGTGCAGTGAAGAAATAGCAGGTGGATGATGTAGCACATATAGTCTAATGGGCAAGAAGTGGGCGCAGAACCTGGCTAAAGGGCTCAGGATGACCTGATTAGCATAGCTGTGCTGCTCTCTCTATGTTTATGGGTCATGACAACATACTGGATCTTTACTCTCCCCCAAGGTCTAGGTCAAGATGGTATCTTGGTAAGAATAGCACATTAGAGCACCAGAAAAGGTCAAATATCTGACAGCGCTTTAGGAAAAGAACAGGCTGCCATGAACATGATGACCACCATGTTGACACATGGTGTCAGCTGCGTGAAAATCCCAAAATCCAAAGAATGACTCAAAAAATTTAATTACCTAACACTAAGACCCCTCTCTTTAACAGAGGTTATAAGATGCCCGACCATTTACAGGAGAAAATGAATCTGAATTTGGAAAAGAAAAGAATTTGGGATTTCCAGGACGCCAGCAATTTGCTGTTTTGCCAGTATAGCTCATCAAGAGAGATGAGCAGAAGCTAAGAGCCAAGTTTTTCCTTGCAGATCACAGACTCACTTTGGACCCCTATCCAGAAGCAGCCATGTGGGAGAAACATAGAACAAAACAGTGAAAAATGAAACACACACACATCCACTTGCCACTGACATCACATCACATTTTATAAAGGCAACAACATAGGGTCTTGACTGTTGACCAACTGCATTTGATGGGGGAAAAAAACATAAATTGTTAAAGGAATCATTCACTCAAAAATAAAAATTTGGTCGTTATTTACTCACCCTCATGTTATTTCAAACCCATGACTGACTTTCTTGTGTGAAAGCAAAGCATATCCTGGCCACTCTTTACCATATAATGAAAGTGAATAAGGACTTGGTCTGCCAAGCTTTAAAATGACAAAACAACAACAAAAAAAACAAACATAAAAGTTGTCTATATGACTTATGTGTCATATTCCAATACTTCTGAAGCCATGTGATAGATTTGAGTGAGGAACAGACTGAAATTAGGGGGACATGTCATGAAAATCTGACTTTTTTGTTTAAGTGCTATAATTGGGTCCCCGGTGTACCTACCAACTCAGAAAATGTGAAAAAGAACAACACATTAACTTTGTTTTGGCAAGCCATTCTCTGCAAGCATGTGAAAAAACGAGCCGCCCAGATTTCGCTCCCCTTGCATTTTGTTTTTGCAAGTAAAAACAGGGTACCATTTCTAATGCCATGGCAAAAGTTTGAGCAAAGCATGCTAACTGTTCTGTCATTGGCTGCACAGACGAGCACAGAACACTATTTAGAGTCTCGTTAGCTTGGATAGCCTGCAAGTAGACCCTGGCAAGCTCGATTGCTAAAAAAGGAGCATTTCTGTCTGAGCAATATTTTGGAAAAAATATTAGACCATTCACAGCATTTGATAGCAATCATGAAGCCTGGTGTGTATGGCTGTGTTTGGCAAACAGGTACGCTATTTATAGTGGGCGTCCATATGGGTTTTGCACAAAAGATTAACATGACGGCACATGCTAGTCGATGAGTTGAATCAACTCCACAGCAACTATATACATTTATCCACTAACTATTCAGAAACGTCCAGATGGATTCTAAAAGTTGTAACTTCTTCCTGAGTCTCTCCATCAGTGTCCGACTCCGGTTTAAACAATGTAAGGCTGAACACCGTTACTGACAATCGTCATTTTGGCTGCGTGAGATTCTCCAGCTTTGTTGTTGTTGAGCAACTGAAGCGTGAGCTGTTAAAGCTCCGCCCTCTTTTGGAAAGCGGACCGGGAGCAGCAGCTCATTTGCATTTAAAGGGACACACACAAAAACGGCATGTCAGATTTGACAAGCTGTAATAAATGATCTGTGGAGTATTTTGAGCTGAAAAGTCACAGACACAGTTTGGGGACATCAGAGACTCATATTACATCTTGTGAAAAGGGGCATTATAGGTCCCTTTTAAGACTTCTAGTAAACTATGAAAAGGAATACAAAAGCTATACAGACAAACAAAAACAGCATGTCAGTATCATTGGCTCCAAGTTACAATTTCGACCTGTTCATCACATAAATTATTGCATGACTACAAAAGACATGGTAAATAGTGCATGAGTCAAATGGACTTTTATGAACTTTCATTGTGCTTGTTTTGTTATTTTAATGCTTGACAGCTGCAGTCCCCATTCACTTACATTATATGGAAAAGAGAAAAGAGCAGCCAGGAATTCATATTTTGTGTTCCATTGACAAAAGAAAATTATATAGGTTTGGAACAACATGAGGGCTGAGTTCATTTTCGGGTGGAATATTCTTTTAATACTCCAGGTACAAACAGTGTTTCTTAAGAAATCAAAGGTTTATCTCACCTCTCACAGACATGCACTGTCCAGGCAGCAATGATCCATGATGATATGCTGAAAACCAGCAGGACCGTGCCTGGGCAGATAGTCATCAAAGTCTTCATGACAAAGCGTGTGTTAAAGTTGATCTTATTGAGGGCTCCGATACTGCGTGACGAGGCGTCCGTAAAGAGCTTACTGTGCAGGAGCATGACCCGGCCAATCAGATACAGCCGTAGGAACATGGGGATGGAGAGGATGATGTCCACGTCTGCATCTGCCACAGACGGGGTGTAGGTGAAGGCCAGGCGGGCGGTCCAGGTGAAGACGTACTGACCTGGAATAGGGTGGATGGCACACACCAGCAGCTCCAAAACGATGAAGAAGATACGCTCGTACGTCATGGCTATCCGCCAGTCATCTGCTCCATTGTCCACCATGAAGAGCTTAGACGTTAGACAAAGAAAATTTGTTTGTTAAATTGAGTTAAATTAGTTCAATTTACTTAACATCCCAAAAATTTTTGAACTTACTTAAAACAATTTAGTAATCTGTACTGTTTGCATCTAACAAACCTTTTTTTAGTTAACTTTACTTACTATTATAGTCTAATATAATAATATATAAATAATATAAAAACATTCTTTGTGGTTTTAGTATTATGACTATAATAGGGATGTAATGATACCCTCATGACACGATTCGATACATATCATGAAACTGAACTCATGATACAATATTATTGTGATACTTCAAGAGATACTGTATGGTAAAAGGTTAAAAAAAATCTGTTGATTAAAATGCTAAATTTGGTATTACATTGAGGATGGAAATTAATAGGCTTGGATTTGGTGCTGGTAACCCAATGCACAGGACAATGTTGATTCCAGAATAAAAATATTTATGATTCTGAAGATGAAAATACAGAAAAACATGAATATGCTTGCACTCTGGTATTAACTAGATATATTTAAAATAATGTAGGCCACTTTTTACTGGTAATACAATACATTTTGGCATTATCAGGACCCACAAATATTCCCCCATTGCATTATTATACATTATATTCAATATTATATATAGTAGTTCAGACTGTAGTACTGACACTAAAACTCTGTAAACTTGAATTTCTTTTTCTCATGACACGATTCACGATACATATTGTTGTTTTTTTGTATTGCGATATATTGTTACACCCCTAGACTATAATATGGATTTTTCTTTTCTTTTGTTTCAGTGATTGTATTGTACACAATCTGCAATCAGGAATAAAGGTTTGTAATTGTTCATCCATTCTGTAATTTGACCATCATCTGATGTTCCAAGTCATTAAATAATGCTCACAAACCAACTGATTGACAGGCCTGTATTAAATTACATCTCCTATTAGCCATAAGCCCACTTGTAATACCATCATTAATCAAAATCAGTGTCTTCTCCATAAAGACCTTTTAATGGATAGGTAAAATGGCAGAGACACTAAATGCAGATATCAGGAATTACAAAAGCCAGGGCAAGTTTTCATTCTGCTGCTACTATAAGTCATTAGGAATTGGCATAAGTGTTTCCTCTGTAATCTTTTACTCTCCTGTCTCAGTCTCTGCTCTAGTTTATGGCTTGCAAGGCTGAGTCGGCTACTTACCTGAATCTCTCGTGCGTGGTACATAATGATCAGACAGAGTAGGATTACAGTGGAGAGGCTAATAAGGCATTTCAGTGCAAATGAATATGAGGATTCCTGCAGAGACAGTAAAAAAACAACAACATTAGTTTACATTTTTTGTTCAATGCAGCTGACCTCTTTTTTTTGTATGCTAGAAATGCTAGTGATGACAGTTTGATTCCCAGGGAACATGCATACTGAGAAAATGTATGCCTTTAATGCACTGTCCTTTGGATAAGAGTCTTCCAAAAGAGCAATTGTATTTATGAGGGATAGACAAACACCATTTCTTGACAGCTACAGTATAGTGAGCACGAGTCTTCAACATGTGCTAGATGCAACATACAGCAGTTTTTGTGAAGTTTCAACTTTGTAGGATTCATTATTTTTTATTTCTGATGCATGAAAGCTAACTGTGTAGAGCAGTTCAGTTTTTAGTCCTAAAAACCAGGAAGAATTAGCATTAGATTCCTTTGAGAATGGAATATTTAGAATACGCTACTTAAATGAAGAGTACATTAAGGTCTGTGGTTAATATTACTTGTTGTTCTAACCGAAATTACACACAGTTTCACTTTAAAAGAAAATGTTAAAGTTTTTTTTTTCAATGTTGCTAATTTGCTAACAAGTTGTCACATAAAGACAACAACAGTTTGCGGATTTGTCAAGCATGTATACTCACATCCTTGTGAACGTTGTAGTTCATGTATACAACTTGCTCATAAATCAAAAACCGCTAGTCTAAAAAATTCCCAAGGGAACCAATATGGCAAATTAGCATTCCAGGTTCAGCCTTTAAATTCACATCATGACTGAAAATTTTAATATATACCTGTATATATAACCAGGGAACAGACCAGGTTGGAAGACCATCTTAGAATGCAGGCTGGTTTAAGATGGTTTTTTTTTCAGCCTGGTTGGGAGATTTTAGCATATATTTATTTTGAAAGGTATACTACTGTTCAAAAGTTTGGGTCTGTAAGATTTTTATACAGGGTTTATTATGTTCATTAAGACTGCATTTATTTTATCAAACATACAATAAAAAAGTAATATTGTGAAATAATATTACAATTTAAAACAACTGTTTTCTATTTTAATATATATTTTAAAATATAATTTATTCCAGCATCATTACTCCAGTCTTCAGTGTCACATGATCCTTCAGAAATCATTCTAATATGCCGATTTGCTGCTCAAGAAACATTTTCTATTATCAGTATTGAAAACAGTTGCGCTGCTTAACATCTTTGTGTAAACCATGTTACACTTTTTTTCAGAATTCTTTGATGAATAGAAAGTTCAAAAGCACTATTTATTTTAAATCTTTTGTAACATTATAAATGTCTGTACTGCCACTTTTGATCAATTTAATGCATTCTTACTTAATAAAAGTATTATTTCCTTTCAGAAAAAAAAAAAAATCGTACTGACCCCAAACTTTTGAACGGTAGTGTATTGTATATCATACTGGTTAAAAAAAACATCTTAAACCAGCCTGCATTCTAAGCTGGTCTTCCAACCTGGCCACTTTTAAAGGGACAGTTCACCCCAAAAATGAAATGTCTGTCATCATTTACTCACCCTCAAGTTGTTACAAACCTGTACAAGATTTTTTCTTCTGCTGAACACAAATGAAGATATTTTAAAGAATGCTGGTAACCAGACAGTTGATGGCACCCACTGACTTCCATATAATTTTTTTCCTATTATGGAAGTCAATAGAGACCATCAACTGTCTGGTTACCCACATTCTTTAGAATATCTTCTTTTGAGTTCAACAGAAGAAACTCATTCAGATTTGGAACCACTTGAGGCTGAGTAAGTAATGACAAATTTTCCATTTTTGGGTGAACTATCCCTTTAAGTTGATCAATCAAGGAGCTAAAGGGCCAACTAGACAAGCTTGTTGTTTTTTTCAGCAGGGAAATATAGCATATGTTCATAAATAATTCCAAGAGATGTAGCCAATGCTGATTTTACACCACAAAGCACATCTATAAGTTTAGTATAAACTTTTCACACACAATCATGACTAGAGGAGGAACTAACAACAATCATCTCTTTCTGTCCCTCAATCTTAGCTCTTGTTCTTTCTCTCTGGATGACAATCCTCATTATGAGATCATTGCAATTGGAGCTCATTAAACCTGTCTGACTCTGCTGATACACTGGAACATGATGTGCTGGCTAAGGCACTGAACTATGCTAAAAAAAAACAGAAAGCTCCACTCCAGGGATTGTCTAACTAACTCCAGGGCCAGCCATTCACTTAGGCCAAAAGAATCAGCAAACAGATTTACTGTAGCACAATATGAGAATGACACACCTTGTAGTCAATTATTTTAACGGTTCAGCTGGGAAATGAGTTAAACAGAGACTTTGAACCAACCCAAAGTCCTTTGTATTGACAAGGTGACCAACTGTACTTAAATTAGGGGTGTGCGATTAATCGTAATTGATTTTCGATTTCGATTATGAAACAAGATAATCGAGGTAAAATGATTATTGTGCTGGTGCCACATTCCATCCAGCGCACCTCCTTTCCTTCACAGCGGTGCGCTTTCATTTCTCCATAAAAGCCAAAATT
The DNA here is from genome assembly GCA_003731715.1 of Anabarilius grahami. NCBI lineage: Eukaryota > Metazoa > Chordata > Actinopteri > Cypriniformes > Xenocyprididae > Anabarilius > Anabarilius grahami. The sequence continues at coordinate 2,583,151 of RJVU01071502.1, forward strand.
TCACATCCAAATCAGCCAAATAAGTGACTGCTGGAAAACGCAGTCTACTGTTGCTAAACTGCGGGACGTGTTTGATTTTAAACAGTGTTATTAAAAGTGCCGCAAAAAAGACACTCTTCCCCAGGCAGCTTTCTGTGTGCGCTAAAAGTCGGAGTCGAACGCAGATAAGCAAATGGGCTTCGGATACGCAAAAATGTCAAAAATGTATGTCGAAATACCTTTTTGGAGAGTATTCACATAAACACAGTGGGTTATATCTTTAGTAAACTTACACAGTTAAAAAAGAAAACTAGTGTTTAACGGTATATTGGATCCGTGCATTCGCTCTTAAAGTGACAGCAGCCTAATATTTCGACAGCCTAACCAGCTGCAGTCTGTCATTAATGATAAACAAACAAAAAATGACAAAGGAAAAATCACTCACTGATCTTGACTAAATAACTTTAATAAGGATTAATCTATTAATTTGCACAGTAAGACAATGCAGCTGTTATATGTAGTGTTAATTTATATTTAATTATTAAATTTTTTGTTGTAGGCTATTGCTTATCTGAATACCACTGTTAGTACATCTTCCTGAAAAACACTGTTTATTTCACTGTTCATTTTTGTATTCATTGTATTTGTCTGTTTTCTTTGTAATTAGTTTTTTTGCTCTCATTGTATTGCTGACTGTTTACTTGTCTTATGTAATTGTTTTGAGGACCATTTTCTTATATTAGTTAACCTAGTATTAGTTTTTGCTGAAGAATCGATAATTGTGAAATTTCAATGATATTTAAAATTACTCGTATCAAGAAATACGACTTAGATCATACAATTCTGTCCAATAATTGCAATTTCAATACTGACCAAAAATAACGTCTCGGTTACATATGTAACCCTCGTCCCTGAAAGAGGGAACGGAGACGTACATCAGTAGTGACCGACGAATTGGGATTTCGCTAGAGAGCCCTATCAGCTTCGAGTGAACTAAAACAGGCCAATGGAATTGGCATGCGATATTTGCATAATGCACACCGCCTCTGACAGGTGTATAGGAAGCAGATGCAATCGCACTCTGTTTTTCGCTGAGGAGACAACTGGTGTCCGCACTACAGCGAGGGTACAGAAACTGTGGCGATGGGACGTACGTCTCCATTCCCTCCTTCAGGGAACGAGGGTTACATACGTAACCGAGACGTTCTCTTTCAGTCGGTCACGTTCGACGTACGTCAGTAGTGACCGACGAATTGGGATCCCAAATAAAGCACCACAGTTACGAAACCCCTTCCAGTGCCCAGTGCAAGCTCTAGCCACCCGTCACACCAATTGGGACGGTGAAGGGGGCGAGCTTACACCGAGAGAGTCTACTGCTGTTCCGACATACCCACTAGGTAAACTAGACTACACTGGGGAAGCGAACCCGTAGGGGAAGCTGCGGAGACCACTACCTACCCTGAGGGGGAGGAGTTTACGTGGAGAATACACATATGGACTGGCCAGTTGGGCAGTACGCATATGGAGTCCCTGGGATGGCTCCACCTGGGTAGGGGGAGACTCATCTGACAGGTGACAGCAGAGCTGGCTCTGCTAAGGGAAAGACACAGGCTCACCGTAGGGAGTTTGACCGTGGACAAATACACATATGGAACCGCTCACGTAGAGGGATCGCGACATATGGAACCCAGCCAACATCAACGCTGGAGACGGATGTGAGCCTGGCATCAGACACTCCGCAATGTCCGAGCCGAAGGAGGAGGCGGAGGAACTCGACAGGGTTCGCCAAGCGGGGAACGCGACTGGAGTAAAGAATGCATGTATCCGGCCCAGGGGGTGGGAGTGGCATTTCAAGCGGACACTTGAAGCGGGTTCAACGCGTCTACTGGCTGGTGGAAGCGAGTACACGGGAAGATACCGGCTCTACACGTAGGCTATAGAATCTAGCGAACGTGTTAGGTGTCACCCAGCCCGCAGCTCTACAGATATCTGTCAGCGAGGCGCCATGAGCCAGCGCCCAGGAAGAGGCCACTCCTCTGGTGGAGTGGGCTCTCAACCTGAGCGGGCAAGGCACGCCCTGGGATTCGTATGCCAGGGCGATGGCATCCACTATCCAGTGGGCCATCCTCTGCTTGGAGACAGCCTTTCCCTTCTGCTGGTCTCTGTAACAGACAAAGAGCTGATCTGAGGTCCTGAAGCTTTGCGTTCTGTCAACGTACACACGCAGAGTGCGGACGGGACAGAGCAAAGCTAGGGCTGGGTCTGCCTCCTCCGAGGGCAGCGCTTGCAGGTTCACTAACTGATCTCTGAAGGGAGTGGTAGGAACCTTGGGCACATATCCGGGCCGGGGTCTCAGGATGACGTGAGAGTCACCGGGCCCGAATTCCAGGCACGATTCGTCGACCGAAAATGCGTGCAGCTCCCCTACCCTCTTAAGTGAAGCCAATGCAACCAGGAGGACGGTCTTAAGTGACAGTACTTTTAACTCTACTGATTGCAAAGGTTCGAAGGGATGACCCCGGAGAGATGTAAGTACCAGGGTGAGATCCCAAGAGGGTATAGAGGAAGGGCGAGGTGGATTTAGTCTCCTCGCCCCCTCAGGAACCTGACGATCAGATCGTGCTTCCCCAAGGACTTGCCATCAACTGCATGGTGATGTGCGGCGATAGCGGCAACATACACCTTGAGGGTGGAGGGAGACAGCCTTCGCTCCAGGCCCTCTTGCAGGAAGGAAAGCACAGATCTGACCGAGCATGATCGGGGGTCCTCTCGGTGAGAGGAGCACCATTCAATGAACAGGTTCCACTTCAACGCATAGAGACTCCTCGTGGAAGGAGCTCTAGCGGAAGTGATGGTGTCTACGACCGCTTGCGGGAGATCACTCAGAACCTCCGCATCCCATCCAGGGACCACACATGGAGGTTCCACAGGTCGGGACGCGGGTGCCACAGGGTGCCCCGTCTCTGAGTCAGGGGGTCCTTCCTCAGAGGAATAGGCCAGGGAGGGGCTGTCGCAAGGAGCATCAGGTCTGAAAACCAGGTCCGAGTGGGCCAATACGGAGCCACTAGCAAGACCTGCTCCTCGTCCTCCCTGACTTTGCACAGGAGTTGTGCGAGAAGGCTCACTGGGGGAAACACATATTTGCGTAAGCCCCGGGGCCAGCTGCGTGCCAGGGCATCCGTGCAGAGCGTGCCGCCGGTCAGGGAATAGAACCACTGGCAGTGGGCAGTCTCCGGGGAGGCGAACAGATCTATCTGAGCCTCGCCGAAGTGCTGCCAGATCAGCTGGACCGCCTGGGGATGAAGTCGCCACTCGCCCGCAAGTGGAGGCTGCCGTGAGAGCTCGTCGGCTGCACGGTTGAGCACACCTGGGACATGAATGGCACGAAGCGACCTCAGATGCTTCTGACTCCATAACAAGAGATGGCGGGCGAGTTGCGACATGCGACGGGAGTGTAGACCACCTTGATGGTTGATGTATGCAACGGCTGCAGTGCTGTCCGAGCGGACCAGTACGTGCTTCTCTGACAGCAGCTCCTTGAAGCGGCCCAGTGCAAGACGTACTGCTAGCATCTCCAGGCAATTGATATGCCAATGCAGTTGAGGCTCTGTCCAAAGACCCGACACTGCATGCCCGTTGTACGTGGCCCCCCACCCGGTGGCAGAGGCATCTGTGTGGACCACAGCATGCCTGGACACTTGTTCGAGGGGCACTCCTGCCCACAGGAATAAAGGGTCCGACCACTGGATGAGGGTGCGACGGCAGCTCTGTGTCACGGGGACACGGAGTGTACCGCGCTGCCACGCCCATCTTGGGACTCGGCCGCAGAGCCAGTGTTGAAGCGGCCTCATATGGAGCAATCCGAGCGGCGTGACTGCAGATGCCATATGCCCCAGGAGCCTCTGAAAGTCTTTCAGGGGGGCCGCTGTCCTGCGCTTAAGCGTACTCAGGCAGTTCAACACCGACTGGACGCGCTCCTCTGTGAGGCGCGCAGTCCGGGCGACCGAGTCTAGCTCCATACCGAGATAAGAGATCCTCTGCCCGGGGGCGAGTTTGCTCTTGTCCCAGTTGACCCAAAGACCCAACCGGCTGAGGTGAGCTAAAACCTCAGGCTTAAAAAAAGCCAGCAGCCAAATCACCCTGTAGCCCAAAACTGGTTAATCACTGAAGCTAAGCAGGGCTGAGCCTGGTTAGTACCTGGATGGGAGACCTCCTGGGAAAACTAGGTTGCTGCTGGAAGAGGTGTTAGTGAGGCCAGCAGGGGGTGCTCACCCTGTGGTCTGTGTGGGTCCTAATGCCCCAGTATAGTGATGGGGACACTGTACTGTCAAAAAGCACCGTCCTTCGGATGAGACGTTAAACTGAGGTCCTGACTCTCTGTGGTCATTAAAAATCCGAAATGTCCTTCAAAAAGAGTAGGGGTGTAACCCCGACATCCTGGCCAGATTTCCCCATTGGCCTCTGTCCATCATGGCCTCCTGATCATCCACATACACTGATTGGCTTCATCACTCTGTCTCCTCTCCACCAATAAGCTGGTGTGTGGTGGGCGTTCTGGCACAATATGGCTGCCGTCGCATCATCCAGGTGGATGCTGCACATTGGTGGTGGTTGAGGAGATTCCCCCTTCTATATGTAAAGCGCTTTGAGTACCCAGAAAATCGCTATATAAAATGTAACAAATTATTATTATTATTATTAAAACCATGTCCCTGTGTTCGCACAATTGCTCTCGCGAGCTGGCCAGGATCAACCAGTCGTCGAGGTAGTTGAGGATGCGAACGCCCTGTTCCTTGAGGGGAACAATGGCCGCCTCCGCAACCTTCGTGAAGACGCGGGGCGATAGGGCCAGCCCGAAGGGTAGGACTTTGTACTGATATGCTCGACCCTCGAACGCAAACCGTAGAAAGGGTCTGTGGCGAGGCAGAATCGAAACATGAAAGTACGCATCCTTCAGGTCGATCGTTGTGAACCAATCCTGGGGATGGACGCATTCAAAAATGCGCTTCTGTGTGAGCATCTTGAACGGCAGCCTGTGAAGGTAGCGGCTCAAGATGCGCAGATCCAGGATTGGCCGTAGCCCACCGCCCTTTTTGGGTACAATGAAGTGGGGGCTGTAAAACCCTGACTTCATATCGGCTGGAGGAACCAGCTCGATTCCATCCTTCACCAGGAGGACAGCAATCTCCGCCTGGAGAACCGGTTCATTGTCCAGTGACACATGAGTGTAGTGGACACCCCTGAAAACCGGGGGACGCCGGGTGAACTGAATCGCATAGCCGAGTCTAATAGTAAGAATGAGCCAACGGGACGGGCTGGGGAGCACTATCCAGGCTTCCAGACACCGAGCCAGCGGGACCAAAGGCACCACAGACGTACCAGGGGTGGGGCAGCGAAGCAGAGTACGGGGACCCGACTCGGACGGCATGGTTGCGGTCAGACTCCGGGAGGTAGCAGTGTGGATGGGAGACGGCACATGGGGCATGGCCTGCACCATCACACTGGCACCTGCTGGCGATGTGAGAGGGGGCTGGGAGTGACAAGGCGGGGCCTCGCGCACTGACAGCCGCACCCTCTTGTGACCTGGAGGATTGGGAAACTGCTCTTTTTGTGCGGAAGTGGGTACCGCTGGACTCCGGAGAGCCAGCGGCGGGACAGACAAAAACACATATTCCCCCCGGCCCTCCACCGGGGGTGGGAGAGATGCTGGAATCCTCTCCCGAAGAGCAGAATCCTTCCCCTCCAGGCACCGCGTCCGGCTCCCTGCTGTTTGGCGGGTGTTGGCTGCTGCTTTGCCGACTTAGCAGGGGCGGAGGACGACGCGGGCGCCCTCGGCGACGAGCGGGCTGAGGCTGAGCCGCCGGGGGGGTGGAGGCAGCAGCGGACCGCCAGGGCAAGACATGCTTAATAGCCTCAGCCTGCTTCTGTGCGGCGGAGAACTGTTGGGCGAAGCTCTCCACCGCGTCGCCGAAGAGGCCGACCTGAGACACAGGGGAGTCCAGGAACCAATGCTTATCGGTCTCCCTCATGTCAGCCAGGGTCAGCCAGAGGTGGCGCTGCTGGACTACAAGTGTAGACGTCGCATGACCAACAGAGCGCGCTTTCACCTTAGTCACCCGGAGGGCGAGGTCGGTGGCAGCGCGCAGCTCCCCAAGCAACTGCTGGTCAAGACCTTCCTGGGGCATCTTCATCAACGCTTTTGCTTGATATACTTGCAAAAGGGCCATGGCGTGCAGGGCGGAGGCAGCTTGTCCACAGGCTCTGTAAGCTTTCTCTGTCAGCCCTGAAGAGAATTTACAGGCCCGGGATGGGAGATGCGGTTCACCGTGCCAGCTGGTGGCCGTTGGACACAGCTGCATCGCAACAGACCGCTCGACTGGGGGAATCCGCGTGTATCCCCTAGCCTCTCTGCCATCCAGGGAGGTGAAGGCGGATGAGGGTCCAGGTCTTGTACGGACGCTATACGGCGTCCGTCAGGACATGGTCACCTCATCGTGCACTTCCGGGAAGAAAGGCATCGGGCGGGGCGCTGGGTTTGACCAGTGCGGGCCGCCCCGAGGTACCAATCATAAAGCCGGGAAGGGCCTGGACACGTGGAGGGTTCCACACGAGCCCAACCTTCTCGGCCGCCCGGGAAAGCACAGCCGTCAACTCGGGATCGGACTCGGGCAACGCTATGGTCCCGGAGGGAGGCAGCGCAGCCGAGTCTTCATCTCCCGAGGACTCATGCTCACATTCCGATGCTGTGATCGACATCTGATCCTCAGCAGGTGCACCAAAGGAAACGGTTGGCCGCTCCGTAGAGGGACCAGCGCGATCCAATGGCAGCACCACGGGCTGCAATGCTGGAGAGGGGGCAGGGGCCAGGATGCAGCGATTGTGCCAATCCACAACCTGGATGCAGCGATTGTGCCCATCAGCAGGGACCAGGGAACGACCGCACCCAGTAACGCACAGACGAAATGACATCTTGATAAAGACGTAGGGTTCGTCTGTGAAGCTCTTTTAGAAGGGTAAGAATCAGCTCTCTCGTGCCGAAGCACACAGGGAGTGACGCGATGTGCTCGGGTACACCACTCCCCGAACACAACGGAGGAACCGGCCCAAATCGCAACAGACAACTGTGGTTTAAATGGGAACTGATTGCTGTAATAACAGCAGTTGAGAGCTTAACTGCTCAGGCTCCTCGGGAAGCTCGCAACCTCGCTGTAGTGCCGTCACACCAGCACAAGACGCTGGAATCTTCTAAGTGGCTTGTTTAGTTTCACTTTAGTGAAGTCTGAAAGCTGGATACACCAAACTGTTGGCTCCGAAGCGAAAGACAAGAGTGCGATTACATCTGCTTCCTATTTATATACACCTGTCGGAGACGGTGCCCATTATGCAAATATCGCACGCCAATTCCATTGGCCTGTTTTAGTTCACTCGAAGCTGATAGGGCTCTCTAGCGATATCCCAATTCGTCGGTCACTACTGACGTACGTCGTACGTGACCGACTGAAAGGGAACCGTGATTATGATTGTTGCCATAATCGAGCAGCCCTAGCTTCATCAATCATAATCTTATCTTTTAAAAATAGCATTTTTGAAGGTCTGATGAGTACTGATGAGTCTCCTGCTCATACTATAGCTGAGCCCATTAAGGTCCCTTAAATAATTAAGTGAGGATATAATTAAGGGTATGGCCTATTAACTCATTCAGGCACTTTTGTATAGAAGCTATACCTTGAAGTGAAAAAAATGCTTATGATAAATTACATATGATGTAACGGTCAAGAACGTGTTATGAAGATTTCATTGATTGATGCTCTTTGATGCCTCTATCCATTAAGCAAGTGCACACAAAGTAGCATATGTCAATGATGAATGTATCCTTGTGTTTTTAAATGGTCATAAATAGATCAATCCCAGACTTCAATATGCTGTAGCATTTAATTACATGGTATGAATCAAAGTACTAAGGATGAAATAAGTTCAACATGTAATATCTTGTGATACATCACTGCCCTCTCTAAAAAGGCCATCTTACACAAGCATGAATTTTAATGGTGGTTCAGATTTATGCTGTTGAGCGCTGTCTTGCTTGTGGATCAGCCATTCTCTTTACAAAAATGCTGATTAACCAGCATGGTTTTATTGGTGAAGCAGGTTGAACAGGAAAGTCATGCTAATCAGGTTACTGTAGTTTAGAAGTCTATTTTTTTTTTTTTTTTTTTTTTTTTTTTTTTTTT
>RJVU01071502.1:2591366-2636636 GCA_003731715.1 Anabarilius grahami
AGGCTGCAGTTACATATACAGCAGCCTCAAAAATTATTTGAACACTTGGAACTAAAAAAATAAAATAAATAAATCTACAAATATCTTAAATTAAAGGTGCAATATGTAAGATTTTTGCAGTAAAATATCCAAAAGCCACTAGGCCAGTGTTATATATTTTCTTCACTTGAGAACTTACAATATCCCAAATGTTTCCAACTATTTGTAAATCGTGAGAAAATTGCAATTTTAACCAAGGCTCCGGGACGTGTGAGAAGTCGCCTGTCAATTGCATCATACCTGCGTTATCCTTGGTTTCCGTTTTTATTTTGTAGAAACCATGGAAACACCAAAGATGCTTTAATATATTACATGTTTTAATAGACAAGGGAACAACTGTTTTGATATATTTATAGACAGAAAACGAATTGTTGTTATATAGCTCAACACGTTTAGTCTTATTGTTTCAATCTAATTTTCTTGATTTGTTTGCGAGTACCATGCTTTACCATGCCTCAGAGAAAAACACTATTTTGGGAATTTTCTCCATCATACAATACGTTTTAAAATGAATTGCATGCCATTTATCAACACAAGCCATCCAATATTTAATATGATATTCTAATATCGATCTATCTTACTGCATTGTGCAACAGTGTCTCACAGCAGCCGCCGATTGAAGGCACAGAGTAACGTTATAACATAATTTTCAACACACTCAAATGTATCTAATATGATGAACAGAGCTGTGTTACCTCATACTCATGACCGGAAAAGTGGAAGCAGCGGCGGTGACTGACCATAATAAAAGTTCCGCTGCTTGTGAGGCGTGTGTTGCGCAATCGCTCCAGCGGCCTCGTTCAGCTCCCACAACGGTCCTGCTCTGCTTCATACTACAATAACATTAGCATTAGCTGTTACGCTTTTTTGGCTAAAGGTTGCAGGCTTGCCTTCCAGTGGCTTTGGTCATCAAGCTACGCCTTTGTTTTGAATAGGCCTCTAGACACCTCTAGAGGACAGAAATCATACATACTGCACCTTTAAGTAACAAATCATCAAGTGTAATTTATTTGAAAGAAATACACTCTGAACGTTTTTTAAGCAAAGAACTTCATAAAATATGTTTGTTAGGTTTCATACACTGTTATTTTAGTATTATTTATCTAGTATTATAGTATTTATTAATATTTTTAATTAGCTATATTACAATTTTTAGATTTTCAGTTTTCATGTGCTTTTGCCATTTTTATTATTAGTTTTTATTATTATTTTTTTAATATTTCTATTTATCCTCAATTTATTTTATTTCAGTTTTAGTTCTAGTAATTTTAGTACCCCAACATTATTTCAATTAGTTTTAACAATTTTTAAGTTTTTTTTTGTTTAATTTTCTCATATAATATTTATATTCCATTTTATTTAAACTTTATTTCAATTAATGAAACTAGTATACTATGGCTGCACGAAATGCACGTTCGTGAGACTCTGTAGCGCCGCAGTTCCACAAGTTGTGGGAAATCAAGATGAACAAAAACACGACATGAAATACAACCCATGTACCTTTTCTCTGAGGTGAATATATCTGTTGTATTCTTCGTAACAAGAAGTTATCGCATTCACATCTGACATTATTGTATTGACATTATTCCAAGTGTTATCGCATTATTGTAGTATCCGGAGATATTCAACTCAGTGAAGAAAGTACAAGGAGACTTTCTGGGGATTTCTAGGAGTTGTATTTCATGTCGTGTTTTTGTTAATCTTGATTTCTCACAACTTGGGTGCTTTTTCTGGGCGAGACAGAGTGAACTGTGCGGTAATAATAAAGTCTCACGCACACGCACGTCAAGCTCAACGGCCAAGGTCAAAAACTTTGTTACACACTACATTCAATTCCAGTTTGTTTTTCACTCTGATTGCACACGTGCATCTCAGAGACATCTATTTGATGTGCGTGTTTACATCTGGAAGACATATTTTTTAGAGTGTTTGCTCATCTGCAATACGTCTATAGGTCGTTTCCTGTCAGATGTCAAATAGACGTTTAGAAAGTGTCTTTAAGCTGTTTATGATTTAGAATGTATGTAAAACTGACATCTTAAAGACGTCTATCAGATGTTTGTACACAGCAGATGCTTTCCAGATGAAGTGATCTTTAACAAATATCTTGTGCTATCTGGTACCAAACACATCGTATAACCCCAGAACGGCACGTTGCATGGGATCATTCTGTGATACTTTTGCATCTATCACTGCCATTATATGGATGAGCGTGAGGGGGACTTTTTTTTTTTTTAATCCTCCTTTTGTGGTCCATAAAAGAAAGAAAGGCATATGGCATTAGAACAACACCAGAGTGAGTAAATTATAACTTAATTTTCATTTCAGGCTGAACTATCCCTTTAAGTGTACAAAAACTCTTTGTGGCCACTCAAAACTTCAGAATATCAATGTCTGAGGAACTTTTACCTTTGTATAAACTCCCCAGGAGAGTTCAGTCTCCGTCACCATGACAACAATCCCAAACATTCCAAAAATCAGGGCGTAGTCGCTAAGGCGCTTGCGTTTCTCGAACAGCACCCTCCGGTGCCCGAGCTTATAGCCAATGTCCTTGTTCTTCTTATGCGGAGCGCTGCATGGTCTTTGCCTCACAAGGTTCTCGCTGGACTGCTTACTAGGGTCTTCCCCGTTCCCTTTGGAGACCACCACCTCCAGGCCGGAAGAGTGCAGGGTCTGCAAAGGCTGTGTCTCAGAGTCCAGCTCTGCTAGGTTCCTCCGGGACGCCCCCAGACTGCCGAGTGGTCTGACTATGCCCCCATTGTACTTGCAGCTGTTCATGGCTATCTGAGGATACTGTGGGCCGCCGTGGGACAGGGAAGGCCGTGATCCAGCATGGCTCAGCCTGTTGGCATCCGCATTCACCTGCCAGAAATGAGAAGATATTTTATAGATTTTATCATTGTCTTTTGTGTCCAGAATCTTGTGTACTAGCTGAGAGGGAGAGCACTGCCAATTCACAACAATGCTTGATTTAATGGGCATTCCTTTAGAAAATTACATTATAAATGCCAGCATCTACAGGGTTCATAATGCATGATGGAGGAGGGTCGTCTACTGACCGTAACTACTGAAAAAGCTTTCGGATAGGTCATGTGAAGTCAACCATTTACTTACATTGATTGATATGAAAAGCATCACAGGGTTATAACAAAGAAAAACAGGAATTATTTTTTCAATATTTTTTTGATCTTTTAAAGTAAAAACACTAAAATTTTTAATAAAAACACTGATAGCCAATATATACTACTGCCAGTTATAAAGTAATACTGTTATTTCACAATAAATGCATTAAATTGATCAAAAGTTATAATGTTACAAAAGATTTCCAATTCAAATAAATTCTGTTCTTTTGAACTTTCTATTCATCACATAATGTATCATGGTTTCCATAAAAATATTAAGCAGCAAAACTGTTTTCAACATTGATAATAATAATAAATGTTTCTTAAGCAGCAAATCAGCATATTAGAATGATTTCTGAAGGATCATGTGACACTGAAGACTGGAGTAATGATGCTGAAAATTCAGCTTTGCATCACAGGAATAAATTACATTTTAAAATACATTAGAATAGAAAACAGTTATTTTAAATTGTAAAAATATTATGCAATAATATGCAGCCTTGGTGAGAAAAAGAGACTTTTTTGAAAAACATAAAAAAATACCAACCCAAACTTTTGAATGGTAATGTAATTCTGATACTGTATTTAGAATACAAATGAGTTAAAGACAAACTTGCCAAAATGAAAACTTATTTACATAATATTTACTCAGAATGAAAACAGAAAATGTTTACAATCCATAGACAAAGCTGTCACTAGGAACTGAAAAAAGACAAGCACTTCTTTTAACTGACCAAGTGGCCAAATATCATCCAATACACTGCTCTATCACTATTCAGCAACTAGTTCTTCAAATCCCAGTAAAATACTAACAAGGGAAGTAGGACAGATACTATTATTCTTAAACCAATTCCATAGCCAATCATATCAGTTTTTGCTTTAAAATGGCGTTTTAAAATGATAACGATCCTCATCTACACTGGTGTTTCCACAGTGTCTCAGAAACGATCTCCGTCTACACTACATGGCCGAAAACGCATGTCACATGACCATTCATGCACACTGGGCATGCGCGTACAAGTGTAAACAGTTGCCTCTTGTGCGTGTAGGCAGCTGCAGTGTTAAAAAAATGCTATGTTTAACTGCACAATGTCTGCTAAAAATTACAACAAAGCCAGCAAAGATTGCAGTTCAGTCTCCATGTTATTGTTTACACGGTCCTCAAGGATACGCAGAGTGAACGTGGGAAGCCACGCCATTGTTTTCAAAAGTCTCCGTTTTGGTCCATTTATACTGAAACAAAACCCTGGCGTTTTCAAACTAAAATGGGGTCTGCAGCTTTTTCGAAAGTCTCAGTTTTTGAAGTTCGAAAATGCTGGCATAGTGTAAACGACAGGCGTAACCGTAGCAAAACTTATGCATTTTAAAAACAAAAACACACTAGTGTAAACGGGCTTAACATGTTTTGCAGAAAAAACGGCTTCTAAAATTGTAAGGAGCTGTTCACACAGAACGTGTTTTTCAATTCGACTGCGCTACTTTTCCATTGTTTTTCTATGTAAACACGCTAGACAGACGTGTTTGACCGCTCACTCGTGTCTCAGTCATGAGTGATGCTGCAACTTTTAAAAAAATGAGTCTCTAGAACGAGTCTCTTTTTTGCTCCACTGACTTGCGACCTTTTGCTGTTAAAAGCGTGTTCTACGTGAGTGTGAATGGCCCCTAAGGGTTGAAATTTGTCAAGAAAATTGTTTAGTGTTTTGGTATTCAACATCAGCAGAGTTCAAAACAGACCAGGTTCAGCTCAAAACTAGTTCTAAGGTGCTAAAAAAGTAACATTATCAATGCACCTCAGAGAAAAATAATGGAAAAAATGATGATCATGCAAACAGTTTTTTAAAGTGTTCAGAAATTATATTAGACCAATAATTACAGCAGAATTCTTGCGATAATGCTTATGAAGATGATACAAAAAAAGCTGGTTCACAATAATCTCACATTATTAAATTATTTCTGAAAGGAATTTTTATTCTACTGTTCTAATTTTCGTGGCAATAAGGATCAGTTTCTGTTATCTAGCTACTGCTGCTGGGCTGACACAATGCCAACTCATTTGCAGAGACCTACTTCTGTAATGTCATTTTCTGATAGGCAGCTCACAACGCAGACCCACATTCGAACCGAATAGAGAGACACCAACGGATTACAAATGAGAGTAATGACAGCTGCTTTGAAAAAAGTACTAAATAAGTTAAATAACATGTACATACATATCTAACATAAATTGCTGATTAAGCATAGTTAAATCAAAGCTAGTTGTGGTACCACCTGGAAACCTGTTCCTGTCACAAACCTGGTTTTGCTGGTTTACCTGAACCTTCGTAAAGATCACGTTGAGTCCCCCACCACTGCTTGAACCTCCATCCTCCTCAGCATAACTGACACATTCACTGTTTTTACTTGAAAAGTTCTGTTTATCCATGTTACTGCACTAGGCTGTACTGTCTATATCTATGCAGGAATTAACAGCACTCCTACTACTGACAGTTAAGCTTACAAATAATATGATTCAGGACAAGAAAAACAAGCATTTAGGACCCCCAAAAGTAAATGTCCATCAAGGACCCTCGTACGAGACAGTTCCCATGGAGTCTTTCACATGGCTTTCTTCTCACATGGCAACAGGGAATTTATATTCTGTACAGCGTTTTGTTTATCTCACTTTTATGTTTTTTTTAACAAAATATACTGTGGGAAGTTGTCCAAAAGTACAGTCTTGTACTATCTGTACCCTTTTAGGAACACACTGAATATCCAATTTAATATGCAAGGAATAATTGACGACGGGCCGTTATTAGAAAAATAATGCAATGAGGTGGTAACGCAGCCAACAATCAGAATCAAGCAATCAACAACCCCGTAGTATAAACATACATAATATACTACATGTAGTATTTCTAGTAGACGTAAGAATTTTTAAGATATTATAACCTGTATATTTTAAGATACTCTAAAATTTATATTTTATATCATCTACATTTATACAAGTGCATATAATGTATTACTAAAAAGTCACATCAAGTTGAGAAGAATTCATTTGGAATGGCAAAATTGTATGATTTTTTTTTAAAGTATGCTGTAAAAATAAATTTTTTGAAGTTGTAAATAAAACAACTTGAGCAGATTCTTAAAAACCTCTGATTGGGCATTGTGTTCACGCACTCAACAGATATGTTTGTGATTGGCTACAAGGATCAACGCTTCAAAAACATGTTTTAAATAGACATCTTTGATGCTCCGAACGCTTACACGGATACACACGGGAGCGTTAGAAAGCAGGCGTCTATCAGCGGATATATTAGGGATATATTAAAAATAACATATAACTAGGGATGCAAAGGGGCAGAAAATTTCCAGTAAATTTCCAGAAACTTTCCAAATTCTGGAAATTTACTGGAAATTTTCCGCCCCTTTGCATTCCTACATATAACCTAAACTATAACCTAAACCTAAATGTAACAAACCTCTACCCCTAAACCTAATCATCACTGTAATAGGAAATCTTACATTTTTATATGATCAAAATCACAAGTTTATCATACAATGTTAAGACATACAAATTATTTAGCATTTTTATTGATTAATGATGGAAAAACAAGCTTTCAGAAGTATGAAACTCTAAGGACAGAAAGGACACTTACTGTAGGAACACACACACACACACACACACACACTTTGGAGTATATTTGGAGAACTTCTCCTTCAACAGATGTCTCTGAAATACTGTAGGCTATAGAGAAAAATATATCTATTGTCCTTGTACTGCTTATGTGAACCTATAGTACTTCAAATACAATGGAGCAGTAATAGACATAATAAAACAGACCCAGAACTGATTTCTAACACGCAGTGACTTTCTCTCTGATGAAAGAGCTCCAGGGATCAATTGCAATACATAGCAAAGCTCCTGTCAAAACTTCCACTCTTTCCAAGGCCAACATGGTCTGCCAGTTGCCAAATGAGCTTTTTTTTTTCCATCAATGTCCACTGAGAGCCAGTAGTCAATTCTGATATTAGTCATTCTTTCTGTAGATATTAAAAGGTACAATAAACTAAAATCTGTTCCGGAAAGATAAAGTTGAATATTAACATTATCCTGAGGTTTAAAATAATACAACCTCAGAGCATTTTTATTACACAGAGGATCTTAGTTAAATTAAATATAAACTTTGGCTCAGCTCCTTAAGACGATTGTTGACATACAATAAAGGCCCGTTCACACCAAGAACGATAACTATAACAGTAACGTTAAATATATAGTTCTAGAAATCATTCTAAATATAAAAGAATAGCTCTGTCCACACCACAGCTACAATGATAATGGCACAGAGAAACAATATTGTTGGAATCACTTTCAGAATGATTTTTTTCCAGCTGATGAACGATAATAACATTGACAGCAAAATCAGAATCCTACCTACTTTAAGAGCACCAGCATTTAACCCTCTGGGGTCTGAGGGTGTTTTTGGTCCCTGGAGAAGTGTTGACATGCCCTGAAATTTGTTGTTTTTCAGTTCCTTATAAACATATTAATGGCTAAAGTCTGATTACACTTTATTCAGCACAAACAGGGCTACAATAATAGGGCAATTACCGTCATTTAAAGTCCAGAAAAGTAGTAAAGACATTGTTAAAATAGTCCATTTGACTACAGTGGTTCAACCTTAATGTTATGAAGGGACTAGAATACTTTTTGTGTGCAAAAATAACTTTATTCAACAAGTTATTCTCTATCCTGTCAATCTCGTATGCAGTTGACGCATTGAACGCAGTTCAGTGCTTCTGTGTTTGCATCCAAATGCCGGCTCAGTATTGGCCGACGCTGTTCAAGTGAGCACCACAACGCATGCGTGTGATGCTTAAGGAGGTGCCGGCCAATACTGAGCCGGCGTTCTGACATAGACAATGAAGCGCTGAACTGCATTAACTGCGTACGAGACTGACAGGGCAGAGAAGAAATATCTTCATTTGTATATCTTATATATCTTAATTTGTGTTCCAAAGAGGAATGAAGGTCTTATGTGTTTGGAATGGCACGAGGGTGAGTACTTAATGACAGAAATTTCATTTTTGGGTGAACTAACCCTTTAAGAGTATAAAGCTATAAAGCGAACGCAATTTATATACTGTTCAAAGGTTTGGGGTCAGTTAGGGTTTTTTTTTTGTGTGTGTGTGATAGAAGTCATTATGCTCACCAAGGCATTTTATTTGATCAAAAATAAATGTTACATTTTAAACTATTTTCTATTTGAATATATTTTAAAATGTAATGTTTTCCAGTAATGATTAAAAGCTAAATTTTCAGCATCATTACCCCAGTCTAGAAATCATTCTAATATGCTGATTTGGTGCTCAAGAAACATTTCTGATTATTATCAATGTTAAAAACAGTTGTGCTGCTTCATATTTCTGTGGAAACCGTGATGCATTTTTTTTCAGGATTCACTGTTGAATAGAAAGTTTAAAAGAACATTTATTTGATATAGAATTTTTTGGAACAAACTAAAAGATTTTCAGTAACACTTTAGTTTAGGGTCCAATTCTCACTATTAACTAGCTGCTTATTAGCATGCTAGTACTAGGATATTGGCTGTTTATTATTACTTATGAAACACATATTAATGCCTTATTCTGCATGACCATATTCTACATCCCATAATCCTACCCAATACATTAAAGGGATAGTTCACCCAAAAATGAAATTTCTGTCATTAAGTACTCACCCTCATGTCGTTCCAAACTAACCCTTTAACTTCACAACTACCTTACTAACTAGTAATATGCAGTAATTAAGAGTTTATTGAGGCAAAAGTCGTAGTTAATAGTTAGTTAATAGTGAGAATTGGACCCTAATGTGTGACCCGATTTTTTTTGTCACTTTTAATAAATTGAATGTATTCCTGCTAAATAAAAGTACTTTTGAATTGTACTGTATATTGTGTATTTTATATATGTTATAAATATTTCTTCCAATTTCCAAATGAGCTGTTTTATTCACATTTCTTAAAATAGAAATCCCTGACTTTTCATTGCAGACTTAAATCATCGCAGTTAGTGACATTGATCTCTTCTGAAACTCCAAAGGAGGCACATTGATTACTGCATTTTTTTAAGCAAAAGTCTCCATTTGCTCTCCATTTAATCACATTGCTGTCAAGAGAAACAATCGGGATATTGCAGAGATCTCATTTGTGATTTTTCTTTCCAATGGGATGCGTCACAATGTAACTTCCAACACAAATGACAGCACAGCTGCTGTAACAACAAAGACGCACAAAGCTAGAAATTCTTTGCATGACCTTGAAGAGTCAATTAAAACACACAGCTGCACGCTCCGGGTACAATTTAATGCTTATTTGGGATATGTCTACAAAACTGATCATATATCAGTCACAAAAACAACATCTGCACCATCTCCATTTACTAAATTTTGATGCAACAGGCTAAGCATTTACCACATTGCAATGGCGTTTTCATTGTCTCAGCCTCACAATTTCACATTTCGATAATTTTCCATATTAGCCAATATTCTCTTCTGTGCGTGTCAAAGATGAAGGGCCCTTAGACTTCACCCTCCCCAGCTCCTTCATTCCCCTCTCTGCAAGCTTTGGTCCGTACAAATCCAATTTAGCAAATCTATTTTGACATTGAATTTGCACTCATTCAGATGTGGCATCGGACTCTCTGTTCCTCAGGTCTCTTTCTGTAATGAAATGTCTGCAGCAGACCTGAGAGCTGATTACAGATCCCGCTATTCAAGAATATCTTTTCTAACTGCTCACCACTATCAAAATGTGATCTTTACAACCAGACATCTTCCCACGTCTCGTGTTGCAAAAATTTGCACCTCAGGGCTCGTACGATGTAGGAGACAAAATAAGAAAAACATTTGTATGTGATTTGTTTCAGCAATTGTGATTTTTATGTCGACAGAATCATGATACCTGGAGAACGCTATCAGTTAGAATCTCGATGCCAGTTGTCTGGTTCACTCAGGACCCTTGGAGGATAAGAAATCTGCCATCTTTGCTCATGGGAACCACAGAAATTTTTGAGTCAATCAACTAAACCGTAAATACCATGTGACTAATCACACTAGAGCTGCTAGATGCTGATGGCATCACAAGAACACACGGTCCCAAACACTTCACTAGCAACTATCCAAAGATCATGTACTGTAATAAGAAAAATAGTGAAATCCATTTCATTATTATTAATAATTAGATATTATTATTCTTCCAAACCTTTTAGTGCACTCTTAAGGCCAATTCACACTGCACAGACAGGCATTTTGGCTACGTTCACACTGCAAGCCTTAAAGGGTTAGTTCACCCAAAAATGAAAATTCTGTCATTAATTACTCACCCTCATGTCAATCCAAACCCGTAGGACTTTAATTCATCTTCAGAACGCAAATGAAGATCTTTTTGATTAAATATGAGAGCTTTCTGTCCCTCCATAGACAGCTACGCAACTGAAACTCTGGCGCTTCAAAAAGTTCATAAAGAGATTGTAAAACTAATCCATATGAATTGAGCAGTTTATTCCAAATTGTCTGAAGAGACTCGATCACTTTATGTAATGAACAGATTTATTTAGGCTTTTATTCACATATCAACATTGATCAGCGAACATAAACAGAAGCTCAACCGAACCTGCTTGACGCGTGAGAACAAACCTCTTGCGGAAGCTCAAACATGCTGCGTAACACGAGAACGAACCTCATTGGTTCTCACACGCGTCAAGCAAACATACTTGAGCCTCTGTTTACCAGATCTGATGTGTGAGTTGATCAATGTTTACATGTAAATATAAGCCTAAATTAAATCTGTTCATCATATAAAGCAATCGAGTCTCTTCAGAAAATTTGGACTAAAGTCTTATGGGTTTGGAACAACATGAGGGTGAGTAATTAATGACAGAAATTTCATTTCTAGGTGAACTATCCCTTTAATGATCAATTCCAATTTATTGCTCAGATCTGATTTTTTTGTATAGCCGTTCACATTGTTGTTTTAAATGTGGCCAATATCAGATTCCAGTGTGAACAGATTATCATCCTAAACTGACCCGCAAGCACAAAAGAACGATAAAAAGACGTCAAACAGCACGCTGTTATACGGAAGTAAACACGGAGGACATTAGAGTAAGCTATTACGTATTTATTTATTGTGTGATCTGGCGCTGAACCCAACTAATTTATGCGCAGGCAATATTAAAAACAAAGACGAGGATGCGTAAAAAGAGAGCAGAGTTTTTTAACTTTTATGATGTTTTGCATGTATATAGAGCTGTCACTGTAATACTTATGAGTTGTGACACATCACTATCCTTCACTGACTACCTTTCGCAACTGTCTTGACAACTTTGGGTATGTAAAATCTTTGAAGTGACTCCCTGAGCGCAGAATTGTGACGAATGTGGATCTAGAGTGACGTAAAAGTCGCAAGAATTCCTATTTGACAGACTAAGGTCACATTGCAAAACATCAGACCTGTATCGGATTAGGACCACATATGGAAGGAGCCCAAATCAGAATTAAAAAGATCAGATTCCATGTGGTTTGTGCCATTCACACTGTTATAACAAAAACAGATCTGAGTCACATGATTTGGGCCACATTTACCTGCAGATTGAACATAGCCTCTGTCGGATTGGTGTGTTAACCGTCGGCATCTGTCTGAGGTTTTTTTTCACCAATTGAACATGTCGAATCTGCGCTTGTCTGGTCGTGAAATGTCTGAGAAGTGACATACTGTAATCTGGTGATTGTCCACATTGGTCGCCGTCTGTTGGTGCAGTGCGAATTGGCCTTTAAAAATAAAAACTTTTTTTTTCACAGTCTTGCCATAGAAGAACCATTTTTTGTTTCCCAAAAGAACCTTTCTGTGAACATTTTTTTCTTTATGCCAATTCACTCTGCACCAACAAACGGGACCAGGTTTTGTTGGATCAGGGTGTTCACCCTGTCAGCGGCTGTTGCCGTTGGTCTTAGCTCTTGTTTTAGCTTGTTTGTTGGGTTGTGGAATGTCTAAGAAGCGACATACTGTAAACTGGTGATTGTCCGCATTGGTCAGCATCTGTCAGTGCAGTGTGAATTGGCCTTTAATGTGAAGAACATTTAAAAAATCTAAAGAACCTTTTTCCACTATAATCTTCTGTGCAAAGGAAAGGTTCCATGGATGTTACAGGTTCTTCATGGAACCATAGAATGCCAATAACGAACCTTTATTTTTAAGAGTGTGTGCAACACATCCTGCTACAGTAATACAGATATGAATATGAATGACACCTCAAATCATGTCTAATTGTCTAATTACATTTCTAAGTGAATGGACATGTCTTTTGCATGGCGGGTGATGAAATCTGCGAAAAAAAAATCTCTTAGATTTACATTTAAATGGTACTTGGCAACAGCTTAGTGACCACATGGCAATGCCACTGAGACTAGCAATACTGGGAAAGCTTTCCAGCCAACTCCAGCATCACGAAAAGTAGTAAAAAAAAAAATCAATGTTATAATGTTTCACTTGCAAAACGGTTTCCCACATAATAGGTTAAAAAGACTGCATTTACATCCTGAAGAAAGTGACTTCATAACATAATTTCCATCCTTTTCCCAAGTGAAATTTACTGCACTATCACACAAATAACTGCAAAGACTCTCATGGGCTAGAAGACAACAAGAACAAAAACAGCAGAATCAAGAACATTGTTTTCAAATCAAAGGCTTTTTAGTTGTTGTTGTCATCAGAAAACAGGAAAATGATCAGGTATTTAAAAATGGATGGATGAATTATTCCAAAATAGCAAGGTGTTTTAACTGCATGTATCAATAATTCAAACCGATGCCCAAGTATGCTATTAGAACATATTCTTTTTTAAATAATCCATACTATCCCAGCAATAGCACTTGACATAGTTTGACATAGTAGACACACACACACTGCAGGTATTGCAGAGAGAGCCTTTGGCTAGTTTCAGTTTGAATACACACAGAGACAAGAGAGCTCAGCCAATTATACTCTCCACAAATTACCCTTGATTAAGCAGCAGAACACCAGCTGCAGAGCAACAACACCCAGAGATTCTCCCCTCTGCCTGCTCGCTCATACCGAACCAGTCATTCCCTCAACATCCACAGCACATCCCAGTGCTTCCACTCCCTCTCATGCACAATCAAGAAGAAGCCTAACTGTAAACTCTGCGTAAATATTTACATAATTACAACCCCCCACACCCGAGAGAATTCAGCATAAATGTGTGTTTCCCAGCTCCCAGGGTTATTTTACTTCCTACCAATGCTGTTTCTGAATCGTGCATTAAAACAATTAATTAAATTACAAATTAATCAAATGGCACAGGTTGAACAATCACTTTTTTTTAGAACAAACACAATGCAGTCAAACACAAGAACCAGTCAAGCGGAGAAAGAAACAGACTGACGCAAACAACAGGAAAGACTTATGGGAGATTTCATGGGAAGGGATCGGTGATGGCTTTTACCTCCATCTGCTGTGCATTGTGAACTAAACTGATACTAATGTCTCTTTGCTCTGGCAGTGATGTCTAACCCGTCATGAATAATACAGGCCTGAAGTACATGTTAGTGCCACTCAGGGGGGTTTTCCCTTGGCTTGCACAGGCAGAAAATGGAACAGCGAGGCAGAAACAGGGTCGGCTCTCCCACAAGGAATGAATGACACTGATTTGCCTTTCTGCCTTGCTTTTCTGTCCCTGGTCCTTTCAGGCGACGGATGCACTGCTAGATAGATATACAGATAGATAGATAGATAGATAGATAGATAGATAGATAGATAGATAGATAGATAGACAGATAATTATAAGCTGTGACTCACATAATGAGGTAGGCTAGAACATTCAGGGCTAGACTAAATATAAACGATGCTGGTGTAGGAATGAATGAATGCTTCATAATGTTTACTTACTATTAAACGCCATCATGGGAATCATGGACAGCCTGTTGCAAGCACCCCCCGCCTTTTCTTTCTTTTCCTTCCATGCTTTCGAGGTTAACACGAATACCAACACCTAGCAACTACAAACTGCAACTGCCTTCTGCATCTACACGGCCGAAATGTGGTGTTAAAAATGGCAAGCGATATCAAGCATGACCTCCCAGAGTCAAGCCGAAGCCTGCGTAATCGGGTGCATTGATAAAACTGGCCACCTGTTAAGCATAAACTTCACAGAGCGCATGTATAAACGATGCGTATTTCATGCGGTTTGTGCGCAACAACAAAAAACGAATTGGTATATGCAGGTTTACCTTATAGCCTTCGTGTCTGTGTTTATTCTCCTCGAGCCGCACGCGACTGTCAGAAGACAGCGGGCTGCTTTTACTCCGCGGCGAAACGGAGTTCCTGGCTCCCTGGCATCTATCAGGCGTGCATGCACGGGCGTGATGAGCTGGATTCCGCTGCTCGTCAGATCTCAGGCTGTCGTTTTCACGGTGCTGCAGCAGAGACGGCTGCTGGCTTCTCAGCTCCCCGGATCCTCTCACGCAGCAGTTGGGCAGGCTGCTCCTCAGCAGCCGCTGCTGCTGAACCTGTAGCTGGAGGGAAGGTGGAGGGTTGTGACGCTGGCTTGGATGCTGCTGCTGCTGTTGCTGCAACAGCTGTTGATGCTCTTGCAATCCGCAGCTGCACGAACAATGATCTTGTTGGCAATTCGCAGTTTTGGCAGCCCCTCCAACACTCTGCTGCCGACTTAGGGAGGGTTTGGAACAGTCTGTGAGACTTGGGTTGCTCCCTTGGCTTTTGACTGGTGCTTCCTGACTGAAAGGGCTGGGCAGGTTCTCTTGGCTCTGTTTTGGCAAGGGGTGTGCGGTCTGTCTAAGGCCACCCCTGTGCTCCGCGTGTTGGTGGTGGTGCTGATGGACGGCTCCCGAGTAGCGATGCTGCATCCCCGCCTCACCTGCGGCGGAGTGCCGCTTTGCGTTGCAATGATCCGGCACCCTTTCGCTGCGCGCAGCCCCGGTGGAGTCAAGAAGGCCCGTTTCATTGGTAGGTTTGACCAAGACCAGCCTCATCACGTCACTATGGAGTTACAGGGAGCCCCGCCTACATGTGACAGTCGAAGTGTTTATATGAATGAGTATACTAAGGGAAGTGCACAGTACGAGGTTGCGAATTATGGGGGGATTGGGCAAACCGGACTCCCCGAATTGATATTCGAACCCCCTAAAGGAAAGCAAAACAAAATGATGGGGTGGTCTTAGTTTAAATACATTTTTTTTACAAGTTTAGGTTTAACGAAAAATCGCTAACGAATAAAAGTTGTGTGCGCTTAATAGTGTAACCATAGCAACAGGAAGCGCTCGAGCGATTCCATGCGACTGTGATGACGCGTTTTAACGGTCATCAATATCGTAAATCCTGCAGTTTTTTATATTTTCATAAAAAAANATATATAAAATTTAATGTATGTACATTTATAACACTATATTTAGTATTATATTACATTTGCTTCAAATTACAAAAAAAAAAAAAAGTTAATGCTGCTGTGAGGGTGTTTCTAATACAGCGGCTATGGGAGTGACGGTAAAAATAACATCTTTCTCTCTTCTGACTGCTGTTTTTCCCCTCTTTTTGAAAGTTGTGAAAACACTATTGTGGAGTTTTTATTTTGCTATTTGCGCAAATGGAAACACAAAAAATATATTTAATGTAGTCTAATTCACTGCTATAAAAGTTCACCCAACTATGATGACTTCCGCTTCTGAGAAACACGGAAATGTGGAAAGGGTCTATTGCGGTCAGATTCTGGCGATATGTCCGTAAAAAGCGTTAGAAGTAGTGTCATTATTCCTGTCACTTTCAGATTTATATATCACAAAAAACATTGGTGTTTGAAAATAAATTAAGAACGTCAATTACGTTTAGCTAAGATTACAATTCCATGCGCGAGACGAACCTCGACGCGCCAAAATTGAAAAATGTAGCTGACAAAAATTCATTTAAAATCGTCGTCCATGGTGCTTATCTAAAAAATAATAATAATTATACTTAGGAGGTGGTAATGGTTTAGTGTTGAAGGGTCTAGGTTGCTAACACAAATCCTGCTGGTTTGTTCCCCAGTAGAGGTGACTCAGGAACTGGTCTGAAATCACAGTCCTGATCTGGCACCATCGTGTTCATGATGTTATGAAGTTGGTCAAGGGCAATTATCCGTGTAGTAAGTGTCCTTTAGTGAGATTTATCAGCATAATGGCAACTTAAACTTGGCCATTTTTATAACATAAAAATAAAACTCAAAATAATTGTGTAAAAATGACAAATTATTGCGATCAGTTAAAAATATCGTATGACATAACTAAAAAAGAAAGGGCTTATAATTCTATAAGTGTTTAAAAAACTAATTTGTTACAACTTTTTTGTGAGTTGATCATATCTAATCTTAATGCGATGCAATGCTGGGTCAATCTGATGGTCAGGCAGTCATGAATCTCCTAGTAACCTGCAAAAAGATCAGAGAATAAATGCACATCAGTTCCAATGAAACCTGTCTTCGTGTTCTCAAACAATAAGATATACTATTTTATTCAGTTGGTTAGCACATGCACCTAAACCAGTATCAAAAAAGCTTTGAAATTCAAGAGTAAAGTTGTTTCAGGATAGTAGTGTCGGTTTTCACAGGACTGAGTGCTGAAGTCAGTGAAGGTGATGCCAAATTTTGGAGTTGAACTTCGGAGTGGATCTGGGGCGCAGATGAAGGAAGCTGGTAATTTGATCTTTTTCATTAAGTAATTAGTACTGGAGACCTGTATGGGTTCCTGGGCAGAATGAAGTATCATTTGCTTGCTGGTTTTGGAGGCAATGTTGCTTACAACCACATGAATTATTAATTTCCCTTTTCCCACTCCATGTTCAGTGACATATGTGTATGGGATTGCCTGTTGAAATGACCCCGGTGTGGCATGTACAAACAGCATTTAAATTAGGCTAAACAAAATCCTCTCAGTTGCCCATGCTATTTAGATTAGATAGGTTACAGGCTGAACATTGAAACCAGAGGGGGTAAAAGTGAATAGGGAAATGTTGACCATTAAACATGGCTACTCATATTCAATAATAAATGAGTAGCCTAATAATAACACTTAAGGTTTAATTCGTTTACCTTACTTAATAGGTATAATGAACTAACAATGACAAATACTGGTAACACTTTACAATAAGGGTCTCATTCATTAACCTTAGTTAATGCATTAGTTAACATTAACAACGAGCAATATTATATAATCTTTGTTAATATTACACTGTAAACCCTAATGCTCGAAATAATAAATTGGTTTGAGTAGGACAAACTTAAATTAGTTCAGTCAAATTAACTTTTATGAGTATTTTGCACTTTCCTTTTCTTTCAAGTTCACAGAACTGATATGTTTTAAGTAAACTGTTGTTTTGAGTTTTATGAACTTATTTCTTTTAATTTAGAAGAACTTAAGTTTAACTGAAACTGGGCTGGGATTTCTATTTCCCAGCATGCTTTGCTCATGACACTCGAAAGGGAGAGCAAAAATTGATTGCCTCAATTTTTTTTAGTTTTGCCAACTTATTCAGGCTTACAGTGTAGTTAATAAAAATGCAATTCATCATTGTCCATGTTAGTTCACAGTGCATTAACTAATGTTAACAGATACAAACCTAAATGTATTAGTAAATGTTGAATAAGACCAACAAATGCTGTGGATTATTAATTGGTTTTGGTTAATGTTAATTTCTGCACATACTAATACATTTGTAACACTTCAAGTTATTCGAGTTAACATTAGTTAATGCATTACAAATTAACAGTAAATCACAATGAATAATAGTATATTAATCAATCAACATTCATTAGATTAATAACTGCTGTTAAAAATGTTGTTCCTGGTTAGTTCATGATGCTGAATGCATGTGAACAAATTGAACCTGTATGTAAAGTGTTAACCAAATAGTACATGTAATATTTAGCAGATAGAAGCTGTAGAACCATTTACAGTATTTCTTTGTTTTTGTTTGTTTGTTAAATTACGTAAATTAAATCTCAACACATTTCTGTGGTCTGACATTGGAATCAAACCTCCCCACAGGGACCAGATTGTAATTTGTAAAACCACTCAGGGCCTGGAAACAGCACACCATACAAACAGAGCAATTTTATGGGCTATCAGGTATTTAATATCCAGGTATCATTTTTACAACAGAAGGGCCATCTGTTTTCTATTTTAACCTGTACAAGAGAGTGAACATAAGTAATTCTTTTAGCAATCAAGCTGACAGCTCTTATATAAAGGCCTCTCAGCGTGCATTATTTATATATCTCCTCCTGCCTTTCCACCTGTTCATTAAACTGCATTCGAACTTCTCGCCCACAGCTACGAGGAGGTTACACGCACTCTAAATATAGATTTTTTTTACCTTTAATTGCCTTTCTGCTGATCTTGGATCATTTTCTGTGGAAAAATCCAGGCCTGAAGAAAAGCAACACTGCCACCAGATCAGCACCAATCAATAGCCGTAAATGCACTAGAGCAGTTTGTATTAATGCAGATTCATTTGCATAAAGCATAAATGTGTGTAGACTGAAATGAACTGTTATATTCAGTATCAGGGATGGCAGAATAACAGTTTACAGTTAAATTAAACTGATATAGAGTCAATTTGAACACTTAAAATATGTTAATTTCAAGTCAGCCTATAAAACCGATTAGTAATGCCATGAGAACGGCTCAGGAAAAACATTGCAAAATGGTTGCTCCTGTGTTTATTTTCTGTTTGTGCTAAGCTAACTGTTGCTATTACAGATGCTCTTTTGTATGAAGAAACGCATGTTCCTGTCTAACAGCGAGAGGGAAAGATGGAGAGGCCCTGTCACAAGCAGATGAGTGTTCATTACTTTACCCTTGACGGGGGGTTTGGGCAGCAGGAAAGAGATTTCACGCTAATTTGTGGGATGACACCTTAGCCATTTACAATATATATATAAAACAAACAGACTATAAAACTCTTGATAACACTTTGGCCTTTTTTAATCACACCTACAAACACAATTTTTAGCATAACCAGTAACTTGTGATTTAATATCTCCCTATATACCATGAAACAGATTAAAATTGGTGGATGTTAAAACAAAATTAAAAGGATGAACCGCATGTCTGTCATTAATATAAAGGATATTTCAATCATGCGTCATGTACAATAGAGTACAGCTGTCGGAAAAAAGATGATCTGTTTTGAGCAGTTTGTTTAAACGGTATCACTTTACAATAAGGTTTTACTTGTTAAGATTAGTTAACTACATTAATTAACATGAACTAATGATAAACAATACTTCTACAGCATTTATTAGTTAATGTGAACTAACATGAACAATGAACAACTGTATTTTTATGAACTAACATTTAAAAAGGTTAATAAATGCTCTAAAATATTTTGCTCATCATAGTTAATGTTAACTAATGTTAACAAATGAGGCCTTATTGTAAAAATAAGTGTAAAATCTACCAGAATGCCTAAAATATATGTAAACATATTGTACAGTAACTACTGAAAATAAAGTCATTTTATTAAAAAAAAAATTCTAGCATTTGCTCAAGAATGACAGCTGTTTATTAGAACTGTAATTGCTGAATTAAGTTTCCAAAAAGCCCAATCTCTGCATATAAGATGGGGTCTGACATGTAGGTTAAAAAGAAACTTTCAAAAAGCCTTAATAATTGTAAACTGAGACATCCTTACCTTAAAGCGTCCTTCTTTCCTTCGGCAAGCACGCTAGACTCGGGTCCCCTAACATACATGAGGTGTGAGTGATGGGTGCTTTTTCGAGAAAACAGGATTTAGTCATCAGACATGCAGCTTTTTCCTCAGACGCTTGTCAGATGTAGGGGGCCGGTCTCTCTTTGAGACGCATAATTAGGATGCAGGCTGAAGAAAGGACAGCCCAGCTTGATAAGGGTTGGCATGCAAATGGATAAGGAGACAAAGCAGCACACAGAGAAAGAGAGAGAGCGAGAGCAAAACACTATATGTTGCACACACCACAACACTTTCTGCTTTAAGTGTCGGGTATCATTATTGCGTCCACTGCTCAGGTTGGCTGAGGTAGTCGAATACATTGAGGTCCGCAGATGAGGAAATCGAGGAGAGAGAAATCTGCGATTGATGCTCAGCAGTTCAAAGGCCTTCCCAAACCCTCTTATCTTTCCCGCCACAGAGGCAGCTCAGATAAAAGAGGAACACACATCACACCAAGCGTTGGACGGAAACATGGATGTTGGAGATGTACATGTACACAACTAGCAGTGTTCAGTGCATTAAAGAGTGTGTACGGTCCTCTATTCATGCTTAAATTTAATGTCACCATGAAATCAAAATTGACACTTTTTTTTATGGAATATTGCCATATTTATTATCCATGAACATCAACTTCCTCTCCCTTTTGCAGTGACATCTCTTCTCTGATGTGTTTACTGGGTTGAGGGCGGGACAACCTGTCACTCACATGACATCACAGCAACAGCAATCCACAGCCATCCAATCAATTCCTGATGGCCAAAATTAAGTCCCGCCCTACATTTTATCTTGTTTGACAAGCCGTTTCACTCAGATATAAGTCAGTATAGGGAAGAAAAGGCAAATTCCGTTTCATGCTGACTTTAAGATTGCAGTGAAGAGACATAGATACATTTTTGGTTCATGTTTGTCATTAAATAATTGAGCAATGCTAGAGGGACATGGTATAAAATGTGGTAAAATACAGTGGGGCCTAAAAGTCTACTAAAAAAAAAGGCAACAATTGGAAATTCTTCTGTTTTGCATTTTTCTTTTCAATTAAAAAATAATTACAAAATATGTTTAGTATTTTTCTAATAAAATATATATTTATTTTTAAATGTAAAAAAATGTATTGTTATTTTTGGTTAATGTTTGTCACTAAATAATTTAGCAATGCTAGAAGGACACCATATAAAATGTGGAAAAATACCATGGGGCCACTGATGTGGAGCCCAAGAGTTTACTACAAAAGACCACCAATGATAATGCTTGTTTTGCTTTATTTTATTTTATTTATTTACTTTTTTAATTAAATGCTTGTTTAACATTTTTCTAAACCAAGCATTTTTAATATATATATATACACACACACACACACACAGTACTGTGCAAAAGTCTTAGGCACGTAATTATTTTCACCCCCCAAAAAGGGTTTTAAGCCAGTTATTTATATCTTTTGCTGTCGTGTGTCAGTAGGAAATATCAGTTTACATTTCTAAACATTCATTTTGCCATTAATTGTAATAATCCAGTGAGATTTTTGTATGCACAAGGAGTCTGACAACAGCTGGTGATCCACACGGAGATCTGATCTCACCATCATCGAATCCGTCTGTGATTACATGAAGAAACAGATGAAACTGAGACAAACTAAATCCAGAAGAACTGCGACCGCGTCTCCAAGACGCTTGAAGAAACCGACCTGCAAAGATACCTGAAAAACGATGCATAAGTGTACCTGGACAAAAGCTGTTTTACACGCAAAGGGTGGTCACACCAAATATTGATTTGATTTGGTTAATAGAAGTTAATTAATAAATAAAATCTATTAATGACAGTATTTTTGAAAGCATCCTGACTTTACACAAGTGCCTAAAACTCTTCACAGTACTGTAGCTTTGCAGGTCGGTTTCTTCTAGCATCTCAAAGAAGAAACTCTGAGAAAGCTCTCATCATATTTTGAAAGTTTTCTTGGCCTTTCAGTCATTTTCCATTCCATTTAGGTTTAAGAGAGCCAGGTTCCTGCTATTGCTTAAGTGTAAGGAAAGGTCACTAAATACTTGCCACTTTAGCCTATAGAAGTCACTTTTTTTCCTGTTTTTTAATACTGCATACAAATTTCTTGTATTTTCTGGTTATATTCTAATAAAGAGACTGAGAAATAATTAAATATGGTCATTATACCATTGCTAACCTAAGAAAAAATTCCATCATTGGTGACAGACTGTAAAGTTTCTCTGAATTCTGAACTAAACAACATCTAATGGTGGCCTAAGACTTTTGCACAGTACTGTGTATAGATAGATTTGTCACTAAATAATTTAGAAATGCAAAAAGATCATGGTACAAAATGCCTAGAAATACAGTGGGCCCCAAATGTCTACTGAAACCCATTAATGAAAATATTTGCTTTGCCTTTTTCAATTTTTTTTTATTTTTTTAAATTAAGAATATAATTACAAATAATATCTGCTTAGCATTTTGAAAAATGTATACGAGTTTCCTAGTGTTTGTATAGTCCTCTTTATTGTTAATGACAGAAGCATTCAAGCTGACTTACAAAACTGACTGCTGACTGAACAAAACCTGATAATGTTCTCCAGCATGATTTGACATGTTCCTTACACAGAGCATCTTGTGCTGTAATGGAAGCAAAAACATCTGAGGTAACATTTTCAGTGTCACATACTTGATCAGTGACATAAAAACTGTGCAAAATTACTTATAATTAAAGTTCTTCAAAGGCCTCCATCTAGAAAGAATAATGACTTTGCATTTTGCCATAGACAGATGTGGACAGTGATGCTCCAAGACTCTGTAGATAAGGGAACTCCATGCTATTTTAGGCCTGATGCTCTCTAAGACAGCAGGGCCTCTCCCTCTAATGGCTGGCCCGCCCCACACTTATCAGATTTTCAAAATGTGAGAGACCACAAACATGACAATAAAATTGAACAGTTTTGTTCTATAGTGTGTGGAGTGCCACAATATGACCAACACAGCACACCACACACTAACAGATTCCATTCAAAAAAGAACGCTGTGAACACGGGAAATCTAGCAAAATCTCTCGCTGTCAAACGTGACTTAAGAGTTAATGCCTTAGACAAAACTGCATCGTGCCTCAGACCTGTGTTGCCAAGTCTGGGGTTTTCCCATGGAATTGGGCTACTTTTACACTGTTGTTTTTTTAGTCCGCGGGTTGAAGCGGTTGAATGAAAATGCAAATCCACTCTCTGACAGTTGGTGGCGCTTAATGTGTTTCATCCGATGCCTTAATTTAGGGTGCGTTCACACTTGTAGTTCGGTTCGTTTGGTCCGGACCAAAAAAGAAAAAAAAACATTTAGTCCTGGTCTGATTAGCGTTCATATTGGCAATTTTATCACCGAACCAAAAGATACTGAACCTAAAGGCATAGGGATACGTTCACAACCTGATTGGTTGGATTTTATGACATATTGCCTATTTTGAGATGGAACTTACCGAACATCCAAAACAATGCTGTGTGCTGAGATAAATGCACTTACTGTGTGTGCGTAGCCTGCATATGATGGTATTTTGGCCAGCTGGGAACTCGTGAAGAGCTTATAAAATGTTTAAAGGAGTCAAAACAGTGGCAGGAATCCCTCCATCACACACACACACACACACAAACGATCTGCTGCGTGGAGACGCGCGTCTGATGTCTGTGATGGGCAAACTCGCAACTATGACGAGAAAAATTGATATGCGTGAGGATTCTGTCCTTTTTAGGGTCTCGTCTTCCTGTTGTTGGTTCGTTTACATGTCTTTGGTCTGTGTTGCGTTCATATATCATTCGAACTGCACCAGAGTTCGCTTGGAAGCGGACCGAGATCCATCTTTTCAGCGGTCTCGGTCCGCTTGTTTGGTGCGCACCAGGGTTCGGATGGCAGCGTTCACATATGTTCGAATGAGCCACACTAACAGAGCAATTGCACCAGGGTTCGTTTTAATCAAACCAAACCAGCCCGATTTCCAATTGTAGAAGACCTGACACCTGACATTTTTTCTGAGACCTGAAGTCTTTCGGTCTGAGGCGCAATGCTGTTTCGTCCAATGGCTGAAGGCTTTTAGTCTGAGGCATGATGCCTTTTGGTCATACGACTGAGGTCTGAGGATGTCCTAAAATGTACACCGTAATCCCAATGTTCTTCCGAGCAGATTCAATCACTCTTAACACACCTCAAACCACAGGAATATCTGTAGAACCATCAAGATAATCGGGACTTTACCTAAGATTTTCGGAAGGGGAAAAATGGGCCAAAAATCGACCAGATTGTCATGTAGTGTGTGGGTGCCTTTAGATTCATCATGCTGCGCAAAGTATCAGCTTTATTATTGAGTTTGATCCTGCGACAAAACCACTCATTTAGCAAAGAATTTTGCACTTAAGAAGCCTGGTCTCGAAAACGATCTTGATAAAACGATCACGACAAAACCAGTGCTGCTAATAAAGATTAGCCAAATATAGTCACTGCCCTTGAGTGCAGGAAGGGGATGTTTTTTAATTAACACTCTCAGTGGGTCACAACTAATAATGTGCAAATAGGTTTAAAAATAAAACAACATTCTTAAGTGAGTAATATCTTCGCTTTGAAACACCATTGTTCAGAGATTTTTAGGTTGATTAAACAGCTATTGTTTCACAATTGTATTTGAGGTCTTCATGTGTTGTCATTATGATTGTTTAACAGGCAGTTATGTCGAAGTTATGAAAAGGACACATTCATTAAAACACTGTGTGGGAGAGATGTTTAATGGAAGGTGAGTAAACGGGAGAGGTTATCGCATGGCATAATCTGTAGATGACCTACAGTTCTTTCACTCTGACGCTGCTTGATGACACATTATGGCCATAAATTACCTTAAGTGCTAAAGAGTGTTCCTGCCGAGGATAAAGGTGGCCACTGGGAATTATCCAGCCTGCAGGCTAATTTCCTTTCCTTCCGGAACGTCCCATAGGGGTCAGTGACCGTTTATGTCCGTCGATTGTGTACCTGCAGAGACGTTATTAAAAACAAATCTACCTTCAGTGTGTCTGAAGTATCACATAAGCTGCAAACGTGGTTGAACGAGGGAAAATATCATCATAGGATGGCATTTTCCATGAATATGGTACAGAATAAGACCAAAAAAACTTTAAAAAACATTTTTTAACAAATGGTTAATCCTAGGGGTCTAACTAAATATTCCATGTTCTGTTCAATTTTAGTTTAGGACCCAAGTTGGTTTGTGGTTCTCAGTTTCCCTTCAGGAAATTCAGGAAAAGTTTGATAAATTTTTCTTACCATAACTTGGGTATCGGATTGAATGATTCAGCTTGATAAATGCAGTCAACACTCCAATATTAGTAAAAGAGGAATGAACTATGGTTAGTTAAAACAGATGCCAACTTCTTCCTGAAAAATAAATGTAATGAGAGACCAAAAAAGAAAGCAAACTAGAGCTAAACAGCTTTCCATTGTATAAGGCCATTTCGTTCAAAGAAAATTAGTAAAAAAAAAAAAAAATCAGCAAATGTAGTAATAGCTCTTTCTTTTTTCTTTTATTTTTTTTCCAAGAGCCACAGAGAGTGTTTGTCCTCCTCCACAGATGCAACACTAGGGGTGTTAACACTACTTGACACGTGTGTATGGGAATCCAACGGCTATTAGTCCATTCTCCTTTGGAATGTGGTGACATCGTTCCAAGGTCCAAAGTGCAGTTTCAAAACAAAGAACCATTGATGTAAAAATCAATCAACAAAAAGAAATCCCTAACATCGTCATCATTTTAATTTAGGGCAATTATCAGATCACCATTCTCCATAAATATCAGACCAGAAGCTGAACCCTAAAGATCTTCACACAGACACTAAATAAAAAAATAAAAGCTTCAGGTTAACCACACTCCAGCTCATGTGCCGCATATTAGATGGAGACATTAATAAATGAGCTTGACACTGCTGCAGTAAAACATCTTATGTGAAAGAAATGTGCTAGCTGAGAAAAATCCACTCTGCGTTCACTCCAAACCAAAACTAAAAACTTCCCAGCAGCTCTTGATAGGCCGTGGTTTAGCAGATAAGCAAATTAGGTTGTATGCTGTTCATACATCATGAGATATTTATTAAAGAATTAGTTAAATAATCCAAGTTTGTCTAGGAGTTCATGTAAGAGGTGAGGGGTGTGAATAGATCAGCAGTTCATGTGCTAATTTTGTGTGTCCAAATTAATCATGGTGCCTTTTTTGTATTCATTAGGATCTGCGTCGAGGGTCAGTCTTTAAGTGCCATTGTGTCGGTTTACTTGGAGTTGTAGGAGGCCACACGTTGGTTGAGGGGGTTTTCCGGAGACTTCGTCCACTCCTTCTTGAGCTGCTGTTTTAGCTGGGAAAGTCGCATATTGGGGTTCTCCATTTTAAGGCGTGCCATATTTGCTTCTTCAAATGCAGCGAAGGCGGCTTTCATACGACGCTCAGGGTGTCGATCCAGGTCTTCCTTAGTGCTGAAGAACAGAGAAAGGCAATAAACAGATTATTATGTTGATACTAGTAAAATCTATATATTGAACGTGTTAAATTATGTTCAAAGTCCTCCTTCCTGTGGGAGGACAGCCCAGAGAGAAGCCACAAGAGTTTTATGTTAAAGTAAATGCCAGATACAGTTTATTGTGCAACCAAAATCAGAAAAATGTTATGTATAATGTGGGACTTTTAATTATTAACAAGCCTGAAATACTCTAGGACTCTTAAAAGTATATGCTTTATTACTTCCAACTACTTATTCAAAAAGTTAAAGGCATAATGTGTATTTTTTTTGCTGCAAGTGGTCGCTAAACTCTTCAAAACAGTAACAAAGGCGTAGATTGATGACGCAGTGAATGAGCGTGGAATGATGGAACATGTTGTCATGCCGATGGATCTAATGTTTATGGGGAAATGTTGTTTATGGATGAGTGAATGCATGTTTTTTAACATGACTGCTGTATAAAGCAGGGCGTGGCCGAGAATCGCAGGCACGATTGCTAATGAGAGACAGATATCAGTGCCACACGCCACTCCAAGGGGATATAAAGGAATGAGAACATTTCATTCTACTGAACTACCCGCAAGTGCTGAAATACTAGTAATACAGGTCAGTGTATTTGACGAATTAATATTGTGAGGTAACGCAGTGCCGTTTCACTTGGTCTAATGGTACACTATCATACTAAACTGCAGTTGAAAGTTGTAATGTTATTCTATGTATTTGTTGGCTGTGTGAAACTAACAGTAAGCTATATCAACATTAGAATATTATACTGATGATATTCTAACATTTCATCGTGTTGAGCTATATAACATTGATTAGTCTTTTGTAGCCTACATTTGTATACCTTGTCTAATAACGTGCAAGAGCGGTGTCTCTGTCAAGTCGAAGTTTGTCGCAAGGCTCTCGCGATCTTGGAAACGCCACACCGATATTGAACCTCGTTTTATTTCTCCATTTGTCCCAAAGTTTGCTTGCCATGGTCCATAATGTTTGAATGAAACAACAACAGCGTGCCACTAGACGTTACGCAGCTGTCTGCATCTGTTGCCATGGTTACTTTGCCGTACAAGCGGAAACCAGGGATAACGCAGATATTACGTCACTGACAAGCGTCAAGTGACAAGGGAGGGACGGGCACCATTTAAAATTGTGAATTTCTCTGAATTTACAAATTCTTGGAAACATTTAGGATAATGTAAGTACACAATTGAACAAAATATATAACATTGTGCAAGGGGTTTTGGGATATTTTAATATAAAAATCGTACATATTGTGCCTTTAAGGGAGATAAAATATGCATTCTTACATCCATCTACAAACCATAAAGTAAACACTCTTATAAATCATAAACAGTAAATCATAAGCATTCATTTGGTATAAATGCACAGTTTCAATTGATTGAGAACTGCTCTGAAACCGCGAGCCTGTAAAACGCGTAACAGCGTCACAATTTGACTTTGAGCGTGCCCTCAAATTCAAGAGCTCTTAAAATGGTAATTAAGCCTTTTGTTGTACATTTAAGATATTTAAAACTTTTTATCACCATAAATTTGATAAAAATGAATTTAAGACTTTTTAAGAACCCACAGAGACCCTGACAACAGCACTCTAAAGCACAACAAACTGCAAAATATGGGTACTGTGACTCTTACAAATGTAGACTTTTTTAAATATTTGTATAATGTTTGTAAAACAACAGAGTCTCCCAATTACTCATTTAAAAAAAAAACGTATTTCTCCAGAGAGCAGGATACCTGAGAACTGCAATGGCATCCTCTATGGTTCGGGCCTCCACCGTGCCTTCTTCTGGAACAATCCGATTGACGTTCTCCTCAAGCGGCATATCCAAGTGGGTTTTCTCTGTAGATTTGTAAGGACACATTAGACTAAGTGAGGAAATCGAAAAAGTCCATTCAAAACAATGAAACAATATGGACACACAAAAATAAGTGCAACATGTGGCTGTCATTCAGGTATGCACACCTTGCTCAGAGGTCTACAAAACATTTACAATACACTCAGTGTGAACAGTCTGGGTAAGAATTTTGACAAGCAATCCAATTTATTTTTGTTGTGTGACTGTGAATAGGGCTGAATATCAGTATGAAATGAAAATTCACCCTATTTTTTTTTTTTTTTATATATATTTTATTGATCTTACTGTGAACAATTCACCCATGCAAATGTTTACTCTTTTTGACCTTGATCTTCTGATAAAATCAAAAGACTTGTGACGATGTCGGATTTCTCCAATCATTTTGTCCGTTTCACTAACAATTAGCCACGGTATCAAATAAATAAATACATATATATAAGGGCTGTTCAACGATAATCGTGATTATCGTGTCCAAAATAAGAGTCTGGGTTTACGTAATATATGTGCTTGTGTTCTGTGTATAATTATTTTATATATATATATATATACACACACACACACACAATTTGTGCATTATGCTTATTAGAATGTCATGGCTTTGGCTTATGCAATTGTAAAACTCAATGCAAGTCAAATCTCCCATACAGTATTGAGGGCTTTTTGTGTGGCACACACTATGTAAAGCACTGAAAATCAGTCACTTATGAGGTTTTGTGATGTTTACGATGTTTCCTACGTTGGAAGCCCTGCACATTTTGGAGTTATTGGATTGGATTTGGACTTACCTTTTTCCTTGGTTTCCTTAACAATTTGCCCCTTTTGTAGGTTCTCCTCAACCTGAGCTCGAGTCACTTTACTGGGGGCTTCTTTTGTCTGTTTACCCTTTATCATGGCATCTTCTTCCTCAAGGAGCCTTTGCTTTTCTTTCTTCCTCTCAAGAGCCTCCAAACGCTTCTTCTCCTTATCATCCTGTACACATACGCGCACACACACTCTCTTAAATTACAACTGGACTGATGTTATCGAGGCAGCCTGACGGTCATTAAGCAAATGTAAGTGTAAACTGCAGAGCAGAGTAAAGAAATTAGAGAAGCCTCCTGCCCGCTCAGAGTCACTCTGTGTCAGCGCGGCCGGTAAGTAATGGTTACTAGGATCAGACATGGTCTTAACTGTCCACATCCTAACCACCCAGCCACCATCCTGTTGATAACATCCCCAGAAATGGTGACACAACAGTAAGGAGATACGCATAATGAGATGACACCTTCAGATGTCGAGCAGAGGCTGAAATGTCATTCGCGTGACACAGATAAGACGCACGGCAGGCCGCGCTTAAGAGCAAACCAAGATACCCTCCTCTCTCTTGACATTCTCACATATCTACTGGTGATAAATTATATTCGCCGAGCTCGATCTAACCAAGTCAGAGACAGTGGCTGATCTTTAGAAGATGTAAAAGGATAAATCAGTGTGTTTCCAGTGCAGGTGAGTTTGCGCAAACACACAAAGCAGCCCCAGTGACATAGGGTATAATTAGCAGAATGGCTGCAGTAGGATAACAGCGGCGTGGGTCTGATAGGCCGCCGGAGATCAGATGGCAGCGACGGGAGGAAACAGGAGGAAAGGAACAGGGTGTGAGGAGCTCCTAAACAGAGTGTCTTACCAAGTAGGCTGGCACATCATGCCAGCATTGCTGACGCACACTACATATGCCAACACCGGCTAAATAATATATGAAACAGAGGCAGGAGAGAGCCGGGGAGGGTGAAAAGGCACCAATGGCCTGCAAAGACTGCTTTTCAAATATTTAGACTACCAAAATATCTTCTAATAATAATGAATATATTTAATCTATATCAGCCCAAAAAACATATCAAAATAGGTCAACAGGATTTAAATTTATATGGCACTTTGCTATAAGCTTGTTTAAAAATTTTTTAACAAAAATTAATTTGAGAACTGGGTCAATATGATGCAATGCAGCTTGCAAATGTGTTAAAGGGATAGTTCACCCAAAAATGAAATTATTCTGCCATCATTTACTCAATTTCATGTCATTTCAATCCTGTATGACTTTCTTTCTTTCTGCAGACACATATTCTTGAAGATATATTGAAAAATGTTGAACCAAAGCAACACTGTACAAAAAACTTGGATATTTTTCAAAATATCTTCTTTTGTATTCCACAGAAAAAAGAAAAACATACAGGTTTGGAATGACGTGAAGTTGAGTAAATGATGAATATTTTCTTTTTTGGGTGAACACTGATAAAAATGATTCTGTGGTGAAGTAAATACTACAGAAAAAACAAATGTAATTTCTACATGAAAAAGTTAGTTAAGACAAGAATTGAAAAAACTAAGTAAATTCTATATTAGTACTCAATTCAAGCTTGTTGAAATTACAGCCTAAATATCAACGATATTTAAATTAAGTAAAACCTACTCAACTTTTCTGATACTGGTGTTCCCATCATGCACTGCAGAATAAATAATTAATAAGGTT
Source organism: Anabarilius grahami (assembly GCA_003731715.1). Classification (NCBI taxonomy): domain Eukaryota; kingdom Metazoa; phylum Chordata; class Actinopteri; order Cypriniformes; family Xenocyprididae; genus Anabarilius; species Anabarilius grahami. The sequence continues at coordinate 2,622,222 of RJVU01071502.1, forward strand.
GATTTTTTTTTTGCTCTTTTCCAGCTGTATTTACACTGTTTTATCATTGCTTATGTTGTTAGGTTTAGTAACTTGCAATTTTGTGACATCTGGAGTTAATTTTCTACTCAAAATGGCACATTTACACTCAAAAATGATCTATCGAATGTTACGTCATTGTGTATTCTGTACCAAGTATTGAAGTCTCTGTGTTCGGGTGAGTGCCGCATTCTTCTATTATGTAGATATAGTGTCTACACGATATTTACTGCATTAACTACTTAGATGTTTCAGTAAAGCATACACTTTAAAAGCATGGTTTAATTCAATGTTATATTATTTGAGTAAAAAGTTATTTTGTTAAATTTACTTAAGTACATTTTACTTAATTCTATATGTGAAATTAAAGGGGACCTATAATGCCCGTTTTACAAGATGTAATATAAGTCTCTGGTGTCCCCAGAATGTGTCTGTGAAGTTTCAGCTCAAAATACCCCACAGATCATTTATTATAGCTTGTCAAATTTGCCCCTATTTGGGTGTGAGCTAAAACATACCATTTTTATGTGTCCCTTTAAATGCAAATGAGCTGCTGCTCCTGGCCCCCTTTCCAGAAGAGGGCGGAGCTTTAACAGCTTACGCTTTGGTTGCTCAACAACAACAAAGCTGGAGAATCTCACGCAGCCAAAATGAGGATTGTCAGTAACGGTGTTCAGCATTACATTGTTCAAACCGAGTCTGACACTGATGGAGAGACTCAGGAAGAAGTTACAACATTTAGAATGCAGCTGGACGTTTCTGAATGGTTAGTGGATACATTTATGTAGTTGCTGTGGAGTTGATTCAACTCATCGACTAGCATGTGCCGTCATGTTAATCTTTTGTGCAAATCCAGCGTTAAATTGACCCTCATTTGTGAAGCATTCCGCCGTAAAATGACGGCATGGCAACAACACTTTATGTAAATTTTAGGGTTAGTGATGTCACCAAGCCGGGAAGAAGTTTGTTGTAGTCCCTACCAGCCATTTGGTGTAGTCTTTAAACAGAGAATTCTTTAAAAGAAAATATCTCCTTTTGGATTGAACTTTGAGCGTTGTAACTTTGCAGATGTTGTTTATGCTCTAACAGCAACATTACACACTAACTAAAGTTAAAAAAGTGAAATGATCAACCACCTTTAAATGAATTAAATTTAGGTAATATCTACTTTATGAATGTTAAGTTCAATAGCAAGTAGGTTTTACTTCATAATAACAGGTAAGTTGTACAGAGCAGTAGCAGTTAAATTTACTTAAAGTGTGTTAGTGCATATTGTTACAAGGATTTTATCAAGTAAATCCTACAAGTTATTTTTTTCAGTGAATCCCTTTGACATACTTGCAAACTGCATTGCAACGTACTGTCCCAGTTCTCGAATTAGTTTTTGTCAAATATTATTCGTTTTCATTTTTGGGTGAAATACTGATTTAAAGATTATATATGTGATACAACAGCCTTTATCTTTAACCCCAATTAAATGCACCTGATCCAGCTAATCAAGTCCTTCAGGCTCATTTGAAAACTACAGGTATGTGTGTTGGAGCAGGGTTGGAACTTGTGCTTCGTTCACGCCCTGTTGTAATTACCGTAATTTGGTGATGACAACACGTGACGTACTCGAAGCTGTTCAAGTCCACGGACTGAGAATTATGTGTTTCTATGGCAAAACTATCAATGCCTAAATTAATCTGCAGCGGTCAGGTGGTACAGTGTTCACGTGGTACAAGTAGGAGTTTTGCTCCCCTGCTCTAAACATTTATTACATGTGCTAACATGTGGATCATTTGCAATCTGGTCTGCTGACACTTAACACGGCATAAACAATAGCTCTGGAGACATAATGACCAACCAAATCACTCCATATCAGTCACAACATTCGCCCATGGACCTCATCCAGGCTTCAAAATCAAGCTCCATTACTGACAACGAACACTCATCAATATGCGGCATAACTGATAGAGGATATCAGAACTTCCGTGACGGTGTTACTTTAACCCAGTCGGCTTCGGCTTTCATTTTATTCGTGGGGAACTCATTTCCTGAGCAACCCTAAACCTGGCTTGCAATGTATTAATCTATTGTGTGCTACTCAGACTCACATGTCTGCAGCTTTAGCGAGGAAGACAGCTGTGTCATTTAGATACAAGATTAGCAGCCAACGATGAGAATGTTAGACAACATAACATGGAAAACATGGGTGCGGTGGGAATCAATTTTCTGCATTCGGTACAGAACTCAAAAACATTTCTATCAAAGTCAATTAGGAAATGGGCTAAAGTTTGTGTGGTTAGCAGCATGGGTAGTTAGCTCCTAATGGTAGATGCTATAACTATACTGAACCATTATGCAAGAGCAAAAAGCATCTTACACTACCTATTTTTATTTAGCAAGGATGCAATAATTTGATCAAAAGTGTATAATGACAGTAATGCCATTTCTGTTATGACAACTCTCAGAGTGTTTGGCATGGTAATGGATATGTTGATGTTTGGTCTTGGAGAAATAGATCTGCTACTCTGCTGCTGCTGCTGCTGCTGCAGAGCAAGCAAGGGACTTGCTACTGCCAATATATACACAACACACTGCTGTGAGCAAGTAAGACATGCTGCTGCTGTACATTAATGCATACATGTATAACCTGTAGCAGATCTATACAGGTGGAGTTGGGGAAGGCGAAGGGTTTCTGAAAGCTGCTAGAGCAAATGCTAACCAAGGCTGTGTCCGAAATCGCCCACTATACCCTTAAATAGGGCAGTAACAGCCATTTGTAGTGGTGCCCGAAACCATAGTGGACGTTACCAAGTGCAATCATTCAATCCCACAATGCACCGCAATAACTAGTGTACAATGTACCCTCAATGGCTAGAGAATACCCACAATGCAGTGTGAGAGTCGCGCCGCGCAACGAATAAATTCCCGCGAATAAAGATGGCGCCTGCAGTTGAATCTTCTATCCATTCAATGGAATACTTGCACAACTACTTCCGCGTTCTACTTATTACGGCTCGAGCGTTTCCGGTCAGCGTTCAGCGCACTTATATACAGTGTTAATACTTATATATTTCCCCACTAACCTGCTGCCGTCAAGTGCTCGTCTTCTCATAAGCAGTGTTTTTCTCTTAGTTATCATATTTCATACCTGTTAAATTTACATTTAAATGAATTTAAACGAGCAGAAGAGCATATAAGACATGCACAAACAAACCAAGCTTACGATTAAACAGCAGTATAACCTTTCATATAATAGTTATAATTAATCAAATACTTATGAAGGCGAACCATGGTTTTACTAGTAAGAGTGTATATGTATTCCATTCCCAATATGGCTACAGCGTAATATTCAGGTATAAATTAATTTTTACTTGATTATTAAATTGCTTGATTAAGGTTTATGCATGCTAGTTTATAGAGCTCAAGATATATTTTTTCATTACTACTGGAGCTGCTAAGTTTCAAATGATTATTAAACAGCAAGCACAAACTATGCAAAAGCGATAGCCCTTCCGGCACACTCAGTGTCCGAATTCGTTTGCATTCACTCCTTTAAGTGGACTATATTAGTGGACTAATGTAGGGAATAGTAAATAAGGTTATAGGGGTGATTTTGAACACAGCACAAGTATTTGAAGGTTGAGCAGCAAGCTTATTGGCTACTGATACAGCAGGAACCAATCAGCTGTGCTCTATAGAGAATGATGTGATTACAAGCAGATTGAGTTTAGCCTGTGCCACCTAGAGTTTCATGACAGAACTTTGTATTTATAATGTTACAAAATATCTTTTGAATNCGAATAAATTCCCGCGAATAAAGATGGCGCCTGCAGTTGAATCTTCTATCCATTCAATGGACTAATGTAGGGAATAGTAAATAAGGTTATAGGGGTGATTTTGAACACAGCACAAGTATTTGAAGGTTGAGCAGCAAGCTTATTGGCTACTGATACAGCAGGAACCAATCAGCTGTGCTCTATAGAGAATGATGTGATTACAAGCAGATTGAGTTTAGCCTGTGCCACCTAGAGTTTCATGACAGAACTTTGTATTTATAATGTTACAAAATATCTTTTGAATTTTCTATTCACCAAAAAATCTTGAAAAAAAAAAACGTATAATACTAATAGTAATTTTAATAATAATTGTAAATATTAATTGTAATAATATTTCACATTACTGTTTTCACTGTAATTTTGATCAAATAAATGGAGCCTGAGCATAAGAGCCTTTTTTGAAAACATCTAACTGACCTCAAACAGTAGTGTATAAATGCCAAATATACCAAAATAGATATTTTTACAGTGACCATTTTCAGTCTGAAGAACTCAAAAGTGTGAAATGGACTTATATTCTGTATCTCCTGTCTTTGATGTCACAGTTTAAGATGTCCATATTCATACGGTGCCATCAGCCAACTATCATTGTCATGACGTAATTTTCCTGTGGCTTCTAATGGATAGCGATCTCTCTCCAGGTACCACTGACTACTTTGATAAGGACAAACTATTTCACTGTCAATTAAAAAAAGAAATTGGTGGAATAGTCTGTAGAGAGGAAGATCTTTACTGCCACCTTGTGTTTATTCTATACTCTGTCTGTATGCAAGGCACTGTTGTACAGTATATGTACTGCCAACTAGGTGTGGATGTTGTGACAAAAATCTAATCACAGTAATGGTACATTTAAAAAAAATCCCAAAAGCAGATCACTTTCCCTGCTCTGAAGGACATATGTAGTAAAACCAAGAAATCAGTCCTACCCTCCTCTGCTCTTTCTTCATTACATGTTTGTCATTATCTTGCCAGAGCGCGTCCTCCAGCTCCTTCTGTTTGCGTGCATCCTCGACTGCTTTGGCCTCAGCCTTCCGGGCCCTCGCTGTGGCCGATTTGGAATTCTCGCCCTGGAATTTCTTCGGCATTCCTGGGACTTCCCTACGGAGATATGGTAGAGATGAGATGATGACCAATTGAAAGTGACAGAATATGTGCTGAGATCACAAATGTGAAATGTATAAACACATACTAATGAGAGAAAGACAAAAACTAAACAGATGGAAAACATGACCTGATTGAGGCTGAATCACAGTATTTATTTAGGACTAGATGTTATTGGGCTCTCTATTGGGCCCTTGTTCTTGCAGTATTAACATAATCTGGTATTACTGGAGTTACTAGAGAATTAAACTCTAAATATTTTTACAGCACTTCCGAAAGAGACTGCGAATACAAGGTAGACGTTAAAATATGTGTCCAATTTTTCTTAATCACCTTATATTCTTTATTCTAATGTTATTTACAAGGTATTTTCGATATGTAAACTAGAAGTTTGCGGCAATGGCAAGCAGAGATAGACGTGAGGAAGCCAATATGAGTATGTTAAATCGTAAATATATGCCATATCTATATTAAATAGTTTTTTTTTCAACAATTATAATGCTATATATAGCATATATGCTGTATATAGCATAATTATAATATAAATACATACTTATATTTTATATTAATTTAATATTTTAATTAAAGTTATCATAAATCATACACCTGCTCCTGATTTTTTGATGTTCTGACAGCACTCGTATCATCTGACATGTCTTGTGGCTAGAAGATTTAATTCTATTAAATTTCCTAAAATAAAGTGTCGTAAAGGGAAAATTCTGGAACTTTAGTTACATTTTAATTGTACTTTTCTTTTCAGAATCCTTCTCGTTAGCATCTTTGCTAATCACTCTTGTTTCAGAGAGTGACAGTATTCATGTTTAAGCTTGTATCCGATCCTATCATCTGAAAAATGAAAGCAGACCTAGACGGGTGCGTCTTAAACATCTAATTTTATTAGTCGAAGTCATTTTCAGGTACCGAATCTAATATATAATGTAATAGCACTAACCTTTTCCTGCGCCGGGATGTTATTCACCCTTCTTCTCAAGCCGCTGCGCCACAGTCGAAGCTGTTCATTTAGCGCCCTCTGGAGGCTCGACGGTCAGTCAACTACACGCAATACGGTAAACAGCGAACGCCATGTTTACTTGTGGCCCGTTTTTCATTACTCAACAGGTACAGAAAAAATCGATAAACATGTGATACCACACGATACCATCCAGAGTCACTCTGTTAGCAGTCTATTTGCTCCTTAAAGGTGCAATATGTAATATTTTTGCAGTAGAATATTCAAAAACCACTAGGCCAGTGTTATATATTTTGTTCACTTGAGTACTTACAATATCTCAAATGTTTCCAACTATTTGTAAATCGTAAGAAAATTGTAATTTTAACCAAGGCTCCGGGACGTGTGAGGAGTCGCCTCTCAATTGCGTCATACCTGTGTTATCCTCGGTTTCCGGTTTTATTTTGTAGAAACCATGGAAACACCAAAGACGCTTTAAAATATAACACGTTTTAATAGACAAGGGAACAACTGTTTTGATATATTTATAGACAGAAAACGAATTGTTGTTATATAGCTCAACACGTTTAGTCTTATTGTTTAAATCTAATATTCCTGATTTGTTTGCGAGTACCATGCTTTACCATGCCTCAGAGAAAAACACTATTTTGTCAAGTAGTTATAGCATAATCAGATGCAGCTTTATTTTTAGCAACAGTAATACAGCATTTTCTCCATCATACAATAAGTTTTTAAATGAATTGCATGCCATTTATCAACACAAGCCATCCAGCATTTAATATGATATTCTAATATCGATCTATCTTACTGCATTGTGCAACAGTGTCTCACAGCAGCCGCCGAGCGAACGCACAGAGTAACGTTATAACATTTTCAACACACTCAAATGTATCTAATATAATAAACAGAGCTGTGTTGTAATAAAAGTGGTATAATAAAAGTTCCACTGCTCCTGAGGCGTGTGTTGCGCAATCGCTCCAGCGGCCTCGTTCAGCTCCCACAACACTCGGTCCTGCTCTTCATACTACAGTAACGTTAATAATCGCATCCATGAACATGAGTTCTTCCCAAATCCAATCCCAATTCTTTTGCACCGTCCGTTCAGGTGAAGACCCCACATGTCCCAAGATTCCGCTCTAAAACTTGGCGTCATCAAGCTACGTCTTTGTTTTGAATAGGCCTCTAGCGACCTCTAGGGGACAAAATTATTACATATTGTACCTTTAACCAGTAAACAGTGGGGTCCAAATAAGTCATGAGAAAGTCTTCGATGTTATGGAAATCTAATTATTGTTGTGTGCAGGTTAGCTGTTATTCTCATTCTGTTTTCCATTCTTTTCTCACTTGATGTACTTTAAAAGAAAAAAAAAATTTACAATACAGTTGCCTTTTAAAATATTTTTAACATTATATATACAGTACAGTCCAAAAGTTTGGAACCACTAAGATTTTTAATGTTTTTAAAAGAAGTTTCGTCTGCTCACCAAGGCTACATTTATTTAATTAAAAATACAGTAAAAACAGTAATATTGTGAAATATTATTACAATTTAAAATAACTGTTTTCTATTTGAATATATTTCACAAAGTAATTTATTCCTGTGATCGAAAAGCTGAATTTTCAGCATCATTACTCCAGTCTTCAGTGTCACATGATCCTTCAGAAATCATTCTAATATGCTGATCTGCTGCTCAAGAAACATTTAATGTGTACAATTGTACAAAATATTTGTGTACAATATTTTTTTTCAGGATTATTTGATGAATAGAAAGTTCAAAAGAACAGTGTTTATCTGAAATCTAATCTTTTGTAACATTATAAATGTCTTTACTGCCACTTTTGATTGATTTAATGCATCCTTGCTGAATAAAAGTATTCATTTCTTTAATTTCTTTTCAAAAAAATAAAAATAAAAATTCTTACTGACCCCAAACTTTTGAACGGTAGTGTATAATGCTACAGAAGCTTTGTATTTCAGATAAATGCTGTTCTTTTGAACTTTCTATTCATCAAGGAATCCTGAAAAAAAAAGTACACAACTGTTTTCAACATTGAAAATAATCATAAATGTTTATTGAGCAGCAAATCAGCATATTAGAATGATTTCTGAAGGATCATGTGACACTGAAGACTGGAGTAACGATGCTGAAAATTCAGCTTTGCATCACAGGAATAAATTACTTTGTCAAATATATTTAAATAGTACACAGTTATTTTAAATTGTAATAATATTTCACAATATTACTGTTTTTTACTGTATTTTTAATTAAATAAATGTAGCCTTGGTGGTAAAAACATTAAAAATCTTAGTGGTTCCAAACTTTTGGACTGTACTGTATATATATTTAAATATTGCTAATTATATTATGAGTAGCTATAACAAACTTAATTTAAATTTCAGGATTTTTGTATTTCAGGACTTGTTATCCAGCATGATTTGAGAATCAAAGACCATCTTGTACTTCAATGGAATCAAGGAAATCTCAGCTTTACATTAGAATTCTCACACTAAAATGTTTTCTCTTGGTCAGTTTTACATATTTATTTGATTAGTGACCTATAGATCATAATCTGAAATATATCTTAATTATACATATTATACACATTTCTGTTTATTTTCTAATGTGACCTTAGACATTAAAAAAAGAAAGAAAATGAGTTCATTGTATGGTATGGTACTTGTTATGGTACTTTGTTTAATATATTTAATGATAATCATATTCTCATATATCATTGTATTTTGGTCAATGCCGTAACAGGTCATTTTTTTGTCCAAAGGCCTAAATAATAATAAAAATAAAGATATGACATCTAAAGTATGTAAGGTAGTACAACTAGATCCCTTTTATTGAATCCAAAAGGTTTTAATTATATTTTGCTACATATAAAGCTATTTTAAAGATTTTGAAGTGTCAAAAGGTCATTCGGTTTAACTGTCAAAGGTCAATACAGCCATTTCATTTGTGATTAAAATATCACATATATCAACATAGTGCAAAATGGTATTAAAATTATGTGTAGAACTCGTTGCTTTGTTGTGAGAAAGAATGTCAGGAAAAATGAATTTCATTGATGTCATTCGGAGTAACCAATATAAAGGGACCATTTTGGATCAAGTCATGCGGTCAGCATCATGTGACAGGATGTGACATCATTCAGACACCTGCAAAGGACCACATGGTCGTGAAGCAAAGTAACTAACTCTCTTTTAACTATTTAAAAAATTCATGTTTTCACTTGCTCATACGCATGTCCCGAAACATCAGGTCATTCGGTACAACCGCTATAAAACATGGAAAATGTTGCAATATTTTAAAAACTTTTACTAAATATAAAATGTTTAATTGTCCTTTTCTTAGCTAGCTAGATATCAGCCTGTCAGCTTTGTTTGAAAATATCGTCATTCGGTATAACCAAAAGTGTAATTCGGTAAAACAGAAATTTTGGTTAAACCGAATGACTTTTTTGGTGACACATTTATCCATCTTGTAAAAAATGACGAAAGCAGTGTTTATTGATTATAAAAACCACATAATCATTGTTAACACTTAATAAAACTTCAAAATTAATTATATCTCCATTATGTTTTTTTTTACACTTTTAAAAACCTTATTTGTCAATGACCCATTTATATGACACTCAAAGGTACGACAAATATGATGAAATCACATGTCAGTGTCCAAAAAAGCAATACAAAGGTACTTTTTGTTACTTTTTGTCCAGTCCATATTAAATCTGTCAGAGTAATGAAAATATTAAATGATGACTGTTCATAGCAAAGAAAATGTTTTAAGATTTAAACAAAAAGTAAGGAAAGAATCTGTGGTGTCAAATGACTCCGCCTCTGCAATGTCAATCACAACATACCCCTCCCTCCACATATTACATTAATTCCGAATTCCCCTCCCATCAGACTGCCTTCGATTATCCAAATTTTGAGCCCAGAAAAATAAATCCACCTCTACTTGAAAGAATGCTCATTCACTTGCCACACTGGTCAGTGATAGTGACCATAACTTGAAACCAATACTGTTTTCTATCCTGTATGAGTTGATTACGTGTTGGCCTGTGGAATTTGGTCTTTTTCATACACTCAAAAACTCAGTTTAGTTTTGGTCAAAGGTAAGTTGTTTTTTTAAATATTGTGTAAAAGATAAAAAAAAATTGCCCTATTTTATTTTGTACTCAATCAGTTCATCTGCTCTTACCTTGAATGACACTGCGCACTGCATGAGACCTAATCTTTTGAAAGTCAAGAGAACATAACAGCGGGTGGATTGAGAATGCATTGTGATTTCTGAGTTTGTTGTTACAGCTGACAGTCTCTTGAAGAGAAGGACTCTACTCATTTAGGCTCTGGCAGAGTCTAAACAGAGGGCACTATGGCTTCGGACTCAGACAACTTGGGCTTCTGTTTGGTGGACTATGCAGTATTTGCTGCTATGCTGGGGGTATCGGTGGCCATCGGGCTATTCCAGTCTCTGAGAAAGACCCAGGGTCGCTCGAACGTGGACAACTTCTTCACAGGGGGCAGGGGTTTCTCTGCTGTGCCGGTTGGACTGTCGCTCTGTGCCAGCTTTATGTCAGCTGTCCAAGTGCTCGGTGTGCCATCAGAGGCATATTTATATGGCTTTAAGTTCCTCTATATGTGCTTGGGACAAGCCCTCAACTCCCTCATTACTGCAGTTGTGTTTGTTCCTGTGTTTTATCATCTCAAAATCACCAGCGCACATCAGGTTTGGATTTTGTCCATTTCTCTCTTTAGTAGTTTTGCAATATAATTATACAAATTCACAATATATATATATGAATTGCATACCATGAGTTGCACCTCAGTAATGTGAGGACGAGTAATTTCTCTGTAGTATCATGTGATAAAAATTTTGAATTTCCTTGTATTTTTTTCTAATGTAATATGCATTTTCCAAATAATAATTTTAATGCATTTAATTTTCTTAGTATGTTCCCCTAATAAGCTTTTATATACTTTTGGACCCCACAGTTTTTTCATGTATGTGTGTGAAATGTATTTGTGTGTCAGTATTTAGGAATGAGGTTTGGCAGAGGGATGCAGCTCTTGGGAAGTTTGCAGTTCATTGTAGCCACAGTAAGATAAATTGATATAATCATAAAAAAAATATATTTTAATACTATTAAAGCAGTACCATGAAATTAAAATGTAGAATGCTGATCAATATAGCCTTGAATCTTATCTGTATACTTTTAATTCCAATATTTAGTTGAATATTGTTAATACATAAAATATGTACTTAAATACTGCTGATATTGTTTTGTTCTTCTTGTAGCTTCTTTACACTGGAATAGTGATCTTTGCTCCTGCAGTCATCTTGAACCAGGGTAAGAGAAATAAACGGATTTCCTCTTTTTAAAACTGAATTACTCTCATTTTCTTGGCTTCATGCATCTATTGTATGTCAGTCATTACAAATCCATCAGTGGATGCCTTATGACTGGTTGAAAGTTATGTTTGGTTTTGCCCTTTCTTATCAAACTTTTCTTCTTTTCTGAATCAAGCCACAGGCCTAAATATGTGGGCGTCTCTTTTCTCAACTGGACTCATCTGCACATTTTACACAACAGTGGTAGGCAGTGTTGTGAAATCTTGCCTGATCTGAATAATACAAATACTGGTGTCCAGTCTTTTCTTTATTGGTGCACTATTTTGATCCTTTTAAAGGGTTAGTTTACCTAAAAATGAAACTTCGGTCATTAATTACTCACCCTCATGTCGTTCCAAACCCATAAGACTTTCGTTAATCTTTAAAAAAAAGAAAAATGTTTTTTTTTTAAATTCTTTAAAAAATTGCACTTGCATCTCTTCATAAAATTGAAGTTAAACCAGTCACATGGACTACTTTAATGATGTCTTTACTAACTTTCTGGGCCTTGAAAGTGGTAGTTGCGTAGGCTGTCAATGGAGGGACAGAACGCTCTCAGATTTAATTAAAAAGATCTTCATTTGTGTTCAGAAAAAAAAAAAAAAGTCTTACAGGTTTAGAACGACATGAGTAATTAAGGGATTAGTTCACTTTTAAATAAAAATGTCCTAATAATTTACTCACCCCCGTGTCATCCAAGATGTTCATGTCCTTCTCTCTTCAGTCGAAAAAGAAATTAAGGTTTTTGATGAAAACATTCCAGGATTTTTCTCCATATAGTGGACTTCAATGGCCTCCAAACAGTTGAAGGTCAAAATTACAGATTCAGTGCAGCTTCAAAGCGTTCTACACGATCCCAGACGAGGATAAGGGCCTTATCTAGAGAAACCATTGCTCATTTTCTAAAAATTTTTTTTAAAATGATATACGTTTTAACCATAAAACGTCATCTTGAACTAGCTCTCTTCTTCTTCTCTATTAGAATTCTGGCTGTTTAGACACTGCTAAATGTATTACTGCCCTCCTCAGGTCAAAGTTTGAACTAAATTGTCATATACAATATGCTAGTGCAAGTATATAACAATTAGTTCAAACTTTGACCTGTGGAGGGCAGTAATACACTTAGCAGTGTCTACACTGCTGGAATTCTAATAGAGAAGAAGAAGAAGAGAGCTAGTTCAAGATGAGCATTTACGGTTAAAACGTATATAATTTTTTTATTTTTTTTTTAGAAAATGAGCGATGGTTTCACTAGATAAAGCCCTTATTCCTCATCTGGGATCGTATATAGAACGCTTTAAAGCTGCAATGAAACTGTAATTTTGACCTTCAACCGTTTGGAGGCCATTGAAGTCCAATATATGGAGAAAAATCCTGGAATGTTTTTCTCAAAAACCTTAATTTCTTTTCGACTGAAGAGAGAAGGACATGGACATCTTGGATGACATGGGGATGAGTAAATTATCAGGAAATTTTAATTTGAAAGTGACCCTTTCATGTGATCAAATATTTCTCATAAATTGTGTGTATAGTCACCAAAAGTGATGTCCGAAGGGAATATTTGTTTTAAAGAGGTGAAGATGTCAATTTTCCTAGGCTGGACATCACTTTTGGCCTGTATATGATTTGTGTGTATGCATTTGAATGATTAATTAGTAAAAGTTGCATGACTGTAAATGTTTGTTTGTGAACGTAAAGTGTTTCTGTTTTCTTGCAGGGTGGTATAAAGGCTGTAATCTGGACAGATGTGTTTCAGATTGTAGTCATGCTCTCTGGGTTCATTGCGATCTTCATTCAGGGCACCATATTGGCAGGAGGGCCTGCCAGAGTTTTGGAGATCGCCAACAATGGATCCCGCATCAATTTTAATGAGTATGAACAATAAATGTTTTGAAATGTCTTAAATTCTCAAATTAATTAAATGTTTATTTAGTATTCTTCTATTGCTGAATCTCTCTGTGTGTCACAGTTTTGCCTTAGACCCTCAGAGGCGGTACTCGTTCTGGAGTTTCACAGTGGGCGGCACAATGGTCTGGTTATCCATGTATGGAGCCAATCAGGCCCAAGTACAGCGTTACATATCATGCAGGACTGAGAAACAAGCCCAACTGTAAGAGAATAAATAAGTAAAATCGGTCTAAAATAACCTCTTCAGTGTACTAAACCTAGTTTTGTTTGCCATTAAATTTCTCCTAATAATGATTGTGGAGTGACTCACATATTTTCTGATACTGCTCACTGAGATACAGATCCACTGAGTGTCACTCTTGTGCTGCAGGGCGCTGCTGGTTAATCAGGTGGGTCTGTGTCTGATTGTGAGCAGTGCAGCCACCTGTGGCATTGTGATGTTTGCTTTATACTCCAACTGTGACCCACTGAAGACTGGAAGAATATCTGCACCTGACCAGGTAAAGTAATACATGCATGAACAGAATTAACTGTACCTAATGTATACTACTAATCACTATTACATTTTAAACAAAACAATTGTTTTTTTCTCTTTATTTTTTCAGTACATGCCGTACTTGGTTTTGGACATTTTCCGGAATCATCCAGGCTTCCCGGGTCTTTTTCTAGCCTGTGCCTACAGTGGAACTTTAAGGTGCTTGAAACGATCAGAATCTTCAGTGAGGTGTTGATTACTGATACAAATGGCATAAACTACCTGCTTCTTTGTCCACAGTACTGTCTCCACCAGCATTAATGCCATGGCAGCTGTTACTATGGAGGATGTAATGAAGCCGTGGCTAATCACTGTTTCACAGAGAAAACAGCTCTTGCTCTCCAAGTCATTATGTAGGGTCAAAAGCCACTTCTTATTCTTTCCTGTCTTGCAAGTATATAGTCTTCTTAAATAGATGAAACTTCCTCAAAAGTGCATGTAATTGTTTATTGACCATATAGACCATCAACCAAATCTTGCTTTTCATTTAATTACAGATAAAAAGTCGATGTTTTTTTTTTTTTAATTAGGGGGAAATATTTCATACACACACACAGAGATACATACATACATACATATATATTTATACAATATAATAATGTTGGTATTTGTTTGCTGCATGTAATATATTCTATGTATTTATTTAATATGAATGGA
>RJVU01071502.1:2652115-2681536 GCA_003731715.1 Anabarilius grahami
AATAAAGGTGTTTTTAAAAGAAAATGAAGGTGTATGTTATATAGGCTAGGTTTTTGAATGCATTACTTTGTTAAACGCTTGCAAAAAAAAAAAAAAAGAAAAAAAGCAAGCCTCAGCCAAATGAGAAAATGTATGGCAAAAGTAACAAAGCACATTACTTTTCATAAAAAGTAACTAAATAACGTAATTAGTTACTTTTAAAAAGTAACTTTCCCCAACACTGCTCCTTAGTATTATTTTAATGTGAACTTTGAAACAACTTTTAGTTATACAGATTGGCTGCATTGTTAATGACTAGACTCCAGTGTTATATTTCTTAACTTCTGGATGTTCCAACAGACTCCTCTAGGGATGGATTACAAGGACTGCCTGATAGAGAAAAATGAGAAGTTCAGTCTGGCTGGGATCCACAAGTCGTTCTGTAGTCTAAGACAGCTCACAGACTTCTATCAGCACAGTACACTTCTCATGTCAGACATCCCCGTCACCCTGGGCAAGTGCTGCCCACCCAGACCAAAAGGTAGAACATTTCTGTGCAATATTTGCTTATGTGTTTTGTGTTTATCTTTTATAAAAGTTAGAAAGCAGGAGTTCTTTAAAATGTAAATGGAATTTAATTTGAATATTATTTATTTAATTTTTATATATTTTTATACATATCATATTTNTATTTAATCAAATAAATAATCTAAAAAGATAATTGGTCAAAAATAATCAAATAACCTCACCAGATTATTGATATATATTATTATATATATTTAAAGGTTTTTTTTTATTTTTTATTGTGCTATTTCTTGTCTTCACTGCAGAACTTACCAACATGATCATTGTTCGTAACAGCAGTATGGTCGAGATGCCCACATCCCCCATGTTACAGAGACAAAAACCAAGCCACATGCAGTTCCACATGATTAAACACGAGGACCTCACCTGGGTACATTTAAACTTATTTTTAAAGGGTTTAAATATATTTTCATGAATGTTTTTTAAAGGTATCATCACTAGTTTGAGGACATAAAAATGCATTATTATAATTTTTTTTATAATAAGTGCCCCTATTATGCTATATTAAAGGTTCATAATTTTGTTTTGGAGGTCTCCTAGGTTCACATGCATCCAAGGTCAAAAAACACTTTGATTTTCTCATAATATACAGTACTGTGCAAAAGTCTTAGGCACGTTAGTATTTTCACCCCCCAAAAAGGGTTTTAAGCCAGTTATTTATATCTTTTGCTGTAGTGTGTCAGTAGGAAACATCAGTTCACATTTCTAAACATTAATTTTGTCATTAATTGTAATAATCCAGTGAGATTTTTGTATGCGCAAGGAGTCTGACAATAGCTGGTGATCCACACGGAGATCTGATCTCACCATCATCAAATCCGTCTGTGATTACATGAAGAAACAGATGAAACAAACTGAGACAAACTAAATCCAGAAGAACTGTGGCCGTGTCTCCAAGACGCTTGAAGAAACCGACCTGCAAAGATACAGTACTGTGAGAAGTTTTAGGCACTTGTGTAAAAATGCTGTAAAGTGAGGATGCTTTCAAAAATACTGTCATAAATAGATTTATCAATTAACTTCTATTAACCAAATCAAATCAATATTTGGTGTGACCACCCTTTGCGTGTAAAACAGCTTTTGTCCAGGTACACTTACGCATCGTTTTTCAGGTATCTTTGCAGGTCGGTTTCTTCAAGCGTCTTGGAGACGCGGCCACAGTTCTTCTGGATTTAGTTTGTCTCAGTTTGTTTCATCTGTTCATCTCAGTGTGGAGCACCAGCTGTTGTCAGACTCCTTGTGCATACAAAAATCTCACTGGATTTATTACAATTAATGGCAAAATGAATGTTTTTCATATTTGATATTTTCTACTGACACACTACAGCAAAAGATATAAATAACTGGCTTAATAATGACGTGCCTAAGACTTTTGCACAGTACTGTACATTGCACCTCACCTCATTTCTCAAAGAGTCTGAAAACAGTTTGTTCGAAGATTCAGTCTCTCTAAACCCCTCCTATTCTGCTCTGATTGGTCAGACAGCCCAGGCTGTTGTGATTGGTCTACCGCTTTCAGCGTGTGTCGCAAACGGAACACCAATTATCATATCTGAATTTCAGCTCCGGAGGCTTCCTCAACACTTGATACACAGTGATACAAACACTAACGATGGCAGCAGTTTTCCATATCAATTCCAGCGTGAGACCTCATCCTTTTGAAGTGCATGCAAAAGTGAATTCGCAGTGCTGAAAACAGCATCTTGTCAACAAACATGAACCAAACTCTTCCAGGCCTCAACTACAATGCTGTGTTTGAGAGCAGGCCAAAGAAACCGTTGTTTGCGGGCAGCCAAATTTGTTACATTGTTAGAGACTGGAATTGTTGACGACTCATTTCGGCAGTTCAGAATCTATTCCTTCTTTTAAGAGACAATAACTTTATTTGTCTCGCACTTTGATCTTTAAAACTTTGCAGACATTGTTTTACATTCACAAACAGCTATATTACACACTGCATGAAAGGTAATACATAATAGGGTGGTTAATATTTATATTTATTATTTATTATTTTCAAACTGTAGCCATTGACTGAAAGCAACTGAACGTGTTTAATTTTAGGAAGGTCAAAATATGAATTTTAGCAATATGTCTAATTTCAAAACAACTCAAGTCAAGCTTCTTCATTTCTATCTTTTGACAGGGGGAAAGCTTAGGCCAAGGTTCCTTCACGCATATCTTTAGAGGCGTCAAGACAGACCAGCGGGACGGAGTGACACACTCCACGGAGGTCCTTCTGAAGGCCCTGGATGCAAATCATAAAAACTGCTGGGAGGTGTGTTTTCATTCCTGGAACATATGCTGAACATGGTTGTTTGCAGTGAAAAGACAATGTCCTGTAAAACTCTTACTCAAATATGCACTTTGTCATAGAGAATATTGCATTGCCCATTAATTTACAATTCATGACGAAGTTTTGTGTGTGTACAAGTATTTGCAAATAGTCTTAAAGATAAGATTTACGAATGACTCTGAAAGTTTGGCCAAATGCAAACCAAAACGTTAATAAGTGACATGTAATAAAGAAATTGCGTAAATTATGATTACAAAGGGTTCCTACGCAGATTGGAAAAGTATGGAATCTGATTTGAGTAATTTCCAGGTTTAGATAAGTATGGGGAAAAAAATTTGTTTCCAGACTATTGCCCATATCCAGTTTTTTTTAAATATTAAATTAAGAATTTCTAAAAATAAATGTATCATAGCAGAGTGATTTCATGGCAAAAGTGATTGTCAAACACGACTGAATGAATTCAAGAAGCACATTTTCATTACGCAAAACTTCTTGTCTATACCATAAGCAAGTCTCTTTTGAACTTCACTCTGAACTTCACTCTATTGATTGTGCAATATCAAACCACATTTACAGTATCAAACTTGTATCAGAGGTGAATATACGTTTTAGGTTTCTTCTATAATCATCTATAAATGCATGTTGTCACTTTGAGAAAGCCAATGAAAAAACTATTAATAATATTTTTTTATAAATCTAGAAAATAACATTTATTACAGATGACTACTATATACCAGATAAAATACTAAAAATAATGCTTTAAGAACCATTTATGTTAAATATGGTCTGAAAAAATCTACAAAAAGAGTTTGGAAATTTGAGTTTGGAAAAGTATGGAATTTTTAAATGGAAAATGTGTAGGAACCTTGATTACAACAATTTTGTATTTTCAGCCATTTAATTCTGCCTTTAATCTTCCTTCTGTTTTCAAGTCTTTTTTTGAGGCGGCCAGTTTGATGAGTCAAATTTCCCACAAGCACATTCTCCTGGTATATGGCATCAGCGTGCACAAATCCAAAAGTAAGTGTGCCTCTTTAAAAGTCACGTAAAAGCACTCTCAGGAGACACTCTTTTATCAAAGTCTAAACACAAGAGGACAAACCCTAAAAAAGCAATTAAAAGTCTGTGTAATGACCTCAGCTCTTTGAATCTTCTTGAACTCTAAATGGGTTTGGAGTGTTGTTGGTGATGCTGGTTACCTGTCAAAGTACCTGTGAATGCACTAAAGTGTGTCCTCCCCGTCCCCCGCAGACATCATGGTGCAGGAGTTTGTGAAGCACGGCGCACTGGACCTGTACCTGAAGAGGAGCACGTCTGTCTCAGTCAGCTGGAAACTAGACGTGGCCAAACAACTGGCCTGTGCTCTCAACTTTCTGGTGAGAAATATCCATCCATGCATGATAAATTGACTACTAATGATGAAATACAGAACTACAGTATACTGGGACCATAACAGTTATCAGTTTTAATTTATTGGTTTTAGTTGATATTTACCAGTCAATACCAAATACTACATTTTTGATACTTGTTTCCACCTGTATATTGATTTTTAGATATCTGCAATCATCTAGGGCTAATTTAAAGAAACAGGACTAGATTTACTTAAGAATCACAACTTTTGATTTAAAATTCATCTTAAAAAATTTTTTTAGATTAAATAATCTGTTAGTAGATTTTGAATATTGGCCATTTACCTTTTATCAGCCATAACATGAAAATAATTATTCAGCTACACATTTAATTTTGGTGCATATGGGGACATGCCCTATAATGTAAGATACAATATACACTACCATTCAAAAATTCGGGGTCAGTAAGATTTATTTTAATTTTTACATTAATTTTAATGTTTTTTTCTCTTATGCTCACCAAAGCTGCATATATTTGATCAAAAATACGGTAAAACATATATATTGTGAAATATTATTACAATTAAAAATAATTGTTTTCTATTTTAATATATTGTAAAAAGTAATTTATTCCTGTGATTCAAAGCATTTTGATAAATTTATTTCCATGATTTATCACAACATTTTCTCTTTTGTCAAATCAACTTAAATAATTAATGTGGTTCAGATAACATAATATTTTGAGTTGATTAAACCGAACGCCTTCATTGTATTAAAGGTGCAGTGTGTAAATTTTAGCGGCATCTAGCGGTGAGGTTGCGAACTGCAACCAACGGCAGCTCACCCCTCCCTTTCGAAGCAAAATAGAGAAGCTACGGTGGCCGTCTGGCCGACACAAGTCAAAGATGTCATCATCTGAGACAGCAGAGAATACGTTAGCCAGTCAAGCAATGAGGTTTCTTCTTACTTCTAACAAAGAACGGTCTCTGCTTCTAATAAACCAGATGACTACTACTACTACTACTACTACTACTACTTCTTCATGCGTATTCAACGTAGTGACGATGCAAGCTGTCTCTAAAAACACGAACAATTTAGAAGAACAACAACATGAAACATGCTCTGTAGAGCAGTTTGTCCATTTAGGGCTGCTGTAGAAACATGGTGGTGCAAAATGACGACTTAGCATGTAAGGGGACCCCTGGTGTATGTAGATAGAAATGGCTCATTCTAAGGTAATAAAAACCTAACGGTTCATTTTGTAAGGTCTTTATACACCACTGAAAACATAGTTTTGTGTATTATATTGCATTTCTGTCAATATATCCTTCCAAATTTTACACATTGCACCTTTAACTTACTTTCAATGTACTCAAAATTTTAAGGCAACCTGGTCTGGATTTCCCGAAAACCTTCTTAACTCTATGTCGTTCTTACATTATACCTTAAGCTGTACCTTAACGTTAATATGTGTTTCCAGAAACGCTCTTAGTTAAGTATACCTTCTGTAAGTCATTTGTTGATAAGGCTGGTCTGGACCACTCTAAGCTATACCTTATCACTGTTGACAGTCTGTACGAATATAATTCTGAAGTTGTAATACACCCAGTGTTCAATTAGCATAAATGGCAAAGAATAAAATGCAAAAATTCACAGCTAAATTCAAATGTGCTTTGGCACTGAACAAGAGACAGACGCGCTCAGTGCTTGTCATATATCACAACTATTCAGTGTTTTCAATCACATCAGGTTTATTTTAGGTTTCAGACATTTAAATACACATTCGAATGAAGTACAAGGCTATATAAAAAAGATGTTTATATAGAGCTCTGAATTGCGGTGCCAACTCATCGCGTGACAAAACACATTCACTTCCACATATTTTACAATCGGAATAGGCCTATGTCATAAAATTCATGATATAGTTAACAAGTTTGTGAATATTTTGAATAAAAAAAGGAAAAGCGATATAAATGCGCTACCTACATTTCTGTCAGCTTCATGACACGTCTCCAAGGAATTAATATGTTCTAAAATAACGGTCACCTTAAACTCATGCTGGGGGCTCAGCAAGAATATAGAGCCCTCAGAATATAGAGAAATTACAATATAGATTTAGTTTGCAATTTGGATTATTTTTATAAGATCCCATGTGTCCTGATAAATGCAATTTCTACTTCTGAAGTGATTCTTTTATAAAGACCACCACTTTTTCACATAACACAGTGAAGCAGCCCTGCATAGAGTCAATTATCGATTCTCGAGCCATCGATATCAATCAATTCAGCACCGCCGCCATGAACAGCACCTGTTAACGTCGCACTTAAGATAGGTTGATCCTAAGGTATAGTTCGGGGAACACTGAATATCTTCAGTTAAGGTATACCTTTAGAGTCTTCGTAGCGAGCTAAGAGACAACGTTATCAGGAAATCTAGCCCTGGTAACTTACTTTTTTAAGTTAAACCAACAGTTCTTTTTTACAGTGTGTACTCAATATTTGAGGGGATGCATCCCATCCCTGATTTAGGCAGTGGTTAAAAATCATTTTTCTTTTGTCTGTCATATACAGGAGGAGAAGAATATTGCACATGGGAACATTTGCGCAAAGAATCTGCTGTTGGCCAGAGAGGGTGACCCTTCCTCTGATAACTCACCCTTCATTAAACTGAGTGACCCTGGCATCAGCATGGCAATGCTGGGCAAAGAGGGTAATTATACTGAACACCTCGATGAATATCAAAACAGTGACGATCAATTTTACTCTTCTAGACTTCTAGAATAATTTGTATTTTAAAAGAATACTAGAGAGAATAATAGATTCTTTATTTAGCTCTCATTAGGAATTAATTACACCGTATATGGCTTGAAAATTCCCTTTTGGTGAGAACATGCAATAATATTCAATGTATGTTATAATGCATTATATCTTTTCATAAATAATTGTAAGCAAAGTATAAAGGAATCATATTATTTGCAGATTCCTTGTTACATCTGAAAATGGTTGTTTGTCATGTGTTATAATGCATTATTTTATCTAAAGATGTAGCAATGAATAGATAAGTATTATAATGTATTATAACTGTGGTTACAATTTATGAAAAGATATAATGCATTATAACATACATTATGAATACCTTTATAATGCATTATACATAAAGGCTGGTTGAACACCTTTATTGAGTTTTTTGCCTGTTCCAGAGGGCAAAAAACTCAATGAAGGTATTAATCCATAACATGATTATGTATAAAAGAATAACATGTACTTTTCTGTGAATCCAGTGGTGTTGGACAGAATCCCATGGGTGGCCCCGGAGGTTCTGGATACACTTGAGATTGAAGTGGAGTGTGACAAGTGGAGTTTTGGAACAACACTGTGGGAGATTTTCAACGGTGGAGAAGCTCCATTGCAGGGCCTGGACCTCATACAAGTACAGACACCTCACATGAATATAGAATACACCATCATAAATTAAATACAGATTTTCTTTATGATGTTACACATTCTAGATAAAGATCACCAAAACATATTACACATATACTCAGGCAATGTGACTCCACTATTATACTGCGGCTGAACAGCTGCTGTCCTTCTTTGTATCCAGAAGGAGCAGTTTTATGATCACTTCTCAAACCTGCCTGCGCTGGAGTGGACCGAGCTGGCCGACCTGATCGCTCAGTGTATGCAGTACCAGCCTGAGCTCAGACCGTCCTGCCGGAGCATCATCCGACAACTTAACAGCCTCATCACTTCAGGTAACACACAGATGAACACCAGCTCTCTGCTCACAATGGCCCTCATTTATGAAACAAACATACGACAGAAAATTGAGCGTATGGTCGTTTCCACACAAAATTTGGCATTTATCAATATGGAACGTGAGCCGTGACTACGATAAAATCTCACGTCAGGTCTCAGCTCGTGTACGCATGTTTTTGAGTCAGCGGGAACTTGCGTGCAGCATAGTAAATCTGGTGGAGAATTGTTATGAGAAAATTTTGATTATTTTCCTGACCGACAATCACTAAAATGTCAAATTCAATTTCTGCTTTATAATGAATGCCACTATAGCCTTATTTGTGTTTCAATGTATAATTTAGCCTAATATATAATTTTATAGCTACTTATTTTTCATTATTGTTCTGTTCTGAGTGAAGAGGGGTACTAAAATAACCAAGTTTATATGTGTTAATGTTTGTAAGTTTTACATTTTCTTTTTAAATTAATTTTATTTTTTGCAGTTACAAGGTTGAGGGGTGTTTTTAGAGTAAGATAAATTTATTTTTCATGTGATTACTTCCTCTTCATAGCTGGGTTACGTTTCTCTGTGTCGTAAACTATAGGGCGAGGCTTCTAAAATTTGGGGCGTGATATTTAAATGACAACAGTTTTCAGCCGCCACATTTATCAATGTTCGATCATTCGTACGATAGGGTTGCAGCATACGAATGTTTGATAAATCAGACCTGAGCCCTGTCGTAATATGATTTCTGCACTCGGATCTGCGCTCATTTCTACGTTAGATTGATAAATGAGGCCCAATAACTGTGATGTTTGTGATCTACTCAGATCTGTGATCTGTCCCACTCCATGAAAGAAATAAAGTGGCAAATGGTCTTGACCCTTGGCTTTTAAGCCGGTTAGCGCCTCTTGAGGAAGATCACTTTCTTTTTCCCATATGAAACTGTTATTAGCCCTTTTGCTCATGGTAAATCACTGTAATGACAGCCTATTGTGGCTTATTAATTTATTTCTACTATAATATAATATGTGTGTGTGAGAGTGTATATATATATATATATATATTATATATATAATACATAATAATTGATAATGTTATTTAATAATTATTAGACAATTATTTTTACACTGTTATTTAACCCTAACCCTAATTAAAGCATTTAATAAAATGTAAATATTTAATAAATTATTTAATAATGATTTTATTAGTAAGTGTTATTTATTGCTGTTTGACATTTAAAGGGATAGATCCAAAAATAAAAATTTTGTCATCGTTTACTCACCCTCATGTTCCAAACCTGTATGAATTTCTTTCTTCTGTTGAGCACGAAAGAAGATATTTTGAAGGATGTGGGTAAACAAACAGTTGATGGTAGCCGTCGACTTCCATAGTAGGAAAAAAGTCAATGGAAACCATCAACTGTTTGATTATCCACATTCCTTAAAATATCTTAAATATCTTAAACTATCCCTTTAAGGGATATATTAAAATATTAAACATGTTATTATGTTACNTAATTAAATACATGCATTATTATTATTATTATTATTATTGTGTAATATTGATATTTATTTAACAATATTTATTTTCATTAATTTTAATTAAAAAGTGAATTGTTACTTTGAAATTTAGCTTTATATTGAGGGCCAAGTGGCTTAATTACATACCATCCTGTTTATAAAAAATTACTCCTACATCTGGGATAGATTTGTCCTAAAAATATAGGAACATTATGATCAGCCATCATGTCTGTCTGTAGATTACGAGATCCTTCATGCGACCGGCACTCTCCCCAAGAGCGATGGCTTCTGGAGAAGACCGAACATGTTCAAAAAACAACAACAGGATGTTTTTGAGGAGAGATACCTGCGATTCATCTCTGTTCTGGGGAAGGTACAATGTAAAAAGCATACAGAAACATTCCACCGATAGAGGGCGCTGTTGTAAATTTCATAACAGCTCTAGCCTGCAGCCTGTTGAAGCAAAGCCTAACAGTTAAGACAACCCTTAGGGCCAGTTGTTCAAAAAGTTTAATCTGGATCAAAAATATCTGGATTTGGAAATCCCATGTTTTGCTATCCAGGATCATGTAATCCATTTTACTTTTGTGCTGGTTTTTCAAAGCAAAATTGGATTGGATCACCCTGATCCAGATACACACTTTCTCAGATTACCAAATCTGGATTACTTGTGCTCTAGCTGTTTGGGGATTATTTTATGGCACCAAAATCTCTCTTTTATTTTACAGGTTACCGAAAGGCTGAAAATGTAGCCTAATGTCTACTTCTAATGTATTACTTTAACAGTTAAACTAATCAAGAGCAAAATAAAAAAATTTGTGTATGTATATTACATGATAAAAATGTTGTATTTTTGACCAGTTTTAAAGTTTTATTACATTTTTGTTCTTGAAACCCACCCTTCTGATGGGATCAGTATAATCCAGATTTTTGGGATCAAAGGTATCCCAATCTTACTAAAAAGAATTGAACAACACAAACTGATGATTTTATTCAGATAAACCCAAGGTTGGATTTTGTGATCTAATCTGATTTCAGAATCTTTTTTTACTTTTGAACAACCCATTTTCCAGATTTGATCCAATCCAATAGCCGAAATCCTATCAGATTACTTTTGAACAACTGGCCCTTCGTGATAATAAACTAAGGCCTGGTTTCACAGACAGGGCTTAGCCTAAACCAGGATTAGGTCTTAGTTCAGTTAGGATATTGAAGTAGCTGTACACTAGAAAAAAACATTACTGGTGTGCATCTTGAGACAAAACAATGGAACTGACATGTTTTAAGATATGTCAGTGCAAGTTGCTCTCAGTTAAAACAGCTCAAACATGCATTTTAGCGCATGTTTAGCCTTGTCTGTGAAACCAGGGGAATGTTTTTTTTAATGTATGTAATGGACTGTTTCAGATGGGTACTTTCAGTTGATACTTGATTGATAATGATTAGACTAGTCTTACAAGTTAGGCCTACTAGTCTACCCGTATATATGGGTATTTTTATAAAAGGAGTTTTTCCTCTTTCGTTTTAATTTAGTTAAGACTGGTCATTACTTTTTAACGTCAACATTATATAGATTGGTCTAATTTGAATCCAAAAAGTAAGACTGATTACCCCTTAGTTAGACTAGCTCTTAAGACACAGTTTTAACATAGTGGCTAATACTGGCAATGTTTATGCAGCTGTCTGGCTGGTATACTTCAATATCAATTTTCAATCAGAACTTCAAAGCAAAAAAGAAGATTGATGGATTTTAACCGTTTCTGTGTGTGTGTTAGGGTAACTTTGGCAGTGTCGATCTTTGTCGTTATGATCCATGGGGTGATAACACTGGAGATCTGGTTGCTGTCAAAGAACTTCAGTCTAACAAACAAGCCACCATGGCAGATTTCCAGAGAGAGATCCAGACCATCAGCTCCCTGCACTGTGACTATATTGTCAAATACAAGGGCATCTGCTACAGTGCAGGTCAGATTACCTTTGATAATTACCAATCAATTTCCAATCTGTCCAGCCTGCCCATTCCAACGTACCTTATTTTTGAACTCCTCACAGGTCGACTCAGCACAAAACTGGTGATGGAATATCTTCCGTATGGCAGTCTAATCGGATATATGGAGAAACACCGACAGAATGTGTGCACCCGCAAACTGTTGCTCTTTGCCTCGCAAATCTGTAAGGTACATTCAGACTAACAAACACCAGAACAAACGTTGGGTTCAAACAAACCTTTTTTTTAATCATATAACTGGTCATATTAGCTCATTTGAATTTCTTTGTGGAACTTTACATATCTTTACATATCTTTTGTAGGGAATGGAGTACTTGCAAAGCATGCGTTATGTTCACCGTGACCTAGCGGCTCGCAATGTCCTAGTCGCCAGCGACACTCTGGTGAAAATCGCTGACTTTGGGCTTACGAAGATCATCCCTGTGGATAAAGAGTACTACCGTGTCACGCAGCCAGGAGAAAGCCCTATTTTCTGGTGACAATTTCATTAAGCTCTTGGGAATTCAGGCAGACAACACAATAACTGATTAGGGTAAACCTTTACAATACGAGTGCACTAATATGCATTCATTCGGTAACACTTCACTTAAAGCCATTATTTATAATGCATTATAAAAGTATTTTTAATGCATTAATTATGCCTTGCAATGCACCTTATAATGCATTGTATGGTATCATGAATAATTGTAACCACAGTTATAATACATTATTAAATGCATTAAATTATTATAATAATAATGCATTGAAAACATGACAAACAACCAATTTCAGATTTAACAAGGAATCTGCAAATATTATAATGCATTTTAACTTTGGTTATAATGACTTATGATGAGATTATAATGTACATTTATGAATTTCTTTAAAGTGTTACTATTAGTTCTTATTCATATTAGACTAATCCACCGATAACCTTGAGCTAATGTATGACTCATTTGATTCTGGTATGCTGATATTTACGTGCAGCCCAACTTACCCATTCCGTGCCACTTTCCTACAGACATCAAATGTGGGTGTGGATGTTAAACCCATAATTATAATGACACATTACTTAATGAGTTAATAGTCATGTGTCTGTCACAGTTGTTAGGCAGGGAATGAAGTGCATGACGTTGGAAATCTTCAAAGAGATATTTAATATAATAATCAACACAAACAGGAGAAAAACACAACCAAAACACCATAAACATAACATCAACGCAAGACAAGGAACAGACTGAAACTAACAGAGGAGCTAACGAGAGGAATTAACAAGAAACACCTGAAATAAACACTCAAATAAATCAGAAAGCATGGTGACAAACGAGCAGGGGACAGAGGGTGACTGAACTAATTAACAAACTAGAAGATTAACAAAGAAACTCAGACATTAATTGTATGGAGATCAAAAAACAAACTCAAAACGTGTCTCAACAAGTAAAGTCATTACATAATAATGTCTTTGCAAATCATCGGCTAATGATTCATTAAAACAGATGTCTGGAAGTTGAAATGCATGGCTTTGACCCATTGTGGTAATTAACACAGTAATTTAGTTCATACTAGATGTTTTAACGGAATTAATCCATGATTAAACATTTAATTAATAGCAATTCATATATGACTTAATCTATTAATCGGATAGACTCTTTTATCAGTTGCTAATACGGCAAATATTAATGGATGTCTTAGTTCTTCATGAGTTATAGGCTAATGTACATTAACTCATTATCTTGGCATTAGTTAAGCATGAATTCATGCATATTAGTGCACCCGTATTGTAAAGCGTTACCCTGATTAGTGTGCATTTAACCGAGCAGTGAACATAGCACTGAATGTTAATGTTTTAATTGCACAAATACAGTTTTTTTATTTTTTATTTTTTTACAAACCACAAGGCCAGTTCACACCGCAACAGACAATTTGTTGGGGTTTGTCTGATCAGGGCTGGATCTCCCGAATACTTTTTAACTCTACGTTGTTCTTAAATTGTACCTTAAGCTGTACCTTAACGTTAATACGTGTTTCGTGAAACGCTCTTAGTTAAGTATACCTTCTATAAGTCATTCATTCGTAAGGTTGGTCTGGACCACTCTTAGTTATACCTTATCACTGTTGACAGTCTAAACGAAAATAATTCTGAAATTGTAGCTAATACACCTACACCCGGTTTCACAGACAATGCTTATGCTAGTCCTAGACTAAAATGCATGTTTGAGCTGTTTTAAATGAAAGCAACTTGAACCAAAGACTATACACAAGAGTCACTCGTATTGTTTTGAATGGGAGAAAGTGCAACGTGCAATATGGCGGAATAAGTCCCGCCTTCTAAATAAGAGCCAATCGCCGATTGGTAAAGTCAACGCGTCACTGCAGCGGCCGTAAGAAGCTCCGGTTCCTATAGAAACAGTCAGACGCACGCCTCCGAAATGAGGCACAAGAGACGCACATTTAGGACTGCGCATGCGCATTAGCTCGATCCAGCCTGAAAAATACCGTTTTTTTGTCATGATTCGAACGTTTAGAAACAACATTTATGAGACAGTGTTGTCAGATTTCATTGGTGATTTCAAATATGAAATTTAATTGAAATCTTGGCAAACAGCTTTTGAGATTTTGATGTTTCCCCATTCAAAGAGATAGGAGCTACACTTGAATGCCCGAGAGGCGTTTCAAAGATGGCCGCCGAGTGAAATGACTTGTCTTAAAGGGACTTTAACTAGTGTTAAAATGCAAAAAATGCAAAGATTCACTGCTAAATTCAAATGTTCTTTGGCGCTGAGCAAGAGACAGACGGGCTCAGCGTTTGTCATATATCACAACTATTCAGTGTCTTCAACCACATCAGGTTTATTTTAGGTTTCAGACATTTAAATACAAATTCGAATGAAGTACTAGGCTACATAAAAAAGACATTTATAGTTTCTCAAAATCAAATTCCATACGCTGATGTCTATGGAAGCTGCAATAATAATCCTTTCAATTAATTTGACGAAGTGTTCTGTTTATATCAGCTAGGCCTACACATTATGAATGAAACAATAAAGTTAACTCTATTCTTCTCCTAGTTTACCGGCCACATACTTTTATGTATTTTGGGGAACATTTCGTAAATCTGACAGCTCTGAATTGCGGTGCAAACTCACCGCGCGACAAAACACATTCACTTCCACATATTTTATAATGTATTATATAAATCATGATATAGTTAACAACAAGTTTGTGAATATTTTGAATAAAAAAAGAAAAACTATATAAACGCGATACCTACATATCTGCCAGCTGCATGGCGCGTCTCCAAGGAATAAATAATGTTCTAAAATAACGGTCACCTTAAACTCACACTGGGGGCTCGGCTAGAAAATAGAGCCCCCAGAATATAGATAAATTACAATATAAAAGTAATCCAAATTGCAAATTAAATCTATAAGATCCCATGAGTCCTGATAAGTGCAATTTCTACTTATCGGGAAATCCAGCCCAGGGTGTTATCCGTGTTAAAGTCTGTTGGCACCTGACAGAGCTTGTTTTTGCTAATAGACCCTTTTCAGTTTTCACAGACTGTGATGACGCATTTTAACGGTCATCAATATCGTAAATCCTGCAAAGTTTTTTATATTTTCATTTTAAAAAACAAAAACAAAACGTATGTATATTTATAACACTATACTTAGTATTATATTATCTTTGCATCAAATTACAAAAGACTAGTTAACACTGCTGTGAGGGTGTTTCTAATACAGCGGCTATGGGAGTGACAGTAACACATCTTTCTCTCTTCTGACTGCTGTTATCAGTCACTCTCTATTTTTTTCCTCTTTTTGAAAGTTGGGAAAACAATATTGTGGAGTTTTTCTTTTTCTATTTGAGCAAATGGAAACACAATAAATATATTTCATGTAATCTCTCATTCACCGCTGTAGAATTTTATCCAACTATGACGACTTCCGCTTCTGAGAAAGGTAATGAGAAATGTGTACTGGAATTAGAGGTGCTCTGTCAGTTCAGTGTAAATTGGCCTCAAGACTTAAAAAACCATCTTGTGGTAACAGATGGAATGAAAATACTTTTTTTTTTTTCTTCAGTGTTGACAGATTAATTGCTCTTCTGTTTTTGTCATGTTGTTGTTGTTTTTACTTGTTATAAAAAAAAATTTCTGTGCTGTTCAGGTATGCACCTGAATCCATTTCAGAACTGAAATTCTCCCACAAGTCAGACGTATGGAGTTTCGGCATTGTTCTACATGAGCTCTTCTCTTACTGTGACATCAGTCGAAACCCCAAAAGGGTGAGTGAATGAAACTCCATATAACGGTGCCACTACACAGTATGAGTACGGTCACAAGTGAGGTATTGGATGAATGAATGTCACTGTGAGCTTCAATGGCCCTTTTGATGTTTACTTTCAAACGCTCACAAAAACTCAAATCAAAATTCTGTCATCATCGACTCACTGGATGTTGTTCCAAATCTTTTAATGTATTCACTTTATAAACCTGCTTTATTGTAAATCATTTCATGCAGTTGTGTATCCAGAAGATTGGAAGTTATGTCCAGAGTCCATCCATGGCCATCCATCTTCTAAATCTTCTCAAGGATTGCTGGAGGTTACCGGCACCACCTCAGTGTCCACCAAAGGTAAAGATTAAAAACAGATTTGAGTGCATTTGTATGGGTCACATTAACCAATCGAATTTTTGTTCCATTGTTGCTTGTATATATATATATATATATATCCAAATCAGAAGGAGCTTGGAAGGAGCCTGTCTTCTTACACACACACACATAAGACACAGGTGGGAATAATCAGTAACCAAGGCAACTAACCAGGGAGGAATCAGTAACAAAGAAGACAGGAACTAAACTGAAAGGAAACACAGGAAACATAGGCACATGAATGAAAACACGACTAAACATGACCCTGACACTAATGTAGTTAATTAATGCTAACAAATGAAACCTTATTGTAAAGTGGTACAGATTTTTTTCTTTCTTTTTTTCAGGTGCACAATATTATGATTCAGTGTTGGGAGTTCAACAGCGAGGACAGACCAAGCTTCTCCTCTCTACAGAACCTGATTGAGAATAGCCTGTTAGATGAGAGAGAGGGATGTAAGGGGTAAAGTCAGTTACCCTAAACAGATCACTGTATTTTCAATATGTATATTTTAAATATAACTGAGTAATTTTAGGACATATTCTTTCAGCCTTTTACTGTTAATTTACTTTCTAAATGTATGTTGAACCATAAAAGAGATACAGTAGATCAGCTGCTGCTTGTATATTAGCAGTTAAGTTTTTTTTAAGTACATTTACAGAGCTAGCACTACCACTTTAATCATAATCCTTCATAAAATGCTTTAGATTTCCTCTGTCATCATAAAGATATAAAGTCATAGGCATCACTTTTTCGTTGTTGTGATTTTATTTTGCCATTGTGCGCGGTGATGGTATGCAAAGCAGTTTCAATCGAGAGCAGTAAAAAAGCAAGCCGGTTGTTCCTGTATCTTTTACTGGCACTCACATAAAAAGACTAATCAAAACTGAAATGACATGTCAACATATATCAAACGAACATCAGATGTTTCTGGAGTGAATATATAAAGCAGTATCTTTTCATGTCTGGTAACTTTCCATTGTGGTTAGACAGTTCCCTAAAACAAGCAGCATGTTTTTGTTTTTGTTTTTTTCGCCAAACAAGGTGTGAAGTTATCAGCAAACATTTCTAAAGCCAGAGAGAGACACATATATCTGAACATCAGTCTTAATACATCACATACAGCAAATGTATCATATTTTAATAAGCTCTTAATCTTCTATTGGTTTACATCATTTTTATCTGTTTTCAGTAAACAATACTTTGGGTATTGCAGGTTTGTGTGGATTTTAAGTCTCTTATGCTCACCAAGGCTGCATTTATTTGAAAAAAAAAATACAATAAAACCGTAATATTGTGAAATATTATTACAACTTAAAGTAACTGCTTTCTATTTAAATATATTTTAAAATGTAATTTATTCCTGTGATGGCAAAGCTGAATTTTCAGCAGCCAATAGAAATCTATATTCAGCTTTGCCATCACAGGAATAAATTACATTTTAAAATATATTACTGTTTTTACTGTATTTTGATCAAATAAATGCAGACTTGGTGAGAATTAGAGACATCTCTCAAAAACATATATATATACACACAGACAAAGACACTATGGTCATTGCTCTTTATACACACACACAAAGACACTATATATGGTATATATATCTGGTCATCACTCTTTAAAGACTGGACAGGTTCACTTCAGGAAGCCACACCAAACGATGTCAGCTAATTTGTATTTACTGTAAATTGTGCTTACTTAAATGCAACTAACCATAAATCAAACCCTAATCCTAACCCTATAGTAAGTACATATATATCTGAATATATCTGTGTATCTCAAGTAAGTTTATGAGACAGTATGTAAAAATGTGTGAAAAAAAATGTATAGGCTACTCAATCAAAAGAGTAAACAAAACTACAAGCCAAGTATACTTAGAATACTTATACTTTTAATTATATCTCGATCAAAAGATTGAGTCTCAAATACCATTGTTTCCTCCTTCTTATGTAAATTAGATTTTTGCAAAAGACCTCTGAAGAACAGGCGAATCTCAACATAACACTGACTGTGACGCAACAGTCGGGATCATTAATATGTACGCCCACAACGTTTGCATATGCTAGCCCATGTTCAAGGCATTACACAAGCCAGTATTAACGTCTGGATTTGTGCACAGCTGAATCAACAGACGTTATGCAGGTAAGCAAGCAAGGACAATAGCGAAAAATGGCAGATGGAGCAATAATAACTGATATGATCCATGATATCATGATATTTTTAGTGATATTTGTAAATTGTCTTTCTAAATGTTTCGTTAGCATGTTGCTAATGTACTGTTAAATGTGGTTAAAGTTACCGGTAACACTTTACAATAACAGTACATGAATAACCATGAACTAATACCTGAATTAATAGTTACTTCAACGTGAACTCAAGATTAGTTAAGATATGAACTAATCATGAACTAATGAAGAGTGATCCTTAACTACGACAGGAGTCATAAGGATTCATGCATGGAAACAGAAGCCTTAACTACGCGTTAATATATGTTTGATAATTCATTAATTAACATTTAGGGTAAACTAAATCAAACAGTCTCTATAAGAAGGAATAATAAATATTTGGACTTTGAAATAAATTTAAACAATTTATTATTGTCAGAATTTAAACTACTGACATCAGCAGCTTCATTATAAACATTACTGAAAGGCACAGGATTAGTTTGTCATTATTTTCACTGATCCTCCTTATCAAACATAAATACTAAATACACTAATAATTTATCTTAAAAGGTCTTAATATGTTTTGTGATATTCTTTCCTATCAAACTAAACAACTGTGACTTACAACAGTTCCTGAGGAATCGGTTCCCAAAAAATAACCAAACAGGAAACATGAACTAAGGTCAGGGAACGTTTCCTGGATTCAGATTCAGAAGTTCACTCTCCATCCAGACGCAGGCCGTGATCATACTGTACCTCCATTCTCTGACCTTTTGAAAAGTCACACATCACTTAAAGGTGGTATTTATCACTTAAACTGAGTTTTTAAAATGAGCGCATGCATAAGAACAACCCCCTCCTTCACAGCTCTTTTCAAGGGCACGCCTCCCAAAACTCGTGCACGGTGTTTACCACCGGCATTCGCTGTGTTATTAAGCCGGGCACACATTTAACGACTAGCTAAAACATTCTGACTGTGCTCAACATACAGCGATTGTTTCCTGCTCCTGAAGCAGATTTATATACTTTCACATGGAATTTGAACACCGACTGTAATCGCAGACTGAACGCAACTGGCTCTGACTGGACGCGTTTGAGCGTGATCAGTCATAAGTATCAATTTACATTCATAATCGGCCTTACAATCGTTAAGTGATTCATTATGTCGGACTCACCGCAGGTAACTCATAATCTGCAGACAAAAACATTGCATGCGGCGCCTGTGGAGTGTGGAAAGTTACTGGAGCGCGCAGCCGCGCGTCTCTCACAAGGAACGTAATGGCAGTGATTGACAAGCCAGAGGACCAATCGTTTTCGCGATGATCGCGTAAACGATTGTCTGATGTTTTTAAGGCCCTACCTCGTGCACAGATGATGTATATTAATAATATTCCTTTCAGTGCACCTAATAAATAGTCTTTTATCAGTTAGTAAAGACAGTTTCAAGTAATATTGCAAAAATGTATAAAACAAAACATCCTCTTTAGCACCTTTAACTGGGCTGAATACCTATATAGTTGTGTTAGTACATGTGTATTTGATAGTAAGTTAATGTTAAATCATGAGTTGAATTTGGTAAGTAGTTAACAGTGAATTAATTCCGATGTGCCCCCTCAAGTAAAGTCATGACATAATTATGCATTATCAAGCTATTAGTTGATGTTAGTATATGCTTAGTTAATAATGAATTAAGTATGATGTTCCCCCTCAAGTAAAGTCATGACATAATGATGCACTAACAAATCATTAACTAATATATGAATAAACACTAAGAGTGCCATCCTTATTCCTTTACACCCCGGTACAAAAAAACTAAAATAACAAGTATTTGTATTTTATTTTTATTTATATAATTAAACATATATGGACTTGAAAGCAAGCCATAAACATACCTGTAAAGACACGCATAAGGCATATTTACATGTAAAAGCGGGCGCGTCCACAAGCTAATGCTAATTAAAGCATATGCATTTAAACGACAAAAATACAAATACAGTTAATAACTGCACATAACCTCCTGAAAATCCCAATAAAACATACATGTAAATATGTCTTTAATTATTAATTCGGCTTACCAAAGCAGTCAACATTTATTAGTTTAAAATGCCAGCAACACAACAAACGCGCCAAGAGAACACCTAGCGTGCGCCACTAATGAGTATCCCGCCAGAAACAAACCCTACATACTTTAGTTCCGGGAATAAACTATGACTATTTAGCTATGACTAAATATAAATGAGCTATAAAAATCAGAAAACGGTTTAGATCAAATTAAATTTATTAATGGTAGTTAGTCTATTTTCCACATTTGATTAGACGGATCTATGTAATTAATGGCTAAATAATCATGTTCCATTCTAATTATTTGTCACAAAGCTGCAGATGGCAGATTATGATATTACAGTGTAAATTATGACAGTATTAAATCACGTTTAATTCAAATTCAGAGTACTTCTTGTTTACTCTTATGGAGCCTGGTTTATTTAGTTTACCCTAAATGTTAATTAATGCATTAATTATCAAACATATATTAACGCGTAGTTAAGGCTTCTGTTCTCATGCATGAATCCTTATGACTCCTGTTGTAGTTAAGGATCACTCTTCATTACTTCATGATTAGTTCATATCTTAACTAATCATGAGTTCATGTTGAAGTAACTATTAATTCAGGTGTTAGTTCATGATTATTCATGTACTGTTATTGTAAAGTGTTACCAAGTAACCATTGTTTCTTACTGTATTCATGGAGACCAAAGCCATGTCGTTATTTTCATTATTAAACACTTGCAGTCTGTATAATTCATAAACACAACTTAATTCTTTATAAATCTATCCAACAGTGTGTAATGTTAGCTTTAGCTCCGTTAGCCCAAGCATAGGCTACAATCAAACTCATTCAGAATCAAATGTAAACATCCAAATAAATACTATACTTACATGATCTGATATGCTGCATGACGAACACTTTGTAAAGATCCATTTTGAGGGTTATATTAGCTGTGTGAACTTTGTTTATGCAATGTATTATAGAGTCGCGAGCTTGGGGGCGGGGAGCGCGAGCATTTAAAAGGGGACGCGCTCTGAATCGGCGCATTTCTAATTATGCCCCAAAATAGGGAGTTAAAAAATTTAATAATAAAAAATCTTTGGGGTATTTTGAGCTGAAACTTCACAGACACATTAAGGGGAGACCTTAGACTTATATTACATCTTGTGAAAAAACGTTCTAGGGCACCTTTAACTAAACGTCTAATTAGGGTATATGTCGAACGACACATGACCAAACCGGAACACTGGGCTGCGTTCAGCCCCGACAAAACGTTGCAAAACTCTTTTTAAACGGAAACGGTGGTGCGTTGAACACCCTGTTCTGATGACACAAAAGCAACTATGGCGGCTGAGAAGGCCATTCTTTGTGTTCTTTCTGAAGAGTTTTCGGAGCCTGATGAAGTCGGTATAAATACGTGTTTAATACTGCAAAATACGTTCAAAGTTACAGTCACTGCCCTTGCCGTCCAGAATAAAAGAGAACATCCCAATCGAGTTTAGGGATTTGTGAAAACTGTGGTTCCTAAATATTGTGATCCAACGTTTGCCTTTATGAAAGTATCACTCCACAATACAATAGCAAAATATATGAGTATAGTATTTTTATGTTACATTAATCAGTGTCTAGCACACCTTCCTAAGGAAAGGATATGGACCAGAAGACAATTACTAAATTATTTAGACAGACTTAAAGAAGTTCCAGATCTATACTTGTTCTCTTTTTATTCAAGTTATTTTGCGATTAATGTAAATATACATGTGCAAACAATATACTTGCTCTTGTGAATTTATTTTGATGTTAATTACATTTACGAGCTGTTTCTTTAATACCGCGTGGTTTATATGCATGTTGATGCTGATTGGGCTGACATTTTTGACACACCCACCAAACAAGAGAAAACGTATCTCAAACCCATTGCACACCGTTTCCAGGAAACATGTCGTTCAACCCGGAAACCGTAGCAAAACGTTGCGCACCGGTTTGAGCTTGAACGTGCCCGTGGTCTCATTGCATCCGCTTGTCAGAGAAAGTGTTAACAACCATATAAACTGACGGCATATCTACAGACTTTTAAGGTAATCAGCTAAACTACCTAGTTCACATTGTTATAGGTTTTTTATTCTATTAAATATCTATCTAAACATTAGTGTGAAGAAGAAAAATTAAAAAAGCTTTTAAATATCAAATCTGCATATGCGGGGGACATCAGTTATGCTCATCTTTGCTTGCTCCTTTTAAGTTATCTTGAATAAAACAGCAATTTTTTTCATGAAGCACATAAAGACCTAAACTGGAAGCGATCTGATCTGTTTTACAGAATACGGAAGTTAGATTGAGCATAACCCTAGATCTAACCTCTGGTTTTGCATGTTTTCACTTTTGCAGGAAACAACCAGAGAACCAGAGAACTTGTTTTACATATAGCTTAATTATATGTTTTTGTATTTGTAATTATAGGCTACTGTTTTGCTGAATGACATGTACTGATTGTAAAGGATAACTGATAATTATGATGTCAAAGTAGGTCAAGAGCAAAATGCAAATAAAAGTATGAGGTAATTGATAAAGTGCTTCCCACACATAGACTTTACTTGGGTGGGCCTCCCAAGTATATTTAGAAACACATTTATGTTATTTTTATTATTTTTATTCTCTTATAGTTTTGTATCCGCCCAAGATAATGAAATAGTGGAAAATCTCAACTGGCCCTACGCGTGTCGTACCTGCTCGTTCTATGCGCGAGAACTGTTTAGCATTTCCATGTGCGCTGGAGAGACGAGGTATACAGTGGGTACTGAAATTATTCAGACCCCCTTAAATTTTTCACTCTTTGTTATATTGCAGCCATTTGCTAAAATCATTTAGGTCATTTTTTTTCCTCAGTAATGTACACAGCACCCCATATTGACAGAAAAAACTGAATTGTTGACATTTATGCAGATTTATTAAAAAAGAAAAACTGAAATATCACATGGTCCTAAGTATTCAGACCCTTTGCTCAGTATTTAGTAGAAGCACCCTTTTGATCTAATACAGCCATGAGTCTTTTTGGGAAAGATGCAACAAGTTTTTCTTCTTCAGGGCATTATTGGTATTTTGGTTACACAATAAATTGTATTTAATTTGATTTCCATTTAATTCATAGTAAATTATTGTTGTCTCCCCAACAGGAAGAAAAGACCAAGAACATTATTTGACCTGTATTATTAATTATATAAATTTGACTAGTGACCCATTCACTGAGAGAGACACTATATGAAAGCAAGGAGAACATAGGAAAAGGGTAACCATTTAAATACTGTAATTTTGCATAATTTACAATGCATAATAATGCATAATATTAATATGTAAATACATTTAATAGTATGTTTTGTAATTAAAATGAATTTCAATAAATAAAAATACTCTTAAAAATCAAACATTATTTGTTGTTTGTCACATAGAAGACCATTTTTGTGCCGTGGGTACTGGAGGATTATTCCCCCGGCTACCACCGCAAGTATATTTGAAACCTGTGGGAAAAATACAAGTAATTTTATAAATAACAGCACAGCTAGTTAAAAACAAATTAATTTTGCAATATTTACCTAAGCTTAATGCAATTAAATTACTTAAATAAAATATATAAATAAAATATCAAAGATAAATCTAAGTGTTTAATGTAAATCTAAATCTTCTATTTAAATCTAAATGTGTTATATAAATTCTAAATCCAAATGTTTTATGTAAATGTTAAATCTAAATGTAAATGTTAAATATAAATATGAATCCTATATGTAAATCTTACATAAAATCTTAAAATTAAAGCTCAACAATCTCGCTTAACATAGATTTAGATATAGCCCTAAATCTAAATGTTCAGCTAAACATTTATTAAACTAAACATTTACAGAACATGCAAATTCATGCTTGACGCCAGACCAGTGATACTGCGAAGGCAGAGTTATGCAAATTATGACACCATTGGGCAGTGAGTCACATCAAAGAATATACACTAACAAGAAGCGACACTCAATAGAATGTTCCATTGCAACACCGGCGCCCAGCAGCAGCCCTGCGTTTCTGCCAATTATTTACAGACTTTGTGTTTAAGCCTTCCACTTTTTTCACAAAACCTTTGCTCTCTAGAAACCCAGTCAGTTTGGGTTAAAATTCTTTAAAAGAT
The DNA here is from genome assembly GCA_003731715.1 of Anabarilius grahami. Classification (NCBI taxonomy): domain Eukaryota; kingdom Metazoa; phylum Chordata; class Actinopteri; order Cypriniformes; family Xenocyprididae; genus Anabarilius; species Anabarilius grahami. The sequence continues at coordinate 2,676,606 of RJVU01071502.1, forward strand.
GTAGTATTAGCATTATAAACACTGAATTAATACCAACATATGAAATTATATTAAGGATATGCATCAGAAAAAATGGGAATTTGGACAATAAATAGGCTATATGAATATCACAGCTTGGTTTTGTCTAATGTCCGTTAAAGCAAAAGTGTCCAAAAGTGGGAATTATGCGATAACGGACACAGCAATGCATCATGTATTTTAATATCATTATGTTTGTAGCGTGATCCATTAAAACGTAGCTACAATATAGCCTATTTCAATTCAGACTAGTGGAGTGATACTATTATTACTATTGCTCCACTAGGTCTGAAATATATTGTGCGCTGCAAACATAATGATCTTAAATGTATTAATTATTAATTTACTATTAATAAATGTGTTAAGTTGCATAAAATGGAAATACTCAATAAAATAGGCTAGCTACGTTACCTCAGATAGAATGGTTGGATTCCACAACTGGTAAAATAAAACATATATAAGACAATACAACATTTACTGTAGGAGCCATACAATTTACTGGTGACTTAATTTAAAAAACTGTTCTATTGCGCTTCTGATTTGGCAGTGAAATTTGCAGATTTTGGGTTCGTAAGATGTGAAGGATTCTATGGTCCAGTTAGTATTTTCACCCCATAATGGCGGCCGCGTTACCGGAGCGCCATCTAGTGGCTGTTGCCCATAAAGTATCAGATTGTCGCCTCTTGGGTTCTATACTCTTTTTGTCACTTGCAACAGCGTGCATTACGTAACTCGATCGGTGTTTGGGGCAGCAGATTCAACATGGCGAAAAAAAAAAAAGATTCAACATGGCGGTCTCGGGCGATTTGTCAGGGACGATAGAGCAGGCGGTAAGAGCTGCATTAAGGGGCTTTTAGAGAAGCTGGACCGTCGCCTTCGACATCCGGGGCGACTTCAACTCCAATCCCACCAGTAAGTGCTCTTTTTTTTAGGAATGTACATATTATATTATTTATTGTTAAAGTCAGTTTTTTTTTCTTGTGGTGGAAATCTGCATAATCCAGTTGCCTCATACTATTGCAATCGATTAACTTTTTTTGAGGATGGTTAAATTTATGAATATTTAAACTAATCTAATTTCACGTTAAGCGTTTTAGAATTTCCCAAGTATGGAAACGCTAGTGATGGGTGCTTTCGAAACACTGCTTCTTGAAGCTTCGAAACCTTTACAAAACTTTTGTTTCGAATCATTGTTTCGGAGGGTGTTTCAAACTGCCGAAGTCATTTCTGTGCCAAGACAGCAACATAATGCGGCCCAGATCCGGCCCACATCTGGTACATGTGGATTACACGCGGACCGGATATGGGCCGGATCTGGGCCGACACTATGTTGCTGTCAGGGTGACAACACAGAATAAAATACTGTCACTAGTGATCATCAAATCCTTTTAACAGTTTATTTTACGGACTTTGTGTTTAAAGGGCCATTCACACAGAACGCGTCTTTGCGTCTAAAAACGAGACGCAAGCGCTCAGGAATGGTTTTTTAAAAAACGTGTATAACGCGAGGGTCTCGAGCTACAGTCTATGGTCTCGAGGCGTGCTTTTGAGACGTGATGCAATAATGACAATAACGGAAATAATAGAAATAGGCAAACAGCATAATTGATGAATACGAATTTTGACATGGAAAAAAAGAAAATAAGATAATAATGAGCGCCTCCTCCACCATGTTGCCGTCAAATAAAACAGCTGTCATGCCAACTTGCTACTGTAAACAGAAGCTCGCAACGCTTGCACCGCCTCCGGGTTCTTCTGATTGGTCCACTGTTTTGGAACTGACAGTGATGAGCGGCGCTGTGTGTAAAAGTTGAAATTCTTTTAACTTGACACGGCGTCTTTAAAACGCGGCGCTCATGTAGGAAAGTAGGGGAAAGTAGCGCATTGGAATAGAAAAACGCATTCTGTGTGAACGGCCCCTAAGTCTTCCATTTTTTTCACAAAACCATTGCTCTTTAGAAACCCAGTCAGTTTGGGTTAAAATTCTAGTAATAGCAAACACTGAAATTAATACCAACATATGAAATTAATGAAGGACATGCATCAGAAAAATATAACAGCGATATAACAGAATATAACAGCTTGACAGTAAACTGTTTTTGCAGTGTTGTCTTATATTAATGTCCATTAAAGCAAGACTATGTAAACAAAAAAAAACACAGCCAAAAGTGGGATAACAGACACAGCAATGCATCATGTTCTATAAGGTCATGTAGCGTGATCCAGGGGATTAAAACATATTTCAGACCTAGTAATTTACTATTACTATTACTCCACTAGCCTAGGTCTGAAATATATATTGTACATTTTAATCCCCTGGATCACGCTACAAACATGATGATCTTAATAAATATTAATTTATTATTTTACTATTAATAGTACTAAATATGTAAAGTTGCATAAATTGGAAATACTCAATAAAGTAGGCTAACTACCTCAGATGTGTACGTTATTTTTTGGATTCTACAACTGATAATATAAAACATATACGCTAAGACAATACAACATTTACTGTAGGTGTCATAAAATTTACTCAATTTGAGAAATTTTCTATTGCGTTTCTGATTTGGCTGTGAGATTAGCCAATTTTGAGGGCTTTCACCCCAAAATGGCTAACGAAGCGACACCTAGTGGCTGTTACCCAAAAAGCATCCGAGTTTCGACACAATAAAAAAGACACAACATATCAGAATGCAGCCCCCCACCCCCACCCACCAGGTAGACTTATACTGTGCTGAGAAATTACAAGACATTGCAGTGACAGATGTATAGAGTGAAGCACCTAATCAAGAAGAATAAATAAATAAATAAGGAAAGAAAATAAAAATAAAAAAAAATAATAATACAAATAAATAAATAAAATACATGGATATAAAATACAAAAAATAATATATCTCTGCGGACACAAATTACAGCTCGGACAGGGTGACAGATGCATATGGAAACGTTTTAAAGGAGACAGGTAGAGTCTGTGCGGTAGTTTCCAATGGATCATCTGATGATTTGGGTTTTTTGAGGATAATGTGATTGATTCCCAAATTTGATCAGTAAATAAAGTTTGTATGTCGCCACTGATATCCTTAGACCAGACAGTTGCTATGGAAAGTGGCTTGGATTCTATGCTCTTTGATGTGACTCACTGCCCAATGGTGTCCTAATTTGCATAACTCTGCATTCGCAGTATCACTGATCTGGCGTCAAGCATGAATTTGGATGTTCTGTAAATGTTTAGTTTAAATGTTTAGCTCAACATTTAGATTTAGGGCTATGTCTAAATGTTAAGCAAGATTGTTGATCTTTAATTGTTGATAAGATATTATATATATATATATATATACATACATACATACAGGTGCTGGTCATATAATTAGAATATCATCAAAAAGTTGATTTATTTCACATTCCATTCAAAAAGTGAAACTTGTATATTATATTCATTCATAACACACAGACTGATATATTTCAAATGTTTATTTCTTTTAATTTTGATTATTATAACTGACAACTAAGGAAAATCCAAATTCAGTATCTCAGAAAATTAGAATATTGTGAAAAGGTTCAATATTGAAGACACCTGGTGCCACACTCTAATCAGCTAATTAACTCAAAACACCTGCAAAGGCCTTTAAATGGTCTCTCAGTCTAGTTCTGTAGGCTACACAATCATGGGGAAGACTGCCGACTTGACAGTTGTCCAAAAGACGACCATTGACACCTTGCACAAGGAGGGCAAGACACAAAAGGTCATTGCAAAAGAGGCTGGCTGTTCACAGAGCTCTGTGTCTAAGCACAGTAATAGAGAGGCGAAGGGAAGGAAAAGATGTGGTAGAAAAAAGTGTACAAGCAATAGGGATAACCGCACCTTGGAGAGGATTGTCAATTTTGCATTTCCTTTGGAAATCAGGGTCCCAGTGTCTGGAGGAAGAGAGGAGAGGCGATACTCAAGACCAATACAAAGAAAGGATTTTTAGAAATCTTGGCCAACTGAAAAGTATGAACATGAAAAGTATGAGCATGTACAGCACTCAATACTTAGTTGGGGCTCCTTTTGCCTGAATTACTGCAGCAATGCGGCATGGCATGGAGTCGATCAGTCTGTGGCACTGCTCAGGTGTTATGAGAGCCCAGGTTGCTCTGATAGTGGCCATCAGCTCTTCTGCATTGTTGGGTCAGGCATATCGCATCTTCCTCTTCACAGTACCCCATAGATTTTCTATGGGGTTAAGGTCAGGTGAGTTTGCTGGCCAATTAAGAACAGGGATACCATGGTCCTTAAACCAGGTACTGGTAGCTTTGGCACTGTGTGCAGGTGCCAAGTCCTGTTGGAAAATGAAATCTGCATCTTCATAAAGTTGGTCAGCAGCAGGAAGCATGAAGTGCTCCAAAACTTCCTGGTATATGGCTGCGTTGACCTTGGACCTCAGAAAACACAGTGGACCAACACCAGCAGATGACATGGCACCCCAAACCATCACTGAATGTGGAAACTTTACACTGGACCTCAAGCAACGTGGATTGTGTGCCTCTCCTCTCTTCCTCCAGACTCTGGACCCTGATTTCCAAAGGAAATGCAAAATTGACTTTCTTCAGAGAACATAATTTTGGACCACTCAGCAGCAGTCTAGTCCTTTTTGTCTTTAGCCCAGGCGAACAACACTGTCTGTTGTTCAAGCGTGGCTTGACACAAGGAATGCACAACACTGTCTGTGTCTTGAACAACACTGTCTGTTGTTCAAGAGTGGCTTGACACAAGGAATGCGACAGCTGAAACCCATGTCTTGGATACGTCTGTGCGTAGTGGTTCTTGAAGGTTCTGCAGTCCACTCTTTGTGAATCTCCCCCACATTTTTGAATGGGTTTTGTTTCACAATCCTCTCCAGGGTGCGGTTATCCCTATTGCTTGTACACTTTTT
>RJVU01071502.1:2693894-2712109 GCA_003731715.1 Anabarilius grahami
ATACCCTGAAAGTTATCTCCATTTTTGGAACCGAAAGTTGAGGTTATCCATTTACTTACTCTTATACCCAGGTATGTCACATAACCTGTTTTCTGTAATGCCCCCCTTTTCATACTGTCAATAGACAAACGGAAGGTTAACTGAGTTTAAAATCATATATTTTTTAAAGGTATGAAGTTGCCATTTCTATTGACCTGAAAATCAGAAAAACGCATTGTTTAATAGCAGTATGGAAAATTCACCATTCTGTTTAACTGGAAACACTGTTTTTGCATACAGGCTAAATGAGTGTTTCTCAAACTTTTTAGAGTGGAGTACCCCCTGAAGCATCTTTCTGTGTACCCCCTCTCTTCCACTTAGACTGCAGTCAATTTCCCATTAAGGGACAATAGTTGCCCCCCTAAATTGATTTTCCAGTGTATTTTTTTTACCTTTATAAATACCTTTTTAAATAAATAATGTTTTAAATAAAGAAAAGGTTCAATAAAGACATGATGGTAAAAACAAAGTGATATTTTAAAATATTAAACTAAAACCACCAGTATGTGGCGGTAAGTCACTGTCTTAGTGAGTGAGTCATCGAGTCATTCATTCAGTAAGGAAGCAAGTGGCTGTATTTGTGAATGAGTCATTGAATCATTTACTCTTTAATTCATTCAGAGTTTTTGTTAAACCGTTTTATAAAATCAATGTCACATTTGCAATTGTGTGGATATTTTGGGAAAAATTGCATTCTTGCTCATATATTAAACTCTGACGTAATCTGACCTGGCCAAGAACCGTTGCCATGACGATGAGGCAAGTCCCCTGCAAAGACAGCTGTTTGATCGCGCCTCACGCACACACAACAAAGCGCTGGAAACGTGACATCGCAGCTTGTTCGTTATAAAAAATAAAATACAGATAAAAAAAAAAACATATAAAGGTACATTTTTCAAGTTAAATAGTCCGTAGTGCAATCCGTGCCATTCAGCAAGAGCACTGCTCCATTTCACCGAAAGAGAGAGGTATAACCACCGTGACAGCAACGCAGGTTTACCTTCAGTTTCGTTTTAAATTAATTTGTTTTGGCTTGTTTAGCTACATGGTTGTATAAGGATTGCTAATGTGTCGTCATCATGACGTATTCCTAGTGGTGAACGCAAAGCATTTTGGGAATCCGCGGCACAAACATACATAAGGCGCCAGACTTCTTTGCATGGAGGGAAGAACGCAGTGTTCAAGATGCCGTCTACCCGCTGTGTTATACAGTAACTTCAAGTCACTGCAGCAGGCCCAGGTCTTTTTTACAGATGGATGGGTCCAGGACCTGGAGATTGTAAAAGTGGGGCAGAAAACTGTCATCCGTTCAAAGGTATGCTAATGTTTTAAGCACCACACTCCTCGCTCTCTCATATCTATCTGCGTGCAGTCAGAATTCAACAAACCAGCGTGTGAGATTTTGGTTGGGTGACAGTTGTAGGTTACAGTTTGACAAAAGCACAATGTTGTTTTATTGTGAGTGTACAGAAATATAAGTAAACACTTTGCAGTTTGAAAGATGTCCTGTATGAACAAAATGACGGAGTATGTTTTTATGTTTCCACTGTTCGATCGCGCCCGCGCCTCTCTCTCTCTCACTCACACACACACACACACACTCACTCACACTCACACTCACACTCACTCACACATGCTGGTTTGTTGAATTCTGACTGCACGCAGATAGATGAGAGAGAGCGAGGAGTGTGGTGCTTAAAACATTAGCATACCTTTGAACGGACGAGTTTTCTGCCCCACAATCCCCAGGTCCTGGACCCATCCATCTGTAAAAAAGACCTGGGCCTGTTGCAGTGACTTGAAGTTACTGAAAACTTTGTGTGTGTATGCACTAACACTTAATATCATGTAGTTGTGTGTGTGTGTGTGTGTGTGTGTAAAATAATAATATATATATATACAGGTCCTTCTCAAAAAATTAGCATATTGTGATAAAGTTCATTATTTTCCATAATGTAATGATAAAAATTAAACTTTCATATATTTTAGATTCATTGCACACCAACTGAAATATTTCAGGTCTTTTATTGTTTTAATACTGATGATTTTGGCATACAGCTCATGAAAACCCAAAATTCCTATCTCAAAAAATTNAAATATTTCAGTTGGTGTGCAATGAATCTAAAATATATGAAAGTTTAATTTTTATCATTACATTATGGAAAATAATGAACTTTATCACAATATGCTAATTTTTTGAGAAGGACCTGTATATATATATATATATAATATGGGTGCTGGAAGTTGGGCAGCAGTTTGACGTCGATCTGCTCTTAAGGATCCAGTCCTTTGATTCCCTTCATTTTCTCGTCATATCTCGTCTTTGCATTAGGATTTAGTTTTAGGCGGTATGGTCCGACAATGTTTTCTTTAGCCAGCTGCATTTTGTAGGATTATATTCTGTTTTTCACGCTAATTTTTAATTATTTTCATGCCAGAACACTAGCCTGCTATGCCAGCCCATGTAAACGGGCCAAACATACCAATAATTCTTTGCGTTCTGATGACGTTGTCGCCCAGTTGGTCACATGTCTTAGCGATCTCTATAGGCAATGGGTCGCGTCAATAAAAAGGGTCGCAAAAGTTTAAAAACCGATGTACACCAACCGCAACGCAATAGGTTGCGATCAGATCGATGGCTACAGCGCTTCGGATTTCAGGTTAGTATTTTTGTTTTGCCTCAATACTTTAATTCAATGAAAGTATATATGATACTATATTATTAATATAATAAACTTGCATGACAATATTGTTAACATGGTTACATGTATGTAGTTGTGGAATTTTCCCAGTCAGACTCTTTGACTCGTTTGTCGGTGCGGTGTGAATTGGCCTTAAGTGTACCAGTAGTAAACTTTAAGTACACAACTAGTTCACAGCTACATTTCTCATTTGTACTGCATCTGTACAAGTGAACTTATAAGTATGCTAGTAGTTTAATATTTTAATACTAGTAGTAGCCTACATTTTTAGTATATGAAATATAGCCTACTCTCAGTAAACTACTAGTTTAGTGCAAGTTTGTAAGTTTTCTTCAAGTGAACATAACATCACACTTATATATTATGTTTGCACTTTAAGTATACTACTATGTCCTATTTAGGTATTTTTATGCTTGAAATACCTTTAACTGTACTTTAACTCTTTCCATTTTAAAAATAGTTTATTCTAGCTTCATGAATCCTTTTTATCAACACTTAAATGTGGGTAAGTGTCATAAAAAAAAGGAAGGAATCATTTTAAACAAAAGGCTGAGAAAATTGCATTTTTGTCAAAGATGGGATTCAGAACGATGATTAAATGCAGGTGGAGTAGATCGAGTCCATCAACACCTCTAAATGTTCACAGTCCTGTAGAGCAGTGTTTCCCAATCCTGTTCCTGGAGGCACACCAACACTATGCATTTTCCAACTCTTATAATCAAACACACCTGATTCAACTCATCAGCTCGTTAGTAGAAACTCCAAGACTAGAAATATATGGATCAGATAAGGGAGACATCCAAAACATGTACTGTTGGTGTGCCTCCAGGAATAGGGTTAGGAAACACTGCTATAGAGGGTATGCATCGACATCACTTTCCCGCCGGAACGCGCTCCCTCAGACTGAGTGGCAAAAGAACCTGCTGCATGACTGGATTTAAAAGGGGAGACTGCGAAAACGCGAGTAAAACTAACGAATTACACTAAAGGTTGGGCTCGAAAGTGTTCCTTACAACTTGTCAAATAAACCTAATCCATGGATATCGACATGCAGCCAGGAATCGTGTTCCCTGACATTTATATGCCTGATATCGATGCCGGGGAAATACATAAAGCAAATCTGCCAGTGAATATTTTATATAACTACAATATAGGTAGGTTTAAATCCGAGTAATCACTTATATCAATGTTATATCGTCATATTGTCCAGCCCTAAAACATATATAGTTTTATAGTAGGCCTATAGTTTTTTTCAGTGTTTATTTAAAAACACCCAATTATGCAGAATATAAGATAGAAAATATTTAATTGATGAGTTGTCAACATAATATATAACAATTCAATATTTACGGTATGAAATTTTATTTAAAATCCAACAATTTGACACAAAATGACAACTGCAAATCCATGTTTCTCTGCTGGAGTCCAGCTGTTTCTGTGAATTGCAGCAACCTATTTGCTTCTTTTTTCTGTAGCTCTTGGCAGTTTTTAAATATAGGCTATAGGCCTACCTCAGGTTTTGTGTCAAAGCTATTTGTACAGTCGGTCATAAAGCTCTTTTCCGTTTTGGATGTGTTTTGTGTGTTTTTCGCGACATTCACGCTGAAAACCAATGCTGTCGCTCAGTCTTTTGCCACAGGCAGTTTTGATTTATATGTTGCTTAATGTTTGATGATCGATACATTTACGTGAGTAATCTTCGATCGCTTGTTTCAGCTGCTTCTCCTGCGTTTTGATCCAAGTAATCTTTCAGAAAATGCATAACAGCGCCCCCTACCTGACAGCCTGAAAATTCATTAAATGGCGAGGAAAGAGTGAAGTAGATTTGAAGTAAATTCCTGTGTACACTACCAGTGGACTAGCAATTCAGATACTCAGAATTAGGAATATATATGTTTTCTTTATAATTCAATATTTTCAAACAATGTACGTTTAAAAGACAGTATGTAAAACTATGTGTAAAAAAGTAATTAATAGTCTACTAAATCAAAAGATTAAACATAACTACAAGCCAAGAATACTTAGAATACTTAATTATACTTTTAAGTATATCTCGATCAAAAACTGAAGTATACTTATGTGCAATTTTAAGTATATTTCTCAGAATTACATAAAGTATATTTCTGAGAAGTATATAAAAAGTAGACAAAGTATACTTATTTTTAGTTTAAAAGAAGTATAGGCTACTAATAGCACACTTGAATAAACTTCTTTTTCTGTAATGGAACTATTCAATAAAAATAATGATTAGCCTTTAGGAGACAGCTTTCTTTTAGTCTAGAATTCATTTTGGGGCTAATACTTAACTGTAACCCCTAGTGAAAAAAAAAAGTATACTTTATTGTATTTTAAATATATTCCCATTTTCTATAGTACATTGCGAATATACCAACAAAAAATGTACTATCTTTAAATATATAAAAAGTATATTAGTATCATATTTTCACAATACAACTTTTAACACACTTTAAAATAATTGTATTTTAGTATATTTTCTAAAAAAATATATTTTAGAAAAATATACTTGAAGTGTAAGTTCAGTTTATTTTTTAAAAGTGTATTTATTTGCACTTTATAAAAATATATTTGAGGTATATTTTAACTGTGTGCTGAAAATGATCATTGTAACAATGCACTGAAAGTATATTTTAAAAATACATTATTTAATATCCTGAAGTTGAAGTGTATCTAAAGTTAAATTTGAGTATATTTTTTAAGTTTACTTCTTCATCCTTAGAATTTATTATATTACTTGTGCTATTTATTTCAGTATGAATGCATTACAAGCCCATTTAGTATATGCAGTGTAGCCTATACAATTTCCAAATATGTGTAAATGTTTATTAAGTTTTCACTGGCAGAATCATTTTACAATCGTACACACAAATCTATATTAAACAACACACCAGCAGCACAAGTAACGTTACATGCGAAAACATATGTTGAGTGGTTAAACTTGAGACTTATCGGAATTCAAATGTCTCTTCAACTCGGTCTGTGACCAATCAGATTTTGTTGCTCACTGCCTTCAGCCAATCAGAGTTGCTGACGTCACGGTCGTCTTCTGAATCCACTCGCTCAGTCACTCATAGTTGCCAGGGTCGCGGTTCCCTTTCGAAGGGAACTCCACTCTGCGTTTGAACGCTTTGGGGAACGCCACGTGACCCAGGTGTCTGAAAGCACTATCCAAAAACTCCAATTCCTATTGGCCGGCGACAGCCTATGACGTCATACGGCGCGACCCGGAAGTATAAAGGAGCGCCTGGAGAGACAGCCAGCATCTCATCGTCTTTCGGTCCTGTTCTGTCTGATTGCATCTATACCAACTCTGGTAGGGTTTTTTATATATACCTTACAAACGTTCATGAGAGTGTGTTTATCCGTGTCCCAGGGTTTGACACTGGATATACATTTTTCAGGGCGTTCTCTGTCTGGAGAGGAGCACGCATACACAGTGCTTGAGGGCACTGCTGTGTGTTTGTCTGTTGTTTACTCTGTTCTCGTTTGGCACTCTTCCCGAGGGAAGAGCTGTCTGCATCTCTGCCTGGTGGTTCTGGCCCCTGTTTGTGCTGAGGCTTAACGGTGGCTGCAATCATAGGGCTCGTAGATGAGCTCGTTGGGAAGTTTGAGAAAGTTTTATTCTCTCTCAACTTCCCTGGGGCTGGCGAGAGCGACCGGATGACGATGACGTTCGTGTTTGACGTCATCGCGTCCGGCGGCGAGCGCTCCTCTGGCTGGTGTATGCGAGCTGCTGTGTGTTTGGGACGCGCTCTCGCGGCAGCTGCAGCTGCCGGGACAGCGCGTTAAGAAAGGGGCCGCGCGCGGACGGCTCGACGAGCGGTTCCTTTCTGTCCATTAATACGGCAGCTTCCATACTTTCCATCCCGGTCTGATCTCCGCGTTTGAGATCGGGAAGGCATGGAAAAACCCCTAGCCATTCATATTTGTATCTGAACCCAGACAGGCGGGAGGAGGAGGAAGAGAGAGTGAGACGGGTGATCGATTGTAAACATTGTTGCGTTTGTAATCGATCCCCCAGCTATATAGGGTGATTTATATCTACCCTCTCCTCTTCTTCTTCCACCTCCTGTATGTATGTATATATATATGTATATATTATATGTGTATATATAACATATATCATGCTCAGATGCTTCTTATGGTCAGACTGATGGCTGGGCCATAGTAATTATTTCTATCAGCCCGCTGTTCTGTTTGATAGTAAGAGGATCTTTAGGCTTAAAAGAACCTTAGATTCCATCCTTTCATGTAAAAAGGGACCTTTAGGAGTTTTTTGGTTTTTGAGCTGCAGGAGGGTCTATATTTTATTCGTTAAAATAAGACCTTATTTTCCTGTATAGTTTCTGAGCATGTAGTCAAAATTAGGGTGTTTTTGGGCAAACTGAAGTTGACAGACTGGCTAGATATATTGTGCAGGCCACAAAATGGCCGCCTCTTAGCCACCTGTTGTTTAGAGTAGCTTCTCATCTGCTGTTTTCTAGAGTAGTTTGAGTTAGCACTCGTCACTTCAGTTATTATGCATGTTTAGGTCGGCCTTAATCGGCCGCCTGACATTGTTTGCTTGTGAGCTTCACTTTCTTTCTCTTATCCATGAGATTTGGAGGTGAAGCCCAGGCTTCACTAGGCTTGTGGCCCTGTAAGAAGGCCCGTAGCTTAGCGGCTAGGCTAGAGCTAGGTTAGGTGTGTTATAATTACATAACCTTATGTATACTATCCCTTATTAGGTTGTATAGTTCCTAGTTCTGGCCTCCTCCCGAGGGAGTTGTTAGGCCGTATGCCCATTATCCCCTTGCTTATGTAGACCCTTTATATGTGAGCTTACTTATGCTGCCACAGGTTAGCACCTGTTCTCTTAATAGTAGGCCCCTTTTTAAAAAAAAAAAAAAAAAAAGCGGCCTCTATTTGAGAGGATGGTGACTATATATTCCCCAGTTAAGAGGTTTATTTGTGTCACTGAGTGCATCACCTGTTGGATTGCATACTCAGGGTAGTTAGAACCACTTTTTGAGGAAAGTTGGTATCTATTTAAGCTCCCTGGTGATCTTGTTAGCGGCTATATTGCATATAACTCGGATTGTTGGCTTTATGATATTTAGCCTCCTTCTAGTTAGCAGTTGTTTTCTACAATGCTGCTTAACGGATCATGGTTTGCTCACATATGTACACTACCACAGGCCCTGCCACGTGTTTGTTTGAGTTAATAGGCCTTATAGCCTTTCTTAGACCATGTTGGCTTTGTTTGGTTCCCTTTGGTCACATGTTTAGGGTACATTGCCTGTTGGAATGTGTAGCCTAGCGCAGGTTGCAGTTAGCTTCCCATAGTTATGATTGGGTTAGAGCTGGTTCCCTGTAGCTTGGTCCCCTTTTTAAATTCACGAGCTGCAGCCACGTGTCATTGAATCGGCAGGCCCCTTCAGGCCTCCTTTTTAGTCCACACGTTGGCACGGTTGGTGTTTTTAATTTGCAAACAGGCTGAACGCCACTTGTTGCTGGAATGGTAGGCCCCTCAAGGCCTCTTTTCTTAGTCGACTTGATGGCAGGATGCCTGGGAAACCATGCCACAATCGGCCACGCCCCATCGTCGACAGATAGGCCCTAAACAGGCCTGTTCTCGATGTTTGGCAGCGTTTCATGTATTCCCTCTTTGGAAATTTTTAATACATGGCATTTGGGTGGTATGGTTAGGGTAGCCACTTGCTGATGCAGCGTGTGTACTAAAGTAGGCCTACCTCGGCCTCCGGTGTAACGTGTGGAGTTCAGTATTTTGAGTGGCTGGCCCCTCAGGTGAATCACCTCAAAAGGCCACGCCCCACCCTGACGGATAGGCCCTAATCAGGCCTGTTCACGTTGGGTGGCAGCGTTCTATGTATTTCTTCTAAGGAAGTTTTAATACATGGCTTTCTGGTGGTCTGGTTCTCAGGTGGAGTATGGTAGTGAAACCTTACTGAGGTTCGGTTTAACCTACATCTCCCTCCCTGAGTCTTATTTTACTCTAGTTGAGCTAAGAGCCACCTAGAGCCTAGGGTGGATCTTTGTGCTCCTAGAAAAGGCCACGAGACTCACGCCGTGTGTCCTAGAGGTTGCTAGGCCTGCGGGCCGCCTTTTTGACACACTAGAGTTTGTTTGAGTGTATTTCTCTTTGAGAATTATTTCTATACACTTTCGCTGGCCAGGGGCCCAAGTGGTAGATCCAACCCCCTCTTTTGCGGGTTGTTTACCGTGCTTGGGACCTAAACACTGCCACGAGCTGATGCCACGTGTCTGTTGAGGTTATAGGCCCCTCCAGGCCTTCCTTAACACGTGTTGGCATACACTGTACTCCTCTTGCTTTAAGGAGTAAAAGGTGCTTTTACTGAGTACACTGCTTGTTGGATTGTGCTTGTAAGGACCACCTCAAGAGGCCACGCCCCACCCTGACGGATAGGCCCTAATCAGGCCTGTTCACGTTGGGCGGCAGCATTCTATGTATTCAGACATGGTTGGCCTGAACTAAGTCTGTTCCTTAACAAGACCAGGTCGGCCTCCCTGGTGGCATTAGGGGTGACTTCGTTCCCCTCTAAGTGACTGGCCGAGGTTCCCTTTGGTTCCTTGGCCACATTCCCTTAAAGGGACCACTTTCTCTTCAGAAAAGCTGGTTCCAGACGCCTTAGCAGCTTCTGTAGGCCCTCTGAGGAAGGCCTTCTTGAAGTTCAGCTTGGGCTGTTGGCCAAAGGGAATGCTGTCACTGACAGCCTGGTGTGACCCGAGGGGGAGTTGCCAAGCAGTTCGCAAACTGCTTTTGGGCCTTTGTCTCAAGCCATTTTTCTTGGCAGGCACTCTCCTCAAGCATGGCGGCGTGGGTATATCGTTCCCCAAAGCGTTCAAACGCAGAGTGGAGTTCCCTTCGAAAGGGAACGTCTCAGGTTACGTATGTAAGTGGAGTTCCCTTCGAAAGGGAACGTCTCAGGTTACGTATGTAACCATAGTTCCCTGAGAACAGGGAACGAGACTCTGCGTTTCCTTGCCATGCTTCGGGTTGCCTGCCTGCAGAACAGTCCCTCAAGACGATAGATGCTGGCTGTCTCTCCAGGCGCTCCTTTATACTTCCGGGTCGCGCCGTATGACGTCATAGGCTGTCGCCGGCCAATAGGAATTGGAGTTTTTGGATAGTGCTTTCAGACACCTGGGTCACGTGGCGTTCCCCAAAGCGTTCAAACGCAGAGTCTCGTTCCCTGTTCTCAGGGAACTATGGTTACATACGTAACCTGAGACGTTTTCCCGCACAATTGGGCTATTTTGAAAAATTACAGAGCCACGGGTTGCGTTTTTTTGGGCTACTTTTATAATGTACCGCGGCCGCAATAAAGTTTATCTGTAGAAAAAGGAAATTAAAATTTATAATTTTACTAATGTGTAGTATGCTTAAAATGGATACCTTGCAATCCAAGGACGGAGGAGAGACGGTATGGGGGAACATTTGATGTCACCACAAACTATTACGTGAGTTTCACCAACAGCAGAAATGAACGCGACAACAGCCAGTCAAAGCCGCTTATAATTCTGCATGTTTTGCGTGTCTCTGTGTGAATGAACAGCGTAGTTGTACTACACAAACTCAAACATATGTGGACGCTTACAGTGTTTTCAACACCTGCCTTCTCAATAAATGAGGACATGAACACATGAACTTAATCTCCAGAACTGCTCTGAGACACTTCAGAGATTTTTTTCACCGTTTCATTTGGAAAAAAAACTGAAATTCATTTTAACAGAAATATATTACTATAAAATAGTAAAATGTACTGCTCAAAGTAATGATATTACCATTGTTTGTAAGGAATACAACCAAGATATATTTTTCATCCATATTTTAATATTAACTGTTGTGCAAATCTTATTTGACAAAAAATAAAAATGCAATGTTTTGTTGTAAATTATATGAAAATTGTTATATTTTCATTTAAGATTGATCAATTGATAATTGTTAGTTTAATTAATTAATTTCATTAAACGCTATTGTTGATGATAAATTAGTAGCTATTAAATCATAAAACAAAGGGAAAATAAATTAGATTAAATTAAATTAAAAGGTGGCTTAATGCAGTTTAATTGTAAACAAACAGGCTACGTTTACATTCATTCTCAAGGTCTAACAAACACGTGGAGAGCATATCCTTCCCCATTAATGGTAAATTAATATCGTGATAAATATCTAGCCTATATCATATGATATGGAAAAATAATATTGTCATAATATTTCTGGTCATATTGCCCAGCCCTAATTTTGAACTTTATCATGAATGCTGAAAATTAAAATCAAAGAAACAGTAGGCCTACAAGAAAAATTAAAAAGTAGTGAATGAAGAGTAATAAAATACAGATAAAATAATGTGCATATGTTACATATGAAGTCGAGCTAAAATTATCAAAATAAAATTTAAAACAGAATAAATAAAAATAGTTTACCAAGGCGCATTATGAGAATAACGCAGCTGTCAGCTATGATTAGATGGGGCAGGGGGAAATTGGGCTAGTTTTCATTCCTTTTGGGCGGGTTTTGAATGAGCTTTGGGCTGGACATTTTTCTGGGACCTGGCAACCCTGCACTCAGGTGAAGTATAATGTCGCAATGTATAATTTATTTAATAAAACACTGAAAGCGCAATACATCCCTCAATCTTGGGAATTCTGACCAGTTCAATCAAGTGACATCGCAGACTGACAGATGGCGACGACAACCGGCTAATCTAATGGCCTACGCGATCCTGAAAGAACCGGAGAAAAGTGCTGCTATTTGGAGGCAAGTTGTAGTCTAACAGTTAACAAACTTTATTTTCTTTTCTTTTACAAACTGAGAGCGAAATTTCTGCTTGATATCTCCTTTTTGAGTTTGTGTGTGGTGGTTTATGGCACATGTTTGTATGCTGCACCAAAACATTCATATGATTGGTCAAATCGGCCCGTATTCTGTACGATATTAATTCATAAAGTGTTGTATGCTTGTACCGAAAATATCGACATGCCATTCTGATACAGTTCCCTGCTGCTAAACCTCATTTACTGTTCAGAAATAGTATTGGTTCAATGTAGGATTTGGACAGACTATTGTAAACGTGAATAAAGAGTTGAACATGATGTCTTATAATGGTATATTCTGTCAACAGATGCTGTTCTTCACGAGTCTCTGCGGTCATCATTGTGCCATCAGACACAATGAGAAGCTCATCAGAAAATGAAATATAATGTGTAATTTGTGTATAGAGGGTCACCATTGGTCCAATATATATATTTTAATGAAAAACATGGTAAGTTTTGCTGAATCTTATGTTAAGTTTAAATAAAAACCATTGGATTTGTCAATAAAATGTCTCTTCATTAGTGATGTTCTTATATTTTATTTTAATGGCCTTTGAAAACAAATGCATTCAACTTTGGGAAAATGTGTTAAACTGTATTTAAATAGTAGCACAACTGTATTGTGTGAGATTATGTAATTCAAAGTACAGTAGTCAAAGTATAAGTAATAACAAAGTGTATTGTTATTGACTGCAAAGTGTGTAATGTTTAGTATTTGGAATAAGCCAATGGTACTGAGCATACAGTATATACTATTACCTGTAAAATAATATATTCAGTGTATATTGCTTGTGTTTTCTGAAGACACTCGTAATTATTTTGTAATGTACTTAAATCACAAATAAAGTGTACTCATAACAGAAATAAAGTATACTTACAACACAAATAAAAGTATACTTATAACACAAATTAAGTACACTTTAATATCACTAATCAAGCATGTAATTAGTCCCTACACAGACATATACTTAAAGTGTACTAAGTATACTTGAAATTGTTCCAATTTAGCACACAAAAGTATGCTAAATATACTTAAAGTTGTATTTTAATACTACTTAATTTCAACTTAAATATACTTAGTACAAAATTAGTTGTTTCAAAATAGCACACTTTAAGTTAACTAATCATTAACTCACTTGAAATATACTAATAATTAGTCTTGCTGCAAGTATACTTAGCATACTATTTTTCACTAGGGACGTTACAACGCAAAACAGAATTAATGTAAAGTAGGCTAGTTTGAGAAGCGATGGATTGCAGAAATTGCAAAGGAGGAAGAACCAAAGTTGTTCTATTTCAGTGATTGTCATGGCATTCAATATCATGGCAAGGCAACCATAGTATTAATAGTTCTCTTATTTACAAAACTGTTTTGTTCAATTTGACATACAATACATGCGAGAATCATACCATAAAACCAATGAAGAATAATCATATTTAGCTATAAAACAGTAACAGTAGCAGCATACACATATCTTGTCGTCGCGTTTGGTTAATTTTCACGGCAACGTTCGTAAAGCAAAATTATTTAAACGCATTTAAAATTAAAATTAATTCCTAAAACCTACATTTGAGGGGGAAAAACACACATACACAGAGTAAATTGCTTAGTTATCTAAACGAACCAGATAGAAAACATATTTTATCTGACCTGACCTTTTAGCTTCTTCGGATAACATCAACACAAGTAAGTCTATTTGAGGTTTTGTTCATGTCAAAATGCGGTTTAACAACCACCTCACCCTGTATTCACTGCTCAAACTCTCTCTCTCCTCCTCCTAATGAGGAAATCTACACGAGCCTCTGTATATCAGCTGTCTCTAGAGGAAAAACTGAAAGGATAAACATAGCCAGAGAGGCAGTCTCTCAAAACCTGGTGTGCTGCCTACATAGACAACATGAGGAACAAGGTAGCCAGCTTATGGACTTCTGTAGGATGAAAAGGCCAGGAGATACACAAACCCTTACAAAAACGTATTTCTTATAAAACATGATTGTTCTGTGCAAAAAGTGTAAAATAAAATACTTGACGATAGTATTATTCACGTTTTTGCTCAAGGACAGTAAAATAAACTGCAATAAAGTGATTTTGCTGGGTAAATAATGTTCCTGGGACAATAATCCTATTGACTCAGAAACATGGGGAATGTGTTAAAATCATTTCCACCTAAAGTGAACACAAGTAAAGTTTGTTTTTAGATGAATGAGGATCTGAAACAGGATGTGCAATAAGATAGAAGCAACAGACCCCTCCCTTAAAGACCCCCGAAAGTGAGACAGAAGCCGTTTAAATTGAAAATCAAAGAGGAGATGCTTCAGTACACCTAAAAAGCTACCTTTGTGTGGAAAAGTAATAAATTGTAAAAAGTATTGTCATCACGTAATGAACTGCCTGCCTAACTATTCTCATTTGTAAGTCGCTTTGGAGAAAAGCATCTGCTAAATGACTAAATGTAAATGACAACAAATCTGGCAAATATTACCTCTTTAATTCAAACTTATTTCTGTACGGTCTCTTTATGCAACTTTGGATACAAACAAACCTGAAGACGTAACAAATTTCTCCTTTTTGTTTAAATAAATTAAGTAACAGCTGGACACCCAGGATCACATGATCATAAAAGGCTTAACGACCATTTTAAAGGGTCTGTAAAGGGATTCAGCAGCATATCCTCCTAAAGTCACCCTGTATTTCTGCAAGATTTACCTTTTGGAATTTGCCATCAATGACATCAACTCTATTTTTTATTAATGATTTACGAAGAGACGCAAGAGTGAAGAGACGCATGTGATCCAGGTTGACTGCTTTCTCCATACAGAGCTGAGATTGCCACCATATCCTTTAAAAAAAGAATCACTAAACACACACAAAGAAAATAATAGGTTAAAAATATAGAAAAAGTACAATTTCCAACCCATATAATTTATTATTTCACCAAACTCAACATATCACAATACCATGGGTCATTAAAGCATTCACAATGCCTTTTACAAACCTTCATGTCCTCACCTTCATGTCGCTCTACACCCGCAAGACCTTCGTTCATCTTCGGAACACAAATTAAGATATTTTTGATGAAATCCGAGAGCTCAGTGAGGCCTCCACTGACAGCAAGACAATTAACACTTTCAATACCCAGAAAGGTACTAAAAACATATTTAAAACAGTTAATGTGACTACAGTGGTTTAACCTTAATGTTATGAAGCGACGAGAATACTTTTTGTGTGCCAAAAAACCCCCCAAAATAATGACTTTTCAAAAATATCTAGTGATGGCCGATTTCAAAACACTGCTTCGAATCAGTGGTTTGGAGCGCTAAAGTCACATGATTTCAGTAAACAAGGCTTCGTTACGTCATAAGTGTTTCGAAATTTCAATAGTTCACGTAACTTTGGCAGTTTGATACTCGATTCGAATCACTGATTCGAAAAAAAAAGATTCGTAAAGCTTCGAAGTAGTGTTTTGAAATCACCCATACCCTAGTGAAAAAATAGTATACTTAAGCACAATTTATTTGTATGTACTTTAGTATAACTAAATGTACTTGTGGCATGCTATAAATTGGTATACTTAAAGTCTGCTAAATTGGAACAACTAATTTTGTTCTAAATGCGTTTTAGTTGTCCAAAAGCAGTGCTGAAGTTCAACTAAAATTTTATTAAATATACTTGTTTGTGCTAAAGTGGAACTATTCCAAGTATACTTAAGTACACTTTAAGTATACTCTTGTATTTAAGTTTTGAAATGCAGAATTCACTCAGCATAAACTTTAAATGTATTTTGGTGACATTAGAATTGCAATTCAATTACATTATAAGAGTGTTGAACATACACTAATATTATACTGATAACAAACTTTTAGTAATTTTAAAACACATTGCAATGGCATTCCAAGTTAACTTGTAGTGTGCTAATGGCATCATTATAGTGTGCCTCAAATAGGCTATAAATAATCTTTATAAATAAAGTTACAGCTTTAGAACATGCCTTTTACAGACAGCCCCAGTATACCAGTAACGTCTAGGTTACTACTGTAACCCCCGTTCCCAGAAGGAGGGAACGAAGACGTTACGTCGATACTGACGTAATGGGGTCTCGCTTGGGAGCCCAATCACCTCCAAGGATACAAAACAAGCCAATGGGAATTGGCCTGTGAGATTTACATGCCGGGCCCCTCCCCCGGCATCCGGGTATAAATAGGGCCGGCATACTCACCTTCATTCATATTTTTTTTGCTGAGGAGCCGATAGGTATCTGGCCGCTCAGCGGTGACTCAGAGCTATGGCAGGGGAACGTAACGTCTTTGTTCCCTCCTTCTGGGAACGGGGGTTACAGTAGTAACCTAGACGTTCCCATTCAGTCAGTCACTCGACGTTACGTCGATACTGACGTAATGGGGTCCCGTGGAAAACGCCATAGCGACTGAACCACGTTACGAGTGTTAGGGAGGCAGATGCTGGCAGGCCGTAGCGGGCCAAATGCAAGTGCGGCCCATACTCGCAACCCTCCAGCGCCCAGAGTAAGCCCAGGAATGTCTTCCATACCAGCGGGATGGAGAGGACAGGGCAAAACAGTGGAGAGGTTGAAGCTGCTGTTCCTTACCCACAGGGAAGAGTGCTTCGGAACTCAATTCCCAGGTCAGCCATGACCAAAACGCCAGGAAAGCGTTCCCCGAAGAGGGGAAAGCTACGGAGACCACACCCTGCCCGAAGGGAGGTAATGTGTGGAAACACATATGGACTGGCCTGAGGACAGTAACACATATGGAAGATCTCTGATGTAGGTCCTACCTTCCGGGAGGAACATACTAGCAATCAGAGATAGGGCAAAACGAAGCCGCCCAGGGAAAGACACGGGTTTACCGCTAGGGAAACCGTACCGTGGACAAACACATATGGGATTACCCGCGGGGAATCACAGCATATGGGCATCTAGCCCAGTACAAGGGCAGACCAATTGGGCATACACACGAGTACTGGACCTAGCGCCGGACGCCTCTGCCGCGTCTGGCTGCCGCAGGATGCAGGAGGAACTCCACAGGGTTCGCCGTTACGGGGAACTGAACTGAGGAGCGGAAAAAGTGCTCGCATTCCCTCTCCCGAGGAAAATGGCACAGCAAGCGAACACCCATGGCTATCTATGAGTAGACAGCACACGGGTGGACACCGGTTCCACTCGGAGATTGTAATATCTCGCGAATGTATTCGGTGTCGCCCAGCCTGCAGCTCTGCAAATATCTGTAACAGAGGCACCGTGCGCCAACGCCCAGGAAGAAGCAACACCCCGAGTGGAGTGAGCTCGCAACCCGAGGGGGCACGGCTCGCCTTGCGACTGGTACGTCAAGGCGATGGCATCCACTATCCAGTGGGCCAACCTCTGTTTGGTGACAGCCTTCCCCTTCTGCTGACCTCCAAAACAGATAAAGAGCTGCTCAGAGCTTCTAAAGCTCTGCGTAGGGTCCACGTAAACGCGCAGGGCACGAACGGGACACAGCAACGCAAGGGCTGGGTCTGCCTCCTCCGGGGGCAGTGCTTGCAAGTTCACCACCTGGTCCCGGAAGGGAGTGGTGGGAACTTTGGGCACATATCCAGGCCGGGGTTTCAAGATAACGTGAGAGTAGTCCGGCCCGAATTCCAGGCACGAATCGCTGACCGAGAATGCCTGCAGGTCCCCAACCCTCTTGAAGGAGGCGAGCGCGGTCAGGGGCACTGTCTTGAGAGACAGATGTTTCAGCTCAGCTGACTCAAGGGGCTCGAAGGGAGCTCTCCGTAGGCCCGAGAGGGCAACAGAGAGGCCCCAGGAGGGAATGAGGCGAGGCCTAGGAGGATTTAACCTCCTGGCGCCTCGGAGGGACCTGATGATCAGGTCGTGCTTTCCTAGTGACTTGCCATCGAGCACATCGTGATGCGCTGCAATGGCGGCCACATAGACCTTGAGGGTGGAAGGGGACAGCCTCCGTTCCAAACCCTCTTGAAGGAAGGAAAGTACAACACCGACCGGGCATTTTCCGGGGGTCTTCCCGGTGGGAAGAACACCACTCAACAAACAGACTCCACTTCATGGCATAGGCTCTGGCCGAAGTGATGGTGTCAACTACCGCGGACGGTAGGCCACTCAAGTCCGCCGCATCCCGTCCAGGAACCACACGTGGAGGTTCCACAGATCGGGACGCGGGTGCCATATGGTGCCCTGCCCCTGAGAAAGGAGGTCCTTCCTCAGGGGGATGCGCCAGGGATGGGCTGTCGCGAGGAGCATGAGTTCCGGGAACCAGGTCCGGTTGGGCCAGTACGGCGCAACTAGCAAGACCTGCTCCTCGTCCTCCCTGACCTTGCACAGTGTCTGTGCAAGGAGGCTCACTGGGGGAAACGCATACTTGCGTAGGCCCCGGGGCCAGCTGTGTGCCAGTGCATCCGTGCCGAGGGTCCCCTCGGTCAGCGAATAAAACATCTGGCAGTGGGCCGACTCCAGAGAGGCAAACAGGTCTACCTGTGCCTCCCCAAACCGGCCCCAGATCAGCTGGACCGCCTTGGGGTGGAGTCTCCATTCCCCCGGGAGCGTGAGCTGTCGTGAGAGCGCGTCGGCCGCACGATTGAGCTCGCCCGGGATGTAGGAGGCG
>RJVU01071502.1:2731442-2776444 GCA_003731715.1 Anabarilius grahami
TCTGATTGGCTGAAGGCTGTGAGCAACAAAATCTGATTGGTCACAGACCGAGTTGAAGAGACATTTGAATTTCGATAAGTCTCAAGTTTAACCACTCAACATATGTTTTCACATGTAACGTTACTTGTGCTGCTGGTGTGTTGTTTAATATAGATTTGTGTGTACGATTGTAAAATGATTCTGCCAGTGTAAACTTATTAAACATATTTACACATATTTGGAAATTGTAGGCTACACTGCATATATTAAATGGGCTTGTAATGCATTAGTCATACTGAAATAAATAAGCACAAGTAATAAAATTAATTCCAAGGATGAATAAGTAAACTTAAAATATATACTCAAATTTAACAACTTTAAATACACCACAACTTCAGGATATTAAATAATGTATTTTTTAAACATACTTTCAGTTCATTGTTTCATTGATCATTTTCAGCACACAGTTAAAATATACCTCAAATATTACAAATTGCAAATAAATACACTTTTAAAAAATAAACTGAACTTACACCAAGTATATTTTTCTAAAATATATTTTTCAGAAAATATACTAAAGTACAATTATTTTAAAGTATGTTAAAAGTTGTATTGTGAAAATATGATGCTAATATACGTTTTATATATTTAAACATAGTACATTTTTTGTTAGTATATTTGCAATGTACTATAGAAAAAGGGAATATATTTAAAATACAATAAAGTATACTTTTTTTTCACTAGGGCAAAGCACACATTACAGAAAAAAAAATATATATAGTTATTGTCCGGCTCCTGCATCCGTATCACATGCATGCGTCATGCTGCTCACGTGTACAGCGTCGGCCAATACTGAGCTGGCGTTCTTTAGATTTGTCCTAAAACATATGGGAACATTATGATCAGCCATCATGAGTTCTAATCGTCTGTCTGTAGATTATGAGATCCTTCATGCGACCGGCACTCTCCCCAAGAGCGATGGCTTCTGGAGAAGACCGAACATGTTCAAAAAGCAACAACAGGATGTTTTTGAGGAGAGATAGGCTACCTGCGATTCATCTCTGTTCTGGAGAAGATACAATGTAAAAAGCATACAGAAACATTCCACCGATAGAGGGCGCTGTTGTACATTTAATAACACAGCAGCCTGTTGCAGCAAAGCCTAACAGTTAAGACAACCCTTAGTGATATTAAACTAAGTGTTTTTAATGTATGTAAAGGACTGTTGCAGCTGGGTACTTTCAGTTGATACCCGATTTAAAATATGTGTCTGGTTTCATAAACTGATTAGACTTGTCATACAAGTTAGTCATTTAGTTAAGTCTGGTCGTAGCTTTTTAAAGTCAACATAAAAAGGTAGATTGGTCAAATTTGAATCCAAAAAAGTAAGACTGATTACCCCTTGGTTAAACTAGTTCTTAAGACACAATCTTAAAGGTGCCCTAGAACGTTTTTTCACAAGATGTAATATAAGTCTAAGGTGTCCCCTGAATGTGTCTGTGAAGTTTCAGCTCAAAATACCCCATAGATTTTTTTTTTATAAATTTTTTTAACTGCCTATTTTGGGGCATAATTATAAATGTGCCGATTCAGGCTGTTGCCCCTTTAAATCCTTGCGCTCCCCGCCCCCGAGCTTGCGACTGCCTTAAACAGCATAAACAAAGTTCACACAGCTAATATAACCCTCAAAATGGATCTTTACAAAATGTTCGTCATGCATGCTGCATGCATACATCGGATAATGCGAGTATAGTATTTATTTGGAAGTTTATATTTGATTCTGAATGAGTTTGATGGTGCTCCATGGCTAAAGTTAACATTACACACTATTAGAGAGATTTATAAAGAATGAAGTTGTGTTTATGAATTATACAGACTGCAAGTGTTTAAAAATGAAAATAACGACGGCTCTTGTCTCCGTGAATACAGTAATAAACGATGGTAACTTTAACCACATTTAACAGTACATTAGCAACATGCTAACGAAACATTTAGAAAGACAATTTACAAATATCACTAAAAATGGTAAAGTCAAGTCAAGTCACCTTTATTTATATAGCACTTTTTACAATGCCGATTGTGTCAAAGCAGCTTTACATTGATAACTGGTACATAATTTTGGCTGCACAGCAGCTCTTAAAGAATAGTGTCAATGCAGGCAGATCAAAGCACTGTTGAATAAATGTCAAGAATATGGTTGAATATCAAATGTCAAGTCAAATGTCAAGTGTCCCCAACTAAGCAAGCCAAAGGCGACAGCGGCAAGGAACCCAAACTCCAACAGGTGACATCAGGTGGCAAACAGGTGGTAAATAGGTGTTAAAATCTTGGGAGAAACCAGGCTTAGTCGGGGGGGCCAGTTCTCCTCTGGCGAACAGTGCTTTGTTACGATTCAGGTTGCTATCATAAGTCTGATAGGATCGCAACATTCAAAGTATTTTTTTCAGTTCCATCCAGTTGAGGATCGTATTCATCACGCCGGAATGGACGTTTTGTTGAGGAACTGTGCTACTGGCTGTCGTGTCGATGAGACCTTCACAATGGATGATCTAGTTGACTCGATCTCTGCTGATACTTCAGGGCTGCGTTGTGGTCATGTCCACAACGATAAAAATATCATGTTATCATGGATCATGTCAGATATTATTGCTCCATCTGCCATTTTTCGCTATTGTCCTTGCTTGCTTACCTAGTCTGATGATTCAGCTGTGCACAGATCCAGACGTTAATACTGCCTGCCCTTGTCTAATGCTTTGAACATGAGCTGGCATATGCAAACATTGGGGGCGTACATATTAATGATCCCGACTCTTACGTAACAGTCAGTGTTATGTAGAGATTCGCCTGTTCTTCGGAGGTCTTTTAAACAAATGAGATTTACATAAGAGGGAGGAAACAATGGTGTTTGAGACTCACTGTATGTAATTTCCATGTACTGACCTCTTGATATTTAACTATGCCAAGGTAAATTCAATTTTCCATTCTATGGCACCTTTAACTGCCATGTTTATGCAACTGTCTGGCTGATATACTTTGCTATTTTATACATTACAGCTTGCTTTTAACTAACTTAACTAAACATGATGATTATCAAATTTCAATCAGAAATTCAGAGCAAAAAATTTAGATTGATGGGTTTTAACTGTGTACGTGTGTGTGTTTAGGGTAACTTTGGCAGTGCTTTGTCGCTATGATCCATGGGGTGATAACACTGGAGATCTGGTTGCTGTCAAAGAACTTCAGTATAAAGGCTGGAATACACTACATGACTTTTAAAATCTGAACAGATTTTTAAACAACAGGCATCATACACTTGCCGACTTTATAAGTGGTTATAGAGAAAAGCTTGGGGGGGTTCTTGGTGGTCTGGGGCGAAATCACTTTCGCGATCAAAGGGGCAGGGGCTCAGGACCCCCCAACCCCACAGGAATGCAATTGTGCCCTTGCCCTCGCGGAGGTCTATGCACGCCACTGACTTAACACCTTGTGTGATAAAAAAAACAAAAAAAAACCATGCTGCTTGTTTTAGGGAACTAACTTGGTGAGCATTAGAGACATCTCTCAAAAACTTAAGCAACTTAAGCTTAAGCAAACACACAATAGCACATGTGCAATTAAACAACAGGGAATCACAAATTGAGCAGAGCTTCCTCTTCAGGCCTTCCATATCCTTTTATTGCTGCTCCCATTTTGATCCCATTAGCACCAATCAGATACGGAGATCACTTTGGTAGAATCCAATCCTATGAAAGAAAAGACAAGAGAAAAAGAGAAAGAGAGTGAGAGAGAGAGAGAGAGAGAGAGCGAGAAAGAGAGCGAGACAGGACCAGCAAAACACATATACACATATACACAATACGTCTCAGGAAGTAACAATATATATATATATATATACACATACACACACACAAAGACACTATATATGGTCATCATTCTTTATACACACATGCACACACACACACGTTTGTTTTTTTGAATTGTGGGTATATTCCATAGGCGTAATGGTTTTTATACTGAACAAACCGTATTTTCTATCGCTCTACACTACCCCTACACCTAAACCTAACCATCACAGGAAACTGTGCACACTTTTACTTTCTCACAAAAACTCATTCTGTATGATTTATAAGCCTTTTGAAAAATGGGGACATGGGGTAATGTTCTCATAAGTCACCCTCTCCTTGTAATACCTATGTCATACCCATGTCATTATACAAATTTGTGTCCTGATATGTCACAAAAACGCATACACACACACACACACTATATATGTTCATCGCTCTTTAAAGACTGGACAGGTTCACTTCAGGAAGCCACAGCAAATTATGTCAGCTAGTCATATACCTAGCATCACAGAGGGCACTCAAAGCATGCATCATGGACGGATGCCAGGCAACACTTCATACATGCACTCAGAATTTCAGAGAGTCAAGCTATTTGCATAACCTGAAATGAGCTATATTTTCCCCATAATCATATGTAACTGAGTTACAAACTTGCTCAAGAGACTAATAAAGAGTTATGATTTGTTCAGATTACACTTTCCCAGTTATTACAATGAATGAGGCTTTCAAGCTTCAGCAGAAAAAATGGAAAAGCACCATAAATGTCTCATAAAAGTCCTTATGACTTGTTTTATATCTTCTGAAATGGACCAAAATGCCAGTAAGTTGAACCCGAGAACCGAATAAGGCCAATTTGTGAACAAATCACAAGCTTGTGAATCGGATCAACCTATAAATTGAAAAGATTTGACTCAAAAGAACAATTAATTTGCGAATCCCAAGTTGACAACTTCTCTAATGAATGTAATGCATTTAAACAATCGGTGACCTACGTTAATTTGTCAAAAGTACACATTTTATACCCTCCTCTTAAACAATACCTGCTATTGGCTACAACTGAGCAACTAAGTGCCTACTTCGCGAGTCTTGCACTAAAAAGCATCTCTTAAAAAAATAAGTATACTTCAAGTTCATGTTAAGTATACCTAAGTAAAGTTCAAGTATATGTTTTTTAAATATACTAATATCAATGTACTAGTAGTACATTTGTACTATTTCAATATACGTGGGACTAAATTGGCCCACTTTTTAGTATATAAAAGTAAACTTTAAGTGTAACAGTAGTAAACTTTGAGTACACAACTAGTTTACAACTACATTTTTCATTTGTTCTGCAACTATACTACAAGTGAACATACAGGTATACTGATAGTTTACAAGTTAATACTTGTAGCACATTTATAGTTTCTGAAAGTATACTTTGAAGTATACTCAGTAAACTACTAGTTTAGTAGTTGTATACATGTAAGTTTTCGTTAAGTTAATTTAACATCATACTTATAGTTTACTATTTATATATTATTTTTGCACTTTAAAGGTGCTCTAAGCGATGTCAAGCGTTTTTAGGCCAAAACATTTTTTGTCACATACAGCAAACATCTCCTCACTATCCGCTAGCTGCCTGTCCCCTGAACACACTGTAAAAAAACGCGGTCTCTGTAGTTGCCACAAGCTCCGAAAATGGCAATAAAAACAAACTGGTGCAGCCTGGACCACAAAACATAATAAACAAGCTCCAGCCAATAACCGACAAGAATGATTTTAAATGCGCGTTCATGACTGCTTCAGGAAGCACGGGGGGGAGAGGGGGGGAGGAGGAGGGAGGGTCTAGCTAGCCTTTTGTTTGACAACACTTCGAACGTCAACAGGAAGTTACTCCGCCCAGGATCGCTTATAGCACCTTTAAGTATACTGCTATGTAGGTATACATTTTTTACTTGAATATACCTTTAACTGTACTTTAAGTAGATTTGAAATAAATTTTAAGTACATTTTTTAAAATAAACTTTATTTTACAGTCCTTGTTAAAAGTTACATGTTACTACTGTAATTACAAAAAATAAAATAAAACACACCCTAATCCTATAAGTGTATATATATATCTGAATATATCTGTTTTCTTTATAAATCAATATTTTTAAACGATGTAAGTTTATGAGACAGCATGTAAAAATGTGGGGGGAGACGTACGTCAGTAGTGGCCGACGAATTGGGATATCGCTAGAGAGCCCTATCAGCTTCGAGTGAACTAAAACAGGCCAATGGAATTGCCGTGCGATATTTGCATAATGCGCACCGCCTCCAACAGGTGTATATAAATAGGAAGCAGATGCAATCGCATGCTGTTTTTCGCTGAGGAGACAACTGATGTCCGCACTGCAGCGAGGGTACAGAAACTGTGGCGACGGGACGTACGTCAGTAGTGACCGACGAATTGGGATCCCAAATAAAGCGCCACAGTTACGAAACCCCTTCCAGTGCCCAGCGCAAGCTCTAGCCACCCGTCGCACCAATTGGGACGGTGGAGGGGGCGAGAGATTCTACTGCTGTTCCGAAATACCCACTAAGTAAACTAGACTACACTGGGGAAGCGAACCCGTAGTGGACGCTGCGGAGGCCACTACCTACCCTGTGGGGGAGGAGTTTACGTGGAGAATACACATATAGATTGGCCGTGGGCAGTACGCATATGGAGTCCCTGGGATGGCTCCACCTGGGTAGGGGGAGACTCATCTAACAGGTGACAGCAGAGCTGGCTCTGCTAAGGGAAGACATGGGCTCACCGTAGGGAGTTGACCGTGGACAAATACACATATGGGACCGCTCACGTAGAGGAGTCGCGACATCTGGAACCCAGCCAACATCAACGCCGGAGACGGACGTTGGCCTGGCATCAGACACTCCGCAATGTCCGAGCTGAAGGGGGAGGCGGAGGAACTCGACNTGTGATAACAGCAGTTGAGAGCACAAAGCTCAGGCTCCTCAGGAAGCTTGCGACAAATACACATATGGGACCGCTCACGTAGAGGAGTCGCGACATCTGGAACCCAGCCAACATCAACGCCGGAGACGGACGTTGGCCTGGCATCAGACACTCCGCAATGTCCGAGCTGAAGG
Source organism: Anabarilius grahami (assembly GCA_003731715.1). NCBI lineage: Eukaryota > Metazoa > Chordata > Actinopteri > Cypriniformes > Xenocyprididae > Anabarilius > Anabarilius grahami. The sequence goes on from RJVU01071502.1 coordinate 2,738,384, forward strand.
GGGAGGCGGAGGAACTCGACAGGGTTCGCCAAGCGGGAAACTCGACTGGAGTCAAGGATGCACGTATCCGGCCCAGGGGGCGGGAGTGGCATTGCAAGCCGACACTTAGAGCAGGTTCAACGCGTCTACTGGCTGGTGGAAGCGAGTACACGGGAAGATACCGGCTCTACACGAAGGCTATAGAATCTAGCGAACGTGTTAGGTGTCGCCCAGCCCGCAGCTCTACAGATATCTGTCAGCGAGGTGCCGTGAGCCAGCGCCCAGGAAGAGGCCACTCCTCTGGTGGAGTGGGCTCTCAACCCGAGCAGGCAAGGCACGCCCTGGGAATCGTACGCCAGGGCGATGGCATCCACTATCCAGTGGGCCATCCTCTGCTTGGAGACAGCCTTTCCCTTCTGCTGGCCTCCGTAACAGACAAAGAGCTGATCTGAGGTCCTGAAGCTTCGCGTTCTGTCCACGTACACACGCAGAACGCGGACGGGACAGAGCAAAGCTAGGGCTGGGACTGCCTTCTCCGAAGGCAGCGCTTGCAGGTTCACTACCTGATCTCTGAAGGGAGTGGTAGGAACCTTGGGCACATATCGGGGCCGGGGTCTCAGGATGACGTGAGAGTCACCGGGCCCGAATTCCAGGCACAGATCTGACCGAGCATGATCGGGGGTCCTCTCGGTGAGAGGAGCACCATTCAATGCAACAGCCGCAGTGCTGTCCGAGTGGACCAGTACGTGCTTGTCTGACAGCAGCTCCTTGAAGCGGCCCAGTGCAAGACGTACTGCTAGAAACTCGAGGCAATTGATATGCCAATGCAGTTGAGGCCCCGTCCACAGACCCGAAACGGCATGCCCGTTGTACGTGGCCCCCCACCCGGTGGCAGAGGCATCTGTGTGGACCACAGCATGCCTGGACACTTGTTCGAGGGGAACTCCAGCCCGCAGGAACGAAGGGTCCGACCACTGAGTGAAGGTGCGACGGCAGCTCGGTGTCACGGGGACACGGAGTGTACCGCGCTACCACGCCCATCTCGGGACCCGGCCGCAGAGCCATACCAAGATAAGAGATCCTCTGCCCGGGGGGCGAGTTTGCTCTTGTCCCAGTTGACCCGAAGACCCAACCGGCTGAGGTGAGCTAACACCATGTCCCTGTGTTCGCACAACTGCTCTCACGAGCTGGCCATGATGAGCCAGTCGTCGAGGTAGTTGAGGATGCAAACACCCTGTTCCTTGAGCGGAACAATGGCCACCTCCGCAACCTTCGTAAAGACGCGGGACGACAGGGCCAGCCCAAAGGGCAGGACTTTGTACTGATATGCTCGACCCTCGAACGCAAACCATAGAAAGGGTCTGTGGCGAGGCAGAATCGAGACATGAAAGTACGCGTCCTTTAGGTCGATCGCTGCAAACCAATCCTGGGGACGGATGCATTCGAAAATGCTCTTCTGCGTGAGCATCTTGAACGGGAGCCTGTGAAGGGACCGGTTCAGGACGCGCAGATCCAGGATTGGCTGTAGCCCACCGCCCTTTTTGGGTACAATGAAGTAGGGGCTGTAAAACCCCGACTTTATATCGGCTGGAGGGACCGGCTCGATTGCATCCTTCGCCAAGAGGACAGCAATTTCCACCCGGAGAACAGGTGCATTGTCCAGTGACACCTGAGTGTAGTAGACACCCCTGAAAACCGGGGGACGCCGGGCGAACTGAATCGCATAGCCGAGTCTGATAGTACGAATGAGCCAGCGGGAAGGGCTGGGGAGCACTATCCAGGCTTCCAGACACCGAGCCAGCGGGACCAAAGGCACCACAGACGTACCGGGGGTGGGGCAGCGAAGCAGAGTGCGGGGACCCGACTCGGACGGCATAGCGGCCCGGAGTGTGGTCAGACTCTGCAAGGTAGCAGTGTGGATGGGAGACGGCACATGGGGCGCGGCCTGCACCATCACACTGGCACCTGCTGGCGATGTGAGAGGGGGCTGCGAGTGGCAAGGCGGGGCCTCGCGCACTGACAGCCGCACCCTCTTGTGACCTGGAGGATTGGGAAACTGCTCTTTTTGTGCGGAAGTGGGTACCGCTGGACTCCGGAGAGCCAGCGGCGGGACAGACAAAAACACAAATTCCCCCCGGCCCTCCACCGGGGGTGGGAGAGATGCTGGAATCCTCTCCCGAAGAGCAGAATCCTTCCCCTCCAGGTCGCCCGTCTCAGGATCATGACTTCCTCGACCACTTGCCACCTGGCTTGGCTTGAGCGCGCTGGGCACCGCGTCCGCGACCGGCTCCCTGCTGTTTGGCGGGTGTTGGCTGCTGCTTTGCCGACTTAGCAGGGGCGGAGGACGACGCGGGCGGGCGCCCTCGGCGACGAGCGGGCTGAGGCTGAGCCGCCGGTGGGGTGGAGGCAGCAGCGGACCGCCGGGGCAAGACATGCTTAATAGCCTCAGCCTGCTTCTGTGCGGCGGAGAACTGTTGGGCGAAGCTCTCCACCACGTCGCCGAAGAGGCCGACCTGAGACACGGGGGAGTCCAGGAACCGATGCTTTTCGGTGTCCCTCATGTCAGCCAGGGTCAGTCAGAGGGGGCGCTGCTGGACTACAAGTGTAAACATCGCATGACCAACAGAGTGCGCTGTCACCTTAGTCGCCCGGAGGGCGAGGTCGGTGGCAGCGCGCAGCTCCCCGAGCAACTGCTGGTCAAGACCTTCCTGGGGCATCTCCATCAACGCTTTTGCTTGATATACTTGCAAAAGGGCCATGGCGTGCAGGGTGGAGGCAGCTTGTCCACAGGCTCTGTAAGCTTTCTCTGTCAGTCCTGACGAGAATTTACAGGCCCGGGATGGGAGACGCGGTTCACCGCGCCAGCCGGTGGCCGTTGGACACAGCTGCATCGCAACAGACAACTGGGGTAGAACGGGACTGATTTGCTGTGATAACAGCAGTTGAGAGCACAAAGCTCAGGCTCCTCAGGAAGCTTGCGACCTCGCTGCTGTGCCGTCACACCAACACAAGGGCTGAACCTCTTCAAAGGTTGTTTCAATACATTGAAGTCTTAAAAGCTGGAGAACACCAACCGGTTGGCTCCGAAGCGAAAGAAAGATTGCGATTGCGTCTGCTTCCTATTTATATACACCTGTCGAAGGCGGTACGCATTATGCAAATACGCACGCCAATTCCATTGGCCTGTTTTAGTTCACTCGAAGCTGATAGGGCTCTCTAGCGATATCCCAATTCGTCGGTCACTACTGACGTACGTCAAACGTGACCGACTGAAAGGGAACTAATAAATACATACTAGTCACAATTGGAATACATACTAGTCAGAACTGAATAGTTGATATCTGAATGACAGATCCCCATAGAAGTCAATGGCAAAAAATTTAAATGTGTTACTAGTATCATTAGAAGAGTTACTAGTCACTACCGAAATAAGTACTAGTATATAATGATTAAGTACTAGTATCTAACGAATGAGTACCAGTCTCAAATGCTTAAATACTAGTATCTTTTCAAAAGGTATTAGTATCTAAAGAATAGGCACTAGTACCTAAAGAATAAGCACTAGTAGCTAATGAATAAGTACTAGCTAATGAATAAGCAGTACTTAATGGAATAGACACATCTAAAAAATAAGAACTAGTAGCATGAAAATAGATACTAGTACAGTTTAAGGATTAAATGTTAAAATGGCTTGCCATAAAGAATACTTAGAATACTTATACTTTTAAGTATATCTCGAGCAAAAGATTGAGTACAGGCCATAGACCAAATATACTTTTCTGTCAGTATAAGTCAAGTGTACTTACACTATATGTGTATTTTTAAGTATATTTCTGAGAAGTACATAAAAAGTAGACTGAAAGAATACTTTATTTTTAAAAAAGAGGTTAGTTTAAAAGTTTAAATAGTTTAAAAGAAGTATACAAATAGCACACTTGAATAAACTTTTTTTTTTGTAAGGGATCCAACGCTATACTTGCACATAGTGCACCTTTTGACATGACCAAGTTCAAATAAACCTTTTCCTTCAGCCAAAACTAATGTCACACCCCGCTAAATAATTTAGAGAGAAGAGCTTTATAGAGCTGAATTCAATATGGAGGAGTGAAATAAAGATTTGTGCATTTAATCTGATGAACTATTATTGTAATGGAACAATAAACCTGCTTTCTGCTATTGATGCCTATTATGAGCTAAATTGTTCACTGGGAACAAAGAATTGCTTTTCTCCCCCCCTCCATGTAACTTAAACATATCAAGAATTTCACTCCCCAGTTTAAGTAGTTAAATGCTTGACTTGATTTTCTAAAAGCCCATTCATGCTCAAGTGTTAAAGGGTCAGTTCACTCAAAAATGAAAATTCATGTTATTCCATACCCGTAAGACCTTCGNTGATATCTGAATGACAGATCCCCATAGAAGTCAATGGCAAAAAATGTAAATGTGTTACTAGTATCATTAGAAGAGTTACTAGTCACTACCGAAATAAGTACTAGTATATAATGAATAAGTACTAGTATCTAATAAATAAATACTAGTACCATAGGCACTAGTATGTAATGATTAAGTACTAGTATCTAACGAATGAGTACCAGTCTCAAAATGTAACTTAAACATATCAAGAATTTCACTCCCCAGTTTAAGTAGTTAAATGCTTGACTTGATTTTCTAAAAGCCCATTCATGCTCAAGTGTTAAAGGGTCAGTTCACTCAAAAATGAAAATTCATGTTATTCCATACCCGTAAGACCTTCGTTCATCTTTGAACACAAATTAAGATATTGTTGATGAAATTCGAGAGGTATCTGACTCCTCAGGAATTTAACCTAAAATAAAATACTTTAAAATACTGAGCCGGTTATACTGACGTATAACCTGGAAGCGCTGAACGTCAACAGCGTAGGAGAATGACACAGAAGAGAAGATATTGTTGAATAAAGTCATTATCTTTGTTTTGTTTTTGCGCACAAAACATATTCTCGTCGTCGTCGCTTCATAACATTAAGGTTGAACCACTGTAGTCACATGAACTATTTTAACGATGTCTTTAGTACCTTGTGGTGGTTAAATCGCTGTCTATGGAGGAGTCAGACAGCTCTCGGACTTTATCAAAAATATCTTAATTTGTGTTCAAAGATGAGCGAAGGTCTTACGGGTGTGGAACGACATGAGGGTGAGTAATTAATGACAGAAGTTTCATTTTGGGTGAACTCACCCTTTAACAAAAAGGTTGCAAAAAGTTCTGCCATTATTTTAATTAAACGTCTAAATATAGATCTAACCTCTGGTTTTGCAGGTTGTGCACTTTTACCATAAAACAACCAGAGAACTTGTTTTGCTTTCACCAGGCTAAATTAGTTGTTCTTGCATTTACTTTTCAGCTGAATGGCATGTACTGATTGTAATAGATAACTGATAATTATGATGTCAATCTTTTCAGTATTCCACCCAAGACAGACACAATAGAACATTGTGTATTAAGTATGAAAAAAACTGACAAAATTGCTATAAAGAACATTATTTGTTTTAATAAGATTTACTTGCTAACTATTAAATGGCATGGATGTAAGGTAAGAAAATTAAGTTAGTAAAATAAGTTATTGAAAAAAAAAAAAATTAACAGTATAATAAAAAGTAGGCTAAATCACAAACAGCACAAAGAAACACTTATAAATTAGGGTAATGAGGGAAAAAGAGGAAACCAAATATTTCAAAGGTTTGACATATTGGGAATCTGCAACACAACAAAAATCCCCATATTTTACCATCTTTGATAGTTCTTCAGTGTTGTGTAATGTAGGCTATCCAGTCTTCATAGATAAAAAATAAAGATACCTTTATGGAGTCTGACACATGTAAGTTTGGCTCAAGTAAGTCAAGAAAAATATGCAAATAAAAGTATTAAGTAATTTATAATACATCTATATGAAAAGTACAAGCATTTTTATAAATAACAGCACAGCTAGTTATGACAATGGTGAGGTGCTGGAGTCTAGAGTTAACTCAAGAGAACTGCTCTGGGGTGCGTTTCCCAAAGCGAATATGGTCGCAAGTTCCATCGTTACCAATAGAGTTCAATGGGACTTACGATCATAGTTGACTTTTCGGGAAACGTTCCCCTGAACGATTCACTTAGTGAGTTTTCTACTTCAGAAAAAAGACACATCTACACGACACCATGAGTAGCCTAAATGTAAATTGTACAGCATTTTTTGAACTTAGAAGTTGGTATTTGCTAATAATAAAAACATTTCTAGAAAAGGCAGGAGAGTTCTGTACAGACGTTACATTAACAAACTTTATCGCGTCAAAACTTAGGCTATCAAAATAATGTATAACCTATTAAAGATTACTTGAACAGAGACTTTTCTTTAAAATCACTTGCGCGTGGTCCAGTGTATCTTGCTATTCAGATTCGCGGTAATAAATAACTCAGACCGCTTTGATTCAAAAGAACTGAAATGATCAAAATGATTCCCGCATACAGCTCATATTTCCTGCTGTTATTTCTTGGTTTCTTACAGTCGCAAATGTAACAAAAGCGCCTGGAGAAATGAATCAGTTTAACAATATTAAGATTCTCCTCAAAAGGAATCACAATCAGAAAGAGCTTTATTGCTAAGTAAAAACAAGTAACAAGTAAAACACAATATACTGTACAAATAAATATTCAAAAAAAGCAGAACCATTCCAAAACCGATAATTAGCCCACAAGTATGTCTATCTGCACTTTGTTACAGTAAAACATTCAGAGGTGTAAAAACCTTCATTTGCAGCAGTCATTTAATGCATAGACTGTGTGTGAAAGTGAATGACTCTTTATACACTTAATTAACTATCCTGATAAAATAAGATTTCAATTTAAATTCATGCATAAAAACCATGAAGACTACAACTACTACTGCTGAGAAAGGAATCAGCCACCCTTTTCTTTTCAGATAAAGTGCAATACACCACATCATTTATCTGAGAAGTGACATTGGTAAAACACAGTGTAGTTAATTCATATAAATACATTAAATTAAAAATAAACGATCACATCAACTCCAGCCAGCTATTATGTTTCCCTTTAAAATTAATCACACACCCTGTTCTTTTGTTTAGGATTCTCTAAAAAGCAAACTTTGTCTTTCCACATTGCAAATGTGGGTTTTGTATTTCATTCCACATCACAAAAATCATGTGCGGCAGAAATCTGTGGACTAAAATGATTTCTCTGTAATAGCAAGCGTGAAATCTGTCGATGTCCCCAGCTGGGATATTCAGACCAGCAGTTCTTACACCAAAGTGGGATGTAGGTTTGAGGCCAGCCTTTTCCAAACACATTCCCATGTAAACATCATCAATGGGCAATAGAATTATAGAATGAGACATTTTGTAGATTGTTCTGGCCGTGAAGCCGGAGAGAAGAAAGCCTCCTCCACCACAGTACGGAGGATAGCTCTCAGACTCCTGAACCTGCACCGGGATATAGTATTTACTTGAGGAGTGTCTAATAGGCCCTACGTTCTGGATGAGGTGCCCGGTAAAGAGATGTTTGCCTCCATCATTGTCCTCTTGACCTTGAAGATACTCAACCATGTTAAACGTATTGGCAAAGATGTCATCGTCCCCGTTTAAGAGAAATCTAGCATTTGGGCACCATCTTTCCATCCACTCTAAGAAAAGGATCTGCTTCAATGTGAGGTTAAAGAACGAATCATTGAAGTCCCACTGCAAAATGTCCTTGTTCTCATTGTTCTCCAGCCTCAATAGCTTATTCAACCTGCGCTTCTCATAGCCAGTTTTTGTTGTTCCGATTATGAAGACCCTACGGATCCACACACCTTTGTAGAGTCTTTCCTTAGCCCATGTTTTCCGCAGGACTTCTCGCCGATCGTAGTTTTCTGGAGAACTCTTGATGATCAACAGAAGAAAGACATCTGCAGAGTTCAGGGGTCCGCCACACTTATCAGGCTGGTCAAGCAGCATGGGAAAATTCCTACAATGTCGGTAAAGCAGGAAATCTTGGATATGGCCTGGCAGAGTAGAAAATCCAGTCACATTATAAGCAGACGTATTCTGCTGACATCGTGAAAACAAAGGCTGGGGAGTTTCGGATCTGAGCAAATCGGTTTGATGACGGAGCATCTCATATGTGTCTTTGCTATTCAGGGTCACGTCGTCTTCAGTGTCGTTTTTGTTGATGATAATGAAGAGGCACACAACACCGGTGAGGATTAACGCTATTGTCTCATTTTTCTTTCTCATCTTCATACCTGTTTAAGAACAGAGACACAATTCACAGTATGAGCACAAAAGTTCACTCAACAAGGATTTTTCAGACCCAGTCACAATTCAAGGCTGTCCTCTAAAAAAAAAATGGTGCTATATAGTACTACAAGTGGTTCTTTGGCTCATAATCATAGGGGAACCACTTACTTAGATAAACAGTTACGCTTATTCAACTGCGAGAGGCGTTACACTTTCTTTGCAAGTTGAATATGGAAGGCGGTCTGGCGGAAGCTAGATATTTTACTTTACAAGTTGTTAAATATGGATATTTTTCTTACACAAATGCATCGCTTCGCTTCAGAAGGCCTTTATTACCCCCGGAGCATTGTGGAATATGTTTATGATGGATGGATGCATTCTCTTGAGCTTCACACTTGTTGGACCTGTTCACTGCCATTATAAAGCTTAGATGCGTCAGGATATTTATTAATATAACTCCGACTGTGTTCATCAGAAAGAATAAAGTCATATACACCTAGACTTGAGAGCATCTTCCTGCGTACCCCCTCTCTTCCACTTAGACTGCAGTCACACCTTTTCCATTAAGCGACAATAGTTAACCCCTTAAATTGATTTTCCAATGTATTTTTTTTTTTACCTTTATACCTTTTTAAAATAAATAATGTTATAAAAAAAGGTTCAACAGAGAAATATGCAATGATGGTAAAAACGAAGTGATACTTTTAAATATTAAACTAAAACCACCAGTAGGTAGCATTAAGTCACTGTCTTAGTGAGTGAGTAATCGAGTCATTCATTCATTCAGTAACCAAGCAAGTGGCTGTATTTGTGAATGAGTCATTGAATCATTTACTCTTACGATTCGTTCAGAGCGCAGATTTATTCCCGAAACCCCGCTGCGTTGCTACGTGTTGCCGTTCGTCTGTGGCTTTCGTTGGAACTATTATTTAGTTGCAAAATTGAGCAAATAACACTGACAATACTCTATTTAAAATGTTTATCACTTAATATTTCCCTTTTTTGTTGAACCGTTATATAAAATCACATTTGCAATCGTGTGGATATTTGGGGGGGAATGGATTCTTGCTCGTATATTATCAACGTTAAAAACAAGAACTTGCAGGGTTTTTGTATCGAAGAGAGTCGATCTCTTTGCACATACAGCTATTTGTTCTTCATGCTAGTAGGCCTAAGTGCTAAATCCCCACTTTTACAATGTATATTCTCAAGAATGGCAGTAATGTAATGCGATTTAATAAGACAGCATACTCTGCACGGTTTTGACGGCAAAAGATTGGATGGCATGTATTTATTACATTTTGCCTGTTAGTGCTCGGTTTTAATGTTATTTTAAGTTGGGGTAGAATTAAATGAATGGCAAAACTCAGCATTTTGTTCGCGTACCCACTCTTGTCATCTCATGTAGGCCTACCCCAGTTAGAGAACCACTGGACTAAATAAGGCCACTTTAATTTTGAGGTAAGCCTATTTGAATGAGCTGAGGTACTTAATCATTTGCTCTGAAATGCATTTTTTAAAGAAACTCCCATCTCCCGGCAAACTATTCAATAAAAATAACGATTAGCCTTTAGGTGACAGCTTTCTTCAAGAATTTTCACGTTGAGGCGAATGTTTAACGTTACAACACATTAAAACAGCATTAGCTAATGTAGAGTAGGCTAGTTTGAGAAGGGATGGATTGCAGAAATTGCAAAAGAGGAAGAAAGGACCAAAGTTGTTCTATTTCATTGACTCTCTCAAAACGTTAGTTCTTTTCTCAGTTAATGTCCATATCATGGCAACCGTAGTTTTAATAGTTTCTCTCATTTACAAAACTGTTTCGTTCAATTTGACACAAAATACTTGCGAGAATCATACCATAAAACCAATGAAGAATAATCATATTTAGCTATAAAACAGTAACAGTAGCAGCATACACATATCTTGTCGTCGCGTTTGGTTATTTTTCACGCAACGATCGAAAAGCAAAATTATTTAAACGCATTTAAAATTAAAATTAATTCCTAAAATCTACATTTGAGGAAAGAAAAAAACACAGATTAAACTGTTTAGTGATCTAAACGAACCAGATAGAAAACATATTTTATCTTACCTGACCTTTTAGCTTCTTCGGATAACATCAAGTAAGTCTATTTGAGGTTTTGTTCATGTCAAAATGCGCTTCAACAATCATCGCACCCTGTATTCACTGCTCAAACTCTCTCTCCTTTTAATGAGGAAATCTACACAAGCCTCTGTAGTTCAGCTGTCTCTAGAGGAAACACTGAAAGGATAAACATAGCCAGAGCGGGAGTCTCTCAAAACCTGGTGTGCTGCCTACATAGACAACATGAGGAACAATGCTATCCAGGTAGCCAGCTTAATGGGTAATCATTTGTAAAAAAAAAATAAAATAAATAAAATAAAATACATAAAAAATATAAAGCCAATGTAATTGCAAAACGATTTCTTCAATTTAACACACAATACATGCTAGAATCATACCATAAAACTCAAGTTTTGTAATTAAATTTTAATGTATTTTATTCAAAGAAACACACACACAAAATCTGTTTCAGACTCCGTTCAATTAAACTAAGGTCAATTGCTTATGGTCTTCTGTATGATGAAAAGGCCAGGAGATACACAAACCCTTACAAAAATGTATTTCTTATACATTTGTGCAAAAAGTGTAAAATAAAATACTTTGACGATAGTATTATAAAATATTCACGTTTTTGCTCAAGGACAGTAAAACGAACTGCAATAAAGTGATTTAGCTGAGTAAATAATGTTCCTGGGACAGCATGTGATATAGGTCTTAGAACAATAATCCTGTTGACTCAGGAACATGAGAAACGCGTTAAAATCATTTCCACCTAAAGTGAATGCAAGTAAAGTTTGTTTTTAGATGAACGAGGATGTGAAACAGGATGCGCAATAAGATAGAAGCAACAGACCCCTCCCTTAAAGGCCCCCGAAAGTGAGACAGAAGCCGTTTAAATTGAAAATCAAAGAGGAGATGCTTTAGTACACCTAATAAGCTGCCTTTGTGTGGGAAGGTAATAAACTGTATATCATCACGTAATGAACTGCCTGCCTGTCTGCTAATCTTTAATATGTTTGCATCAGATATTCATTTTGGAGTGGCTTTAGGATATATGAAGTGTGAAAACGACTTCTCTCTGAACATAAGCTAGATTTCTCCAATTATTTGGTCTACTTAAACCCCACCCCTGAAAACTTGCATTCATCTTCCTTCATTTCTGAGTGCAACTCCCACATCCTAAAATCCAATCAGCAACCGATGCAGAGCCAAATCCCCAACCCACATTTTTTTCTTTTTTGATAATCCGTTACACTCAGATTCATGTCACAATACGGAAGAAAAGTGAATTCAGAGCAACTTCCACTCAGAAGAGAGCATTACTCTCCCCTACACCTTCAGAGAACTTTGAATGCTTTGAAGCATGACATTACTGTCTCACATGTGACCGTTTGACACACCCTTCTCGCAGACATACATCACTTCCATGTTTACAGCAAAATTCATGCTTATAGCTGTTAAGATTGTGACAACAAATCTGGCAAATATTACCTCTTTAATTCAATCTTATTTCAACCAACTCTGTACGGTCTCTTTTTGCAACGTTAGGTAAAAACAAACCCAAAACGTACTCCATACAGAGCTGAGATTGCCACCATATCCTTTAAAAAAAGAATCACTAAACACACACAAAGAAAATAACATGTTAAAAATATCGAAAAAGTACAATTTCCAACCCATATAATTTATTATTTCACCAAACTCAACATATCACAATACCATGGGTCATTAAAAGCATTCACAATGCCTTTTACAAACTATATATAATCAGAAGAAAGAGCTAGAACTTGAAGTGAACAGGAATAGTGATCCAAACCAAAAAATAAATAGGATTTCTTTTTCTCCTCACATAATAAATATAAACTATCTCTGTAATCTAAGGAATTTTCAGCATCAGTGAATTTCAAAATAATCTTTTCCTAAATGATTTTGTCTCTATGCGCACATTACAAAGACAAGACAGAGATTGTCAGCTTGTACCTATGAGTTAAATGGTGAATGGACATTCACTTCACAAATTACAGCAGTATAAACTAAACAGAACATCTTAAAACAAGTTCAAAACTAATAAACGTCATCACAGCTCTGTTGTGCCACTACATGGTCAGTTAATTATTGAAATGGAGCTGGGAATACTCTCACAGTCATTTTTTGTGGTTCCATGTCCAATGTAATACAAAAGGCAGAAAACAACAAATGATAATATGGGAGTTATACGCCTACACACACAAGTTGAAGGACTAAAAAGTCTGATACAGCGATGACAGTGTATTTTATACATGATACATTGAGTTCAAATTCAATTTGACAGTTGATCTATCTGATTATCAATCAGAAATAGACATTTGGCAAAAATTTAAGAGCATTTTTTGGGGGTCACCAAGCAGGATTTTTGCAGAGAATCCATCTTCCTGCCTCACTTTACTCTCTCTTTCGTCCAAATATGACAGAAAACTGAAATCCCCAAAAGGAAGTGTGCAGTTCCCCTTACAGGAAAACACCGCCCGTGAAATTATGTTGAGCCATTCTGTGTGCCATCCTGAACACACAAGTAACATGTTATTTATGCAGATAAGTATGAAAATGACATTTGAAAATGTAAACAGGAAAATCAATATGCAAAACAGTTTATGATAGGTGGCTACTATCTGAAATGAACATGTTGTAAAGAACACCACAGAAACAAAATAATTTAATCATTAGGAGACAATAGCCATCAAAATTAAATTATGTTTCCTTAATGCATTAACTCAAAAAGTATTATAATTAGGTCTGGGCGAAATGACCAAAAATATTATCACAAAAAAAAACTATTTTTCCATATCTTATGATATCTATATTTATCATGATATTCATTCCCAAAATTCTGAATTTTCCATTTTATTTTTGGGATTCTTTGTTTTATGATTTAATACAAATTTATATAAACTTTAGCAATTTAATCAAGCCAAATGTAATCAAATGAAAATATAACCATTAATTTACAACAAAACATTTTTATTTTTTATCAAATTTCTCAAATGAAACAGTGAAAAGCTTGTGAAGTGACTCCCTGCTCTGGAGATGAAGTTCATGTCCTCATACATTGAGACGGCAGATGCTGTGAGTGTCACGTGTGTCAGTTTGTGTATCAGACTAAATTAGATTAATCCATATCGAGTAAAAATGTCCAGAGCTTATCAATGTTATCGACATTATTATTGCGATCTCGATATATCGTTTATTGGCCAGCCCTTTAATTGCAACACATTTATTTTAATTTAAAGGGTTAGTTCACCCAAAAATTTAATTTCTGTCATTAATTACTCACCCTCATGTCGTTCCAAACTTTAAGACCTTCATTCATCTTCAGAAGACAAATTAAGGTATTTTTTATGAAATCCGAGAGCTTTCTGACTTCCCTATAGACCGCAACGTTATTACCACTTTCAAGGCCCAGAAAGGTAGTAAAGACATCGTTAAAATAGTCCATGTGACTACAGTGGTTCAACCTTAATGTTATGAAGCTCTCGGATTTCATCAAAAATATCTTAATTTGTGTTCCAAAGATGAACGAAGGTCTTACGGGTTCGGAACAGCATGAGGGTGAGTAATTAATGACAGAATTTTCATTTTTGGGAGAACTAACCCTTTAGTTAATAATTGATTTCATTCATGGTCATTCTGTTTTGAATGAATGATTACCCAATTGTTTTTCATTTTCTGAGTTCGAAGGCTATAAAACTGTGGCTCTTACTTTATGCTCATGTACCACAGGTAGCTTGGATAACAGAAGAGGATCCTGGGGTTCTTTAAGAGTCACATCTCCAAGAAGAGAAAGAGAACGAGGGGCACAGAATTCAGATCGCTGCCGCCATAGCACCACCCCCACCAACAGCAAACTGATGATGACTAACAGACCAAGAACAAATCAAAGTGATCAAGGGAACATCAGTCCAGATATTTCTCAAAATCATATATGCATTATGGTTGCAAGAGAAGTTACACCAACCGGTCAAAGACAGAATCCATGGAAATGGTGAATCAGGAAGTAGGCTTCTTGTTTCCGACTGCAATGGATCTTTGTCTGAAAATAGTAAAACTAAAAGGAAGGGGAAGAAAACTAAGAGGAAGAAATGCTTCCCATTTATGTTCTTGACATTGAATCAAACTCAAATGAAGTTCAATCAAATCAATCAAACTCAAATGAAGTTGCCACAAATGAATGAAAGCCACCAATGAATTTGCCACCTGGCTGCAAAATCTGAACTGCAAAATCTGGTCAATAAGGCTGTCACGGAGACACAACCATCGCTGACCAATGACAACCCATCGTCACCACGGGCATGTTCAAGCTCAAACCGGTTTCCGCGTTGAACAACATGTTTCCTGGAAATGGTGTGCAACGGGGTTTAAAATACAATTTCTCTTGTTTGGTGGGTGTGTCAAAAATGTCAGCCCAATCAGCAACAACATGTATATAAACCACGCGGTATTAAAGAGACAACTCTCACAATGGGTATGAATGTAACATAAAAATAATATATATTTTGCTATTGTATTGGAGTGACATCGAGTGTATTTTGCAGTATTAATCTGCAAATATACAGATTTCATCAGGCTCCGAATATTCTTCAAAAAGAACACAAAGAATGGCCTTCTCAGCTGCCATAGTTGCAACTCTTCAGAACAGGGTTTTCAACGCACCACCGTTTCCGTTTAAAAAAAATTTTGCAACATTTTGCAACTCGTTCACGTTCCCCGGAGTTCTGATTCACTGCACCTGCACCTCATCATCAGCACCCACTATAAAGAGACACTTCTCCTGCACTCCCTCGCCTGGCCTCATCCATACGAACACTAAAAACTCCTTACCTGCTCTTTGGAATCTTTACCTGTCTTCAATCATCTGTCATCTGCCCTTTGTCTGCTTCTGATCATTCACCTGCAAGAGAGACATTAATATTACTTAAAGCTAAGTCTACATTCTGTCTGCATATTGTTCCATACTTGCCATTCTGCATTGCTGTCCAGTTTCTGTGCCTCTGTTCAATAAACTGTGTTTTATGCACTTAACTGTCTGCATCCTTCTGTAGTGTGACAAAGGCATTTAGATATTAAACATTATCATCATGGATGTCTGTAAAGCTCATTTGAAAAAATGTGTATTGTGATAAGCACTACATAAATAAAACTGACTTGACAAAACAAGGCCTGGTAAAAGAAGAAAAGTGTGAATAAACATGCTATCCACAACCCTTCCTTGCCAAGAACATGAAACCATTTGGAAACAATTAGTAAGCAAGATGATCTAGTTCCCTTTTCAGCCCATGTCATGTAAACCGTTTAGTATTTTATCAGATCTATGCATTTCATTGTAATGTTAATACATTCAGTATTACCAATTTTTAAGTCAATTTTTAAAATCTGGGCCCTGAAGCAAAAACTGTTCAGAACCAGTAATCTAAAGCATAACAAGGCTTGTGCAAAACTAAATGAACTCACGACATGGTTGCAAAAAAAAACAAGCAAGCAGAAGTGTCAAAAGTGTGAACTTGAAGACACATTAAATGCAGCATTTCAGAAAGTAGCTTTAAAAACTCATGTGAAGATCCAAGCACAGCACCAACGAAACGTAATGTTTCAAACCAACAGACTCTTTGGGCTTAGCAATAAAACTACAACACTAAATGTTACCAGAACATTGTGATTGACATAGCAGGTGCTTACCTAACAAAAGAGCAAAATAAGCTAGATATGGTCTACTGAACAGCCAGTAACTATGAACCTGGGAATATTATGTTTGTCACGGTCACCGTCATGTTCTGTTTGTTTTGGTTTTCCTTCATCACATGTGTTCTTTGTTCTGTTTTCCTACCAAAATCACCATGGACATTAACCTAATCATCACAGCTGTCTGTTATTTGAGTTAATCATCTGTGTATTTCAGTTCCTGTCTTCCCTTAGTTCTTTGTCGGGTCTCGTATGTTCATAGTGCTGTGTTGTGTTCCTGCCTGGATCTGTATTTACCCGTTGGATTATCAAGTAAAGACTTATTGATGTGTATCTTCTTCATCGTGTGTTTATACACAACCTGCACGTTATAGAAGACCCGATCTAGAGAAGATAAGAGGCGTGATTTGTTGTTAGTGTTTTTGTTTTATTTTTTGTGACTATGTGTTTTTGGTTTCCTTCCCGCACTATGGACCACTTTGCAGCCATCGAACTGCTATGCCTTGAGCAGAAGGACCGCTCCCTCGAGGCACATTTGGAAGATTTTCTCTGCCTCGTACCATCTACCACTTTCCCGGACAACTGCCTCTGCAGCTTCCTGTTTGCCGGTCTCAACACCGCCACCAAGGAGCAGCTGTCCGGGGAAGGTCCTCAAGGTCCTCAAGGAAGCTTCACCGAATACGTAGAGTCGGTGCTGGACCCATGTACATCTTCGTTGTGTGTTTATACACAACCTGCACGTTACACCACCTGTGCAATAAGTCCATTCGTGAAATTTCCTCACTACTAAATATTCCAGGGTCAACTGTTAGTGGTATAACAAAGTGGAAGCAATTGGGAACAACAGCAACTCAGCCACGAAGTGGTAAGCCACGTAAAATCACAGAGCGGGGTCAGCGCATGATGAGGCGCACAGTGCGCATAAGTCGCCAACTTTCTGTCAATAGCTACAGACCTCCAAACTTCGTGTGGCCTTCAGATTAGCTCAAGAACAGTGTGTAGAGAGCTTCATGGAATGGGTTTCCCAATTGCTTCCACTTTGTTATACCACTAACATTTGACCGAGCAGCTGCATCCAAGCCTTACATCACCAAGTGCAATGCAAAGCGTCGGATGCAGAGGTGTAAAGCACGCCGCCACTGGACACTAGAGCAGTGGAGACGTGTTCTCTGGAGTGACGAATCACGCTTCTCTGTCTGGCAATCCGATGGATGAGTCTGGGTTTGGCGGTTGCCAGGAGAACGGTGCTTGCCTGACTTCATTGTGCCAAGTGTAAAGTTTGGTGGAGGAGGGATTATGGTGTGGGGTTGTTTTTCAGGGGTTGGGCTTGGCCCCTTAGTTCCAGTGAAAGGAACACTTTATGCTTCAGCATACCAAGACATTTTGGACAATTTCATGCTCCCAACTTTGTGGGAACAGTTTGGGGATGGCCCCTTCCTGTTCCAACATGACTGTGCACCAGTGCACAAAGCAAGGTCCATAAAGACATGGATGAGTGAGTTTGGTGTGGAAGAACTTGACTGGCCTGCACAGAGTCCTGACCTCAACCCGATAGAACACCTTTGGGATGAATTAGAGTGGAGACTGCGAGCCAGGCCTTCTAGCCAACATCAGTGCCTGACCTTACAAATGCGCTTCTAGAAGAATGGTCAAAAATACCCATAAACACACTCCTAAACCTTGTGGAAAGCCTTCCCAGAAGAATTGAGGCTGTTATAGCTGCAAAGGGTGGGCCAACTCCATATTAAACCCTATGGATTAAGAATGGGATGTCATTAAAGTTCATGTGCAAGTAAAGGCAGGCGTCCAAAAACTTTTGGCAATATAGTGTATATTATTTATAAACTAATAATCAGCTTTTCTTTTTAATAGTCAATTTATTTTCAGCAGTCATCAGAATCAGAATTAGAACCACTTTTATTGCCAAGTACAACATGTACAAGGAATTTGCTTTGGTATGCAGGTGCTATAAAAAGTATTAGGAAATAAAAAAGAAGAATGTCAATTTTCAAACATCAAGTTTGTACACACTGGTCACTCACTCATAGACACAAAGATGTACCTTTAATTTCACCACGCTGATTACTCACTAAAACCCCCCGCAGTCATCATGTTTTCAGGCCATTTCGAGTTTGATTTTGACATGAAATAAAGTGGTGATATCTAAGTGACAGTTACTTTTTAAGTAGTCTTCCCATTAATGCCATCACTGTCTTCATTCAGGTTGATTCGACCAGAACGAGCACAAAAACAAGAGGCGGGATTTATCGCACAAACCAATCATTGTCCAGTCGTAACCGATCATATCCAATCATAGCGTGATGGAGGCGCTGCCTCCTCTCATGTGACTTTTCCCCATTCATTCTCAATTACCCCCCACTAAACCCACCGCATGCTTTGGGGGCTCTGCTTTGGAGTTTTTCACACTGGCAGTTTAGTTCGAAATGGGGCACGGTTCGCATGAAAAATCGCTAATGTGAAAGCTCTCATGCGAACCCGGGTGCGCACCGGGGTACCAAACCCGAGACTACCTGAAGGAGGTGGTCTGAGTTCGGTTGCACTCGAACTGTGCCGCGGTTCGCATGAATATGAAAGCAACACGGACTCAGTGCGCACTTGTTCAGGAAGTAAAGTAACCTGCGCATGCGTTTTAGCCGATTATAATATATTTACTTCAGTAAAACACGCAAAAGATGACAGTGTTGATGATTTACTTTGGATTCAAGCAGGAGTGAGCCTGCAGTGTATTCGCGCTTCGAGTGCAATTAGAGCGTCAAATGAACGGTAATCAGCTGTCTCCTGAAAATAGGCTGCTTGCAAACAGCAAAAACCGTCTACGTGCGACGCACATACAGTAAACACAAGTGTCGTTTACTCTGCTGCACACAATAGCACCTAATTAATAATAAAAAAAATTTTTAAAAACACACATTTTATTGACCCAGGGGCACCGGGAACAATCGCGCCCGGCCTCGGACCGCAGCAAACGAGCCCAGTGTAAAAGCTACCATTGTTTCTATGAGCTGAAGCAAAGAATATACACTAACAAGAAGCGAAACTCAATAGAACCTTCCATTGCAACACCAGCGCCCAGCAGCAGCCCTGCGCTTCCGCCATTTTGGCATGAAAGCGACTCGTCGGTCCATTAGTTTCTATGGCAATATCAGCTGCTTTGTTAAAAAAAAACGTACATTAAAGCTAAAATCCAACCTGAATGATGACAACACAGAATAAAATACTACCACTAGTGATCATCAAATCTTTTAACAGTTTATTTTACAGACTTTTTGTTTAAGTCTTCCACTTTTTTCACAAAACCTCTAGAAACCCAGTCAGTTTGGGTTAAAATTCTTTGAAGTTCAAGTATTAGCATTATAAACACTAAATTAATAACAACATGTGAAATTAAATTAAAGACATGCATCAGAAAAATCGGGAATGTTGGACAATATATAACAGAAAAAAAGGGCTTGTTTTTTTAGTGTTGTATGTTAAAGCAAAAGTGTCCAAAAGTGGGAATTGTGCGATAACGGACACAGCAATGAATCATGTATTACAAGATCATTATGTTTGTAGCGTGATCCATTAAATCGTACAATATACAGTATATTTTTCAATTCAGATAGTGGAGTAATACTATCACTCCATTAGGTCTGATCTACATTGTTCACTGCAAACATGATGATCTTAAATGTATTAATTATTAATTTACTATGAATAAATGTGTAAAATTGCATGAAATGGAAATACTCAATAAAGTAGGCTAACTACTTTACCTCAGAATGAATGGTTGGATTCCACAACTGGTAAAACGAGATAATACAACATTTACTGTAGGTGCCATAAAATTTAATGATGACTTAATTTGAAAAATGTTCTATTGCGCTACTGATTTGGCAGTGAAATTCGCCGATTTTGGCTGCGTAAGATGTGGATTCTATGGTCCAGTTGGCATTTTCACCCCATAAAGGCGGCCGCGCTACCGGAGCGCCATCTAGTGGCTGTTGGCTGAAGGGAGGCACAAGAGACGCGGACTCTTCGCTGTAACTTTACCTGCGGGTGTCGCTGTTTGACAGAGTTTCTTTACATAAGCGAGTGACTTTTATACTTTTTAATGCCAAATTTTTTGATCTTCACAGTCAAAGGAGTGGTCACACCTCCATGAATTGGGCACACACACAGTGTCCATTATCTCATCTGAACTCTGACCTAGCGCATGTCATCTGCTCCATCTGAGCAGTCAGGCTTTCCATCACAAATGCTGCGGGCAGAAACACAGCGCGCTGCTGCCACACAGTGGAAGGAGCCACTAGTGCAATTCAAACAGGAGATCTCATCGCTGCCATCGACACAGTGGTCCACACCATCACAGCGCTGATTCAGAGGCACACGTCTGCCGTTATTACACACAAACTGCTCTGTGCTGTCCTTTGGAAAACCTGCAAAAGTAAAAACTGTTCTTTAGTTCTGAAAGAAAGTGTTGAAGGACAGTTTGAGCAGCGTAAGATTATTAATACTATCTGACTGGGCTACATTTAGTAAAACTGTGCAAGTAGGTGTTGAATTAGGGTAATCTGGGACATTTTTTGCACTTTTGACAATTTGCTGTATTGTCAGTTACCAAACAACATTAAGCATAATTTTGATTTGGACAAAAATAATAAATAAAATAATGATAAGCACAAGCTTAGATGTATTTTATGTCATTGTTATGCTTTCCCAATTAATTAAAAAAATCTGAAATGTAATTTCAAAATTGAATCCATATTTTATTGCATCTATAATGCATACATCATCAGAGAAAAATTCTATTACTTATTTATGTTCTTGTTAGAATAACCTTGCACAAATGTTATGCTTATGCCCAGTGGCAACCAACTGCTGAAGTTATGAAAGCCATTAGTTAAATGTATATACTAACTATTGCTAAGGTTTATTTTTTTATTTTTGAATATTTTCTTTTAGAGGTTTTTTTTTAAAAAATAAACAAAAAAAACAGACAGACAACACTGTCTCGGACCACACAAGCAAAAAATAAAACAAAATAATATTAAAATAATAATAATAAAGTAACTAAAAATAATAATGATAATGACAATAGATGTTTAGTTCAGTAGCCAGAAATACTACAGTAAAAACCTGCTAAACAATCNTTAGAATAACCTTGCACAAATGTTATGCTTATGCCCAGTGGTAACCAACTGCTGAAGTTATGAAAGCCATTAGTTAAATTTATATACTAACTATTGCTAAGGTTTATTTTTTTATTTTTGAATATTTTCTTTTAGAGGTTTTTTTTTAAAAATAAACAAAAAAAAAACAGACAGACAACACTGTCTCGGACCACACAAGCAAAAAATAAAACAAAATAATATTAAAATAATAATAATAAAGTAACTAAAAATAATAATGATAATGACAATAGATGTTTAGTTCAGTAGCCAGAAATACTACAGTAAAAACCTGCTAAACAATCAGTCAAGGAATAAGTACAGCATTAGCCTTAGAGGACCCATAGGGGCTGGTTAAGCAGTTAACTTGTCCAAATGGCCCAGGAATAAACCCCAAACAGCGGAAATCTTTTCAATGGAATTAGTTCTCAAGAATCTGAGTCTTTTCATTTGTATAAGAGAGATCCATAATCCAAATTCGAAAGGAAGGGGTGAGGGTGATTTCCAGTTCTTCAGCACAAGTCTCTTAGCCACAATCATACCCAGGGTTAGAGATTGCTGTATTGTCCCCGGGAGGCAGGAGGTGCGCTGTGAAAAGCCAAAGATAGCAAGCTCTGCATCCGGCAGAAGAGGCCTATTGTAAGCCTTGGAGTACCAGTCAAATATGCTTGACCAAAATCCAGACAATAAAGGGCAAAACCAGAAAGCATGAGAAGTTGTATCCTCTGCCACACATTGGAGAAACAGAGGGGAAAATTTTATGCAGTTTGTTTTTAGTGTAATGCAAGCAGTGAACAACCTTGAATTGGATCAGTTGGTGTCTGCTGTTTACTGAGCAGACCTGTATCCTAGCCTGACATTTATCCCACATATCGTCAGAGAGTTCAACTTTCCCAGGTCTTCCTCCCAGGCTGCTTTAAATCTCTCAGTAGGAGCTGCAACGCAGCTTTCAAATAAACAAACAAATTTGGAAATAAGATGCCTAGAGTCAGGATTCAGAAAAACATCAAAAAACACATGTTTTTCAGGAAGTTGTTTGAAATTACAAATTTTGGACTTTACATAATGCCTAATTTGTAGATAACAAAAGAAATGTGCATGAGTCAAATCAAATTTCTCTCTTAACTGGCTAAAGGATGCAAACCTTCCCTCAACATAAAGGTCCCTGATGGACTCTAAGCCCTTCTCCCTCCAGACAAAGTAAGTTCTATCAGTCCAGGGGGGTAAAAAAAGAATGATTACAACAAATTGTCGTGTGAACAGAGGTCTCTGGCAGGGAAAAGACTTTTCTCAGCTGATTTAAAATTCGAACTGAATTTTTTAACACAAAGCTTAACTTATTCATCGCTGAATTCATCTTAGAGAACAACATGGCCGCTAAGGAGGTGTGTAACGGACACCTAAATTATGTTGAATACTGTTCATGAAGTTAATGTTGATGTGCCTTTAAGATAACTTCTTCTATGGCGTACGTTGTAGTGTGCACGCTGTTCTCATGTGAGCGCGCACGCACAGAGTTGAGAGAGAATGCTTGCGTGACGAGAGAGATGTCTGCTCTACTGCTGACTGATGTTCCAGTGTAATAATGTTACTTTTCCACTTTGATTCATAGCATTTATCAGAGTGCTTTCTTTTCCTGTTTATCCCCACTCTTTTACATGTATGTGAAGAGTGTGCTTATTGTGCGAACCATCTATAAAGACTCGTGGGACTACCCGTTCATTTGCCTCGGGTTTTTCTTCTCGCCTCCTGTTTTCTATTTTTCATCTGGGCAGACTTCAAACCCTCTGGTAGACGTTACAGGTGCCAACAGCCAGGTTAGTCTCCATTTGTACCTACAAGGGGATGTCAGATGTCAAATTGGCCGGTGCCCCCTTCATCCAGTACATTAAAGCCCTAATATTGGCGGCCCAATAATAATGCTTGAATAACTTAGGGTTTTTTTTTTTTAATTAAAAGGTTTGTTGCAACTGGTTGTGATGCTTGGATTATTTATTTTATTAGAGTTTCCAACACCTTATGATAATAGGAAACACAACAGGCATTTAAATTCAGTTCAGTTTTCTTCCATAAAAGTTTTGTAATTTATTAATATCTTGATAATAATCGTGATTAATCACAGCCATTTATCTTGTTTAACACGTTTATTTTGTCATCATTTACTATCATTTACTATTACGCGATCATCGCGTAAACGATTGGCCCTCTGGCTTGTCAATCACTGCCATGACGTTCCTTGTGAGAGATGCGCGGCTGCGCGCTCCAGTAACTTTCCACACTCCGCAGGCGCCGCATGCAATGTTTTTGTCAGGAGACAGGAGTAACAACTGCAGATTATGAGTTACCTGCGGTGAGTCCGACATAATGAATCCACTAAGTGTGTGCACGGCTTTAAGTCGCGCACACACTTAACGATTGTAAGGCCGATTATGAATGTAAATTGATACTTATGACTGATCGCGCTCAAACGCGTCCAGTCAGAGCCAGTTGCGTTCAGTCTGCGATTACAGTCGGTGTTCAAATTCCATGTGAAAGTAAATAAATCTGCTTCAGGAGCAGGAAACAATCGCTGTATGTTGAGCATAGTCTTAGAATGTTTTAGCTAGTCATTAAATGTGTGCCCGGCTTAATAACACAGCGAATGCCGGTGGTAAACACTTGTGTTCCAATACTCGTGCATGAGTTTTGGGAGGCGTTCACTCGAAATGGAGGGGGGTTGTTCTTACGCATGCGCTCATTTTAAAAACTCAGTCGACGAAAAGATCCTCTGTACCACCTTTAAAGGGTGATTCTCACAAAAGCCTTTTTCAAGGTAAATTTATGTGTTTTTTCCAAAAAAGGACACCTGGAGACTCCAAAAGTACATCAAATAACAAAATTATATAAGGGGTCCACATAATTCATAAATGTATACACCAAAGAAAAAAAAATACATTACAGAAAAAAACCTTTTTTCTTATTATTGTCCGGCTCCTGAGTCTGCTCACATGTACGGCGTATATACTGAGCTGGCATTCTTTAGATTTGTCCTAAAACATATAGGAACATTATGATCAGCCATCATGTCTGTCTGTAGATTACGAGATCCTTCATGCGACCGGCACTCTCACCAAGAGTGATGGCTTCTGGATAAGATAAACATGTTCAAAAAGCAACAACAGGATGTTTTTGAGGAGAGATAGGCTACCTGCGATTCATCTCTGTTCTGGAGAAGGTAGAATGTAAATAGCATACAGAAACATTCCACTGATAGAGGGCGCTGTTGTACATTTAATAACACAGCAGCCTGTTGCAGCAAAGCCTAACAGTTAAGACAACCCCTAGTGATAAAAAACTAAGTGTTTTTAATGTATGTAAAGGACTGTTGCAGCTGGGTACTTTCAGTTTATACTTGATTTAAAATATGTGTCTGGTTTCATAAACTGATTAGACTAGTCATACAAGTTAGTCATTTAGTTAAGGGATCTATTATGCAAAATTAACCTTTGCATGGTGTTTGGACATAAATGTGTGTTGGCAGTGTGTGTACACAACCACCCTATAATGATAAAAATCCAACCACTACTTTTTTTAATCCCTATAAATCATAAGCAGTGTCTCAGAACAAGCTGTTTGCAGGTTCCTGTCAGTGTGATGTCACATTTGCCACAGGCCCCGCCCATGAGTGTTGACAGACACTGCGGTTTTAACATAGAAACGCCCTGAGCGAGTTCACAGGCAGTTGTACACAGTCCGTCATTGCTCCACTGACGAGAACGTCTCCCAAGCGTTTTAGGTGTTCTGCAGCTGGATGGATTAATCCACATAGCTCTCTCCATTTACTCACGAAATCTGAGCCACTGAAGACGAGGTGGATTCATTTTGTTTTCAAAGAAAATGCTCCCTCAACTCTACCGAAATTTGTTTATGTCTACGCGAATCATTTCACACCGGACTGCTTTGTGAACAAATGTCAATACAAAGGGACAAAACAAAACAAAGATTGTGCTAAAAATTTGTTACTCAAGGATAGATGTAAGATAGTACAAACTGTTCGTGATCCAGCTTACAGCCTCCAGAGTGATACTGGATATGGCAGTAATGAAGGTGAGAGCACTTTATCACAGTTCATCGGAGTTGCTTTACGGATATAAAGTTTACCAGTTTATTAAAGCTGCTGTCCGCAATTTTTCCTCTTTGTCGCCATCTCTTGTTTGAAACATGCGATTGCAGTCACATGCGGAACAGTTATCTGTACGTGCGTTGTGCCTCGGCACAGCTCGTCAGCGCGGATGAATCTAATGTTTGCTGTCAGTCACCGCACCAGTGCGGATACTGCACTTCAGAATCACAGATTCTACGTCTTGAAAGTATGACCAAAATAAGATTTTCACTGGAAAATATATTCTGAACAAGTAAGTAACATGTCTGCCACTTTTGTTCTGACCAACTGAGGAAAAAAGCATTAGGCCTACAATAAATCGCGCTGCCAAAGATGATTAAATCTAACGATTGCTTAGCTCGGATCACCCCAAACCATGCAAATTATTATTACTGTTATATTGTTCTCAAATTGTTATTGTTAACAACATCAGCATTGCGTGACTGTGTATTTAGTGTATATTAGCGTTACCTGCAGATTTCAATTTCTGTAGCCACTCCACAGTCCAAAGTCTTTTGCTTTTTGACTACGGGTGAATCACCAGTTGTCACTGATGATTGTCATTTGGATCTTTCTGGATTACAATCCGCCATCAAAATGATAAGGTGAATTATTTCAGCTGCTGTGAGAAAAGGCTATAAATGTGCCGCTATCGGCAGCATCCTCACATGATATAACTGACTAGCCTCTCGACGGGACTCTTTCCTTTGTTTACGGACGTGATGTAATGACGCACAGAGTAATAACCTGCTTTATTTCATGAATGAAAACACGACTAAACATGACCCTGACACTATTGTAGTTAATTAATGCTAACAAATGAAACCTTATTGTAAAGTGTTACCCAGATCACTGAATTTTCAATATGTATATTTGAAATATAATTGAGTAATTTTAGGACATATTCTTTCAGCCTTTTACTGTTATTTTACATTTTAAATGTATGTTGAACTTCAGAGATACAGTAGATCAGCTGCTGCTATATTAGCAGTTAAGTTTTTTAAAGTTCATTTATAGAGCTAGCACTACCACTTTAATCATATTCCTTCATAAAATGCTTTAGATTTCCTCTGTCATCATAAAGATATAAAGTCATAGGCATCACTTTTTCGTTGTTGTGATTTTATTTTGCCATTGTGCGCAGTGATGGTATGCAAAGCAGTTTCAATCTAGAGCAGTAAAAAAGCAAGCCGGTTGTTCCTTTATCTTTTACTGGCACTCACATAAAAAGACTAATCAAAACTGAAATGACATGTCAACATATATCAAACGAACATCAGATGTTTCTGGAGTGAATATATAAAGCAGTATCTTTTCATATCTCGTAACTTTCCATTGTGGTTAGACAGTTCCCTAAAACAAGCAGCATGTTTTTTTTTGTTTTTTATCACACAAGGTGTAAAGTTATCAGCAAATGTTTGTAAAAAAAAAACCCATTTAAAACAGTTCATGTGAGTTCAGTAGTTCTACCTTAAAGGTGGTACAGAGGATCTTTTCGTCGACTGATTTTTTTAAATAAGCGCATGCGTAAGAACAACCCCCCACCATTTCGAGGGCACGCCTCCCTAAACTTGTGCATGAGTAGATTTACCACCGGCAATCGCTGTTATTAAGCCGGGCACACATTTAACGACTAGCTAAAACATTCTAAGACTGAGCTCAACATACAGCGATTGTTTCCTGCTCCTGAAGCAGATTTATATACTTTCACATGGAATTTGAACACCGACTGTAATCGCAGACTGAACGCAACTGGCTCTGACTGGACGCGTTTGAGTGCGATCAGTCATAAGTATCAATTTAGGCTACATTCATAATCGGCCTTACAATCGTTAAGCGTGTGCGCGACTTAAAGCCGTGCACACACTTAGTGGATTCATTATGTCATACTCACCGCAGGTAACTCATAATCTGCAGTTGTTACTCCTGTCTCCTGACAAAAACATTGCATGCCGCGCCTGTGGAGTGTGGAAAGTTACTGGAGCGCGCAGCCGCGCGTCTCTCACAAGGAACGTCATGGCAGTGATTGACAAGCCAGAGGACCAATCGTTTACGCGATGATCGCGTAAACGATTGGCTGATGTTTTTAAGGCCCTACCTCGTACACAGATGATGTATATTAATAATATTCCTTTTTAGTGCACCTAATAAATAGTCTTTTATCAGTTAGTAAAGACAGTTTCAAGTAATATTGCAAAAATGTATAAAACAAAACATCCTCTGTAGCACCTTTAATATCATAAAGTGACGAGAATACTTTTTGTTTGCCAAAAAAACAAAATAACGACTTTTCAACAATATAGTGATGGGCCGATTTCAAAACACTGCTTCAGAGCTTTATGAATCGAATCAGTGATTCGGATCTCCTATAAACGGCTAAACTGCTGAAATCACAAGACTTTGGCACTCTGAATCACTGATTTGATTTATCATATAGCGCGGGAACCGAAGATCGGATTTATCCGTTTTGCGGATAAAGAGAGAAAACCTGCACTTAACCTTTTCATTGGCATTTTGTTTTCATAGTTAGACAGATATCGTGATGTATCATTATAGGATTGTAATCGCGATATTATCGTGAGCCAAGTATCGTGATCGTATCGTATCGTGAGGTACCCTGCGATTCCCACCACTGCTTAGAATACTTATACTTTTAATTATATCTCGATCAAAAGATTGAGTGCAGGCCATAGACCAAATATAGCCTACTTTTCTGATACCTTTATGAAGTCTGACACATTTAAGTTTGGCTCAAGTAAGTCAAGAAAAATATGCAAGTAAAAGTATTAATACATTTATAATAGCTTACATCTATATGAAAAGTACAAGCAATTTTATAAATAACAGCTGTGATCGCAAGTTCCGTCGTTACCAATAGAGTTCAATGGGACTAACGATCATAGTTGAAGCTTTCGGGAAACCCACACCTTAACGATTCACTGGATCTCTGGGGGTGCATAAAACAACAAAGTAAACAAAGAGAACAAAGACACATCTAAACGACACCATGAGTAAATGTAAATTGTACAGCATTTTATAACTATTGCATCTTTGAAGTTGGTATTTGCTGTTACTAATAAAAACATTTCTAGAAAAGGCGGTAGAGGTCTGTCACATTAATAAACTTTATCACATCAAAACGTAGGCTATCAAAATAATGTATATCCTATATCTTAAATTTGAAAACATACATTAAAGCTTACTTGAACAGACACTCCTCTTTAAAAATCACTTGCGCGTGACCCAGTGTATCTTGCGATTAAGATTCGTGATTCACGACTTTAATAATTCAGACGAACTGTTTGAATTTGCCAACCGCTTTGATTCAAAAGAACTGAAATGATCAAAAGTTTCGACTCAAAAGATTCCCGCATACAGCTCATATTTCCTGCTGTTATTTCTTGGTTTCTTGCAGTTTCTTAAGTTTCTCCTCAAAAAGGAATCAGAAAGAGCTTTATTGCCAAGTATATACAAGGAATTTGTTCCTTGTATGTCCAAACATACTTGACAATAAAGCAACAATGAGTAAAGTAAAACACAATATACTCTACACATAAATATTCAAAAAAGCAGAACCATCCCAAAACTCACAAGTAGGCCTATTTGTACTTTGTTACAGTACATCACTTTACTTCTTAAAACATTCAGAGGAGTAAAAACCTTCATTTTGCAGCAGTCAATTAATGCATAGATGGTGTGTGCAAGTGAATGGCACTTCATACACTTAACTATCCTGATAAAATTAGATTTAAAACAGGAAAGATGTATATATTTCTATCTCTATTTCTTGGGAAGCACTCTCTGATTATTTAAAGGCAAGCATAAAACCATGAAGACTACAACTACTACTGCTGAGAAAAGAATCAGCCACCCTTTTCATTTCAGTTAAAGTGCAATACACCACATCATTTATCTGAGAAATTACATTGGTAAAACACGGTAAAAAATTGATAAAAACATTCAATTAAAAATAAACTTGATCACATCAACTCCAGCCAGCTATTATGTTTCCCTTTAAAATGAATCACACACCCTGTTCTTTTGTTTATAGACTTCTCTAAAAAGCAGACTTTGTCTTTCCACATCGCAAATGTGGGTTTTGTATTTCATTCCACATCACAAAAATCATGTGCGGCAGAAATCTGTGGACTAAAATGATTTCTCTGTAATAGCAAGCGTGAAATTTGTCGATGTCCCCAGCTGGGATATTCAGACCAGCAGTTCTTACACCAAAGTGGGATGTAGGTTTGAGGCCAGCCTTTTCCAAACACATTCCCATGTAAACATCATCAATGGGCAATAGAATTATAGAATGAGACATTTTGTAGATTGTTCTGGCCGTGAAGCCAGAGAGAAGAAAGCCTCCTCCACCACAGTACGAAGGATAGCTCTCAGACTCCTGAACCTGCACCGGGATATAGTATTTACTTGAGGAGTGTCTAATAGGCCCTACGTTCTGGATGAGGTGCCCGGTAAAGAGATGTTTGCCTCCATCATTGTCCTCTTGACCTTGAAGATACTCAACCATGTTAAATGTATTGGCAAAGATGTCATCGTCCCCGTTTAAGAGAAATCTAGCATTTAGGCACCATCTTTCCATCCACTCTAAGAAAAGGATCTGCTTCAATGTGAGGTTAAAGAACGAATCATTGAAGTCCCACTGCAAAATGTCCTTGTTCTCATTGTTCTCCAACCTCAATAGCTTATTCAACCTGCGCTTCTCATAGCCAGTTTTTGTTGTTCCGATTATGAAGACCCTACGGATCCACACACCTTTGTAGAGTCTTTCCTTAGCCCATGTTTTACGCAGTACTTCTCGCCGATCGTAGTTTTCTGGAGAACTCTTGATGACCAACAGAAGAAAGACATCTGCAGAGTTCAGGGGTCCGCCACACTTATCAGGCTGGTCAAGCAGCATGGGAAAATTCCTACAATGTCGGTAAAGCAGGAAATCTTGGATATGGCCTGGCAGAGTAGAAAATCCAGTCACATTATAAGCAGACGTATTCTGCTGACATCGTGAAAACAAAGGCTGGGGAGTTTCGGATCTGAGCAAATCGGTTTGATGATGGAGCATCTCATATGTGTCTTTGCTATTCAGTGTCACGTCGTCTTCAGTGTCATTTTTGTTGATGATAATGAAGAGGCACACAACACCTGTGAGGAGTAACACTATTGTCTCCTTTTTCTTTCTCATCTTCATACCTGTTTAAGAACAGAGACACAATTCACAGTATGAGCACAAAAGTTCACTCAACAAGGTCTTTTTCAGACCCAGTCACAAAATCTTAAAAAAAATGTATATATATATATATATATACTGTATATATATATATATATATATACACACACTGTATATATGTGTGTGTGATTATATAAAGTATTTTATAAAGGTTTTTGTTGGTTATTGTTTGGAATAATACACAACACAAACGTGTATATAAAATATCTTCTTTCTACTGAAGGGTTGATTTACAGTCCCTCTTCTTTTATTATATAATGAATTGAAAATTATATTTCATTTCGAACTGCTGTATGAGACATGTAAAAGACAACTGTGTCTTAGGCCATGAAGGTAACAACATATTACATGTAGCCACTAATGCATTTGCATACTTCAAATGTGTCATTCTTTTTGAGATTTATCGCACAGTTTGACGATGTTAAACTATGATAGTGAATCATGTGTAGAAGTTATATCAGTGCTCTGTGTCGATGTAGTTTTAATGGTCTGTTCCAGTGAAGTCCTGACAAAAACTCAGCCTCAGTGTGTCAAAGATAATGACTTTTAAATTACCTCATTTGCATAAAGAACAGAATATCATGAATGGATGCTGCCAGAATTATCTGTACTGTTAACCAGTAGGAATGGCGTAAACTGATTATCCATATGTTTATCTGAACTATGTTTCTGTATAAGTTACTTCAAGGCTGGATCTTCTTACTCATTTTTCTACAGCTTATGGATGTGTGAAGAACCTCAGCATTTCCAGCTGAGAGCATTACAAGTTTACAGGGCAAACATTGCTTATCATCAATAATCCAAGATTTGTTTTTGGGAAAACAACATGATATATATATAAAATGTATTTATTTTTCTTACAGGACAACCTTATACTACTGTTATGGATCTGCCCAATTCCAACCTTACCGAAGAACCCCCAGATCATCATATTTCATAGTGGGTTCAAGACAATGTGGGTTGTAGGCCTCTCCATATCTCTGTCTAACCATTAGAGGACCAGGGGCCCGTTTCAGTAAGGAGGTTCAACCAACTCTGAGTCGAAACTTGAACTCTGAGTTGACTTACTCTGAGATGGGAAACTCTACGTTTTCAGTTTCAGAACAGCTGAATTGAGTTAGTTCAATCGACTCTGAGTAGGTTGACTCAGAGTTAAGCGCGTGCACCACGACTATGAAAAGACATCATCAATGGAGCTCCGATATTACGATTCACCATGGCAACAGCACGTGACAAAATGACGTCTGCATACTTCTGAGTCAATGCAAGTTTAATTCTTATCACTGTTATAATATCAAAGGTGAAAACTGGTAGAATGGTAAGTTATTGAACTAATATTTATTTTAATGGTATCCCACAGGCAAAAAAGAAGAAGAAAAAAATAATGCAGGATGCAATAATAAGAGTGTAAATGATTTTATCATTATTAAACACTCGTTAGGCAATTTACTTCCACTTTTAGAAAATGTTCTTAATTTTTATTGAAAATAAATGCCTTGCTAATGTGATATCTGATGGGAAACAGGAGAATAGCGAGCTCGGCAAAAGTTAATTCTCAGCACCCAACACACTATTGCCTACACCACTGCAGCCACAAGAACGTGTGTCAATTTTAACCCGGTGTGATACTGATGGGCGGAGCTACTGTAAATTTGCACTTAGTAATACCCAGGTGAAAAAAAAGTATACTTGAGTGCATTAAAAAAATACTTAAATACAAGCAAGTACATTTGTAGTACATTCTTTATTTCGGTGCTAAATAAAACTTTCAAAGTTATACACTATAAATACACTAATTCAATGTATATTTGTACTTCAGTAGTACTTCACTGCACTTGGAAAAGTATACTAAATACCACTACTACTTAAATTGATTTTTAGTGCAATGAAATAAAAATATACAGAGAGTTTTATTAGTGTATTTGTTAAAAGTATGCTTTCAATGCTTTAAAATTAGTTCAATCTTAGTAGACTTTTATATAGTAATCCTAAGTTTAAATGACATTAATTTTCTTACAAATATATTACTAATGTACTAGTTATAAGTACATTTTCCCCCAGGTGAAAAAAAGTGCAGCAGAATACACTTTATTTTAGTACACAGTACACTTCCATAATGTACTTAAAGTGCTCTATTTTCGTGCACTTATTTTGTACTTAATATACTAAAAGCTGTACTTTAGTACTTCTTAATATAATCTTTAGTACATCTAAGTGTATTAACTGTGCTATTTTGAGACACCATGAATTTAAACTAAAATGTGCTTTTAACATACTATCTCTGTATTTAAAAAAAATTTAGTTACCACTTGTAGTACACTTGAACCCATCTTCATAATTCATAAGTGTATTTCCTATGTCTGATGAGTACATTTAAAGGTGTTTGAAAGATGGGTTGAAGTGTACTACAAGTGGTAACTAAATACATTTTTTGAATACAGAGATAGTATGTTAAAAGCATTTTAGTTCAAATTCATGGTGTCTCAAAATAGCACAGTTAATACACTTAGATGTACTAAAGATTGTATTAAGAAGTACTAAAGAAGAGCTTTTAGTATATTAAGCACAAAATAAGTGCACGTAAATAGAGAACTTTAAGTACATTATGGAAGTGTACTAAGTGTACTAAAATAATGTGTATTTTACTGCACTTTTTTTTCACCTGGGTAGACACTCCGACACTTTCCGTTTGCATTAAGATTATTTTTATTACCACACTGGCAGATATTGATAATTTTACTTAAGTAAAATGCACTTAATTTAGGTCCCCCCAGGAAACAAGACTAAATATCTTATATCATTTTCTTATATGATATAGAAAATCCATCTTGATTTAAGAATTTTTAGATATTTGTACTTGAAATAGGATGAAAAATACTCAGTACGAAAAGCATTTTTGCAGTGTGAATGAATGAGTTAACTATTTAAACATCACTTGCACTTTAAAAAGGGGGAGGAGACAGAAACTCTGGGTTTACCGAAGAAAACCTGCTCCTGACCAGGTTAGGTTCACCGAGTAAGTTACCATGGTAACTGACTCTGAGTAGAAGTTACCTCTGTTTCAGAAATGGGCTTGACTTACCCTGCTTTCTCGGGTTTGATATACCTCCCATTCTGAAACAGAAAACCCAGAGTTTCCCTCATTTCAGGGTTAACATACTCAGAGTTTTCACTTAACCTCCTTTCTGAAACGGGCCCCAGGTGTTTGGGCAAAGCTGAAAACTGGACTCATTAGGAAGATTTGTCTTTGTGAAGGATGTAATACTCAAACCACGTACAAAATTAACCTGTAAGAAAAAGTGCTTATTGTACCGAGGTTAGTTGCTCAGGGAAGAAGGAGGCAGGACGAGCCGGCGAACATTTCACACAACTTTAATAATCATAAAATAAACAAACACAAAACCTAAAGTGGCTGCCCTTCACAGACGACTGCCACACACATAAACAAAGCATAACATAAAGTTCAGGCCTGGTCCTCTCTCGTCGTTCCTCCTTTTATGCTGCTCCGTGAGAAACTTGAGACCAGTGCGGCACGCAGGTGACACACATTAACACTGGCGCCACCGGCCTCGTCCTGCTTGCCACACTTATATACAGGTGCTGGTCATATAATTAGAATATCATCAAAAAGTTGATTTATTTCTCTAATTCCATTCAAAAAGTGAAACTTGTATATTATATTCATTCATTACACACAGACTGATATATTTCAAATGTTTATTTCTTTTAATTTTGATGATTATAACTGACAACTAAGGAAAATCCCAAATCTAATTATATGACCAGCACCTGTATATAAAAGTGTTGTTTTCCAATTAATATAAATTTTTTCAATTGCGTTGTGTTGTTTAAAAATGAATATGAACTTGTTTTCTTTGCATTATTTGAAGTCTGAAAACGTGGTATCTTTTTTGTTATTTTGACCAGTTTCTGCAAATAAATGCTCTACATGACAACATTTTTATTTGAAATTTGTTAAATTTTGTAGTGGTCTCTCAATTTTTCCAGAGCTATAGCCCTATAGCCTATATACAGCTATGGAAAAAATTAAGAGACCACTCCAAGTTCAGAAATCAATGTTAAGTGGTCTCTTAATTTTTTCCATAGCTGTATACATATATAGGGTGAATTCAGGGTGATTGGGACACTTTTTGCCATTGAGATGACTTGGAAAAAGTGTCCTAATCAACCTGAATTCACCATATTGCATATAATTATTTTTGTCACTACAGTAACAATCTACACTACACTACAGTAACATTCTTCTCAATGCGTTATTCTGATAATAAGGTCAATATTTAGGTCAATATTGTATAGTGTTTTTTTAAACCGGTGTTCATTGATAAAGCACTCATCTGTGAATGAGCATGAGCGCTTAGCAAACAGTTGCACACCACTGATAAGAGCAGCAACGTTAGCAAGATTTAAAAAACAACACATTCCAGTGCCAAATGGCCTCTTATTTAACAAACGAATGAAATGAATGCTCTACTAGTCAACTGGAGATGTTTCATGTGTATTAGGTAGGCTACATCCGTGACGCAAGATGTTTCAAAAGTGGTATGGACAATACCGACCCTGGCAAAAGTGGTGGGGATCGACAGCAAATTATGCCCTTGATCAAAATGCTATTTTAAACTCATTGAACTTTTTTTTTGGTGTTGGTCTATTGGCAATAAATGCCTTTAAATCAGTGAAAAATCATTGAAAACTCATTAAAAATCATCAAGTATTGGCTGGTTGCACAAACTCCTCAGACTAAAGTTCATCTAATTTTCTTTTAAAAGACTACTCATATCTTTTTGCGTTACATAAAAAGATTGGTCTATTTTTTATTTTTTTTAAAGTTATATTTATGGGCTATTTTTGTGCCTTTATTCAAATAGGACGGCAGAGAGCAGACAGGAAAGCACTGGGCAGAGAGCAGACAGTAGGATCGGCAAAGGACCTCGAGGCGGTAATCGAACTTGGGTCGCCGTGAACGTATTTGCGCTATATGTTGGCGCACTAACCACTAGGCTATCGGCGCCGACAAAGATTGGTCTAATTTGAATCCGAAAAGTAAGGCCCATTACCCATCGGCTGACTCAGTTGGTCAGATTATTAAGAGTTATTAAGTTATTAAGACAGTCTTAGTTATTAAGACATTTATGCCAGTGTTTCATTCACAACCTTTTCTTCTAGTTTTGATAAGTAAAAAATTCCACGGCACACCACTATGCACTAAAACAACAAAATTGAACAAACATGCATTACTTCAAATGGCATATTAAAACTGGATGTTATATTAAAAATAGTACTCACATTTAATGTGAAACTTGAGCTTAAAGTCGTCATGAAATCAAAATGGACTCTATTTATTTTGTTAGCGCATATTACTAGTCTTGTTTGTCATGGTAATCTTTAATCAAAATCTGAAAAGTTACTTCCGGTCTGGAATAGCATCCCTTCCCTGATGACGTCAGTTTGACGGCTTGGGTTAAAACACTTAAATCATTCCTCTCCAACCGTTAGTCTGCTATGAGTGAGAGATGGAGAGGAGGAGTGCGAAAGTAAAACCCTGCCCTCTATTCAATATTAAAAATAGTACTCATATTTAATGTGAAACTTNTTGTGTGTCATGTTTTTGAATGAGAGATGGGGGTGGGATTAAATAAGTTTTCTTCTTCCCACTCCTTTTCGAGCTCATATAATATAATTTATTTATTGACATGATCGAAGAAACATGTACCATGTCTTGGATGCATGTAAATTTATTTTACTAATGTATTTTTTTATTTTTTATTTAATTGCTCGAAATAAATAAATAAAGAAATAAAGAAAGAAAGAAACTTGAGCTTATAAGCAAAGACTATAGAATAAAACTTAGGGCCGGTTTCACAGACAGGGTTTAGGCTAAGCCAGGATTAAGCCTTATTTCAATTAGGGTATTTAAGTAGCTTTTATAAACGTTCACTTGTGTGCATCCTAATTAAACTAAGGCTTAATCTTGGCTTAGGCTAAGCCCTGTCTGTGAAACCGGGCCATAGTCTTAAAGGGACTTTGTCTTAAGTCAGGTAGGAGATTGTCCCAAAGTCCCTTTAAGACAAGTCATTTCACTCGGCGGCCATCTTTGAAACGCATCTCAGACATTCAAGTGCAGCTCCTATCTCTTTGAATTGGGAAACATCAAATTCTCCAAAGCTGTTTGCCAAGCTTTCAAATAAATTTCATATTTGAAGTCACAAATGAAATCTGACAACAACTGTCTCATAAATTTTGTTTCTAAACGCTCGAATCATGACAAAAAAAACTCTATTTTTCAGGATGGATCAAGCTACTGCCATGCGCAATTCCAAATGCCAATCCCAAATGTTAAGCTAAAAATTATCGTATTTGGAAGAAAATTATCGTGCATGAGTTTTATTATAGATAAATGAACTAAATTAATAGCTAAAGATTTTTACAACGGAATGAATCAATACTGAACTTAAGCTGGACAATCACACTATTTTAGCTGCTGTACAGCCAAAATGATGTTCCCTCTATCTCTATAAAGCTATAGGCTACTTTTTGACAATCTGCATTGTAAAAAGCACTATATAAATAAAGGTGACTTAACGAGTCAAACGTACAGAATACAGATATTTATCTAGACCAACAACTTTTTGACATGACCTGCAAAGATAAAAAAAGACTAGGCGTGCCTGAGTCGGAAACAGCTGACCTAAAAGCGCTGCGGCAGGAACTTTAACTTGTGCTCATGAGAGAGAGTTATTCTCCACGATGATTGGCCGAGAATGAGATGAGATGGAAGACATACCTAACAACGTTAATTTTAATAGATATGCCTTTGTGATATGTTAAAACTGATGGTTAAATAGTAACAAATTCAACTCTCTCTTTTAAATGTTCTGAATTGAGCCAAAAATCAACACGTGATTCTTGAGATCTGTCCCTTTTGTATACATTGAGATCATGTATACAAAAGTGACTGTGGATTTTTATATCTCCATATGTCAATTATGTCAATCTGGTGCTCTTTGGAAGCTCAAAATTAAGAGTTTCAACCCTTGTACAGTGTGCAAATTGACCAAAGAAACAGCATTGTACCTGGACATGAAAGAGGGTTGAAACATCTTTTTAGTTGTGATAAAGAGTCTCAGTCTACATTGTGTTTTAGGATGCAAAACAATTATTACAATAATATAATAATGATTTAGGCCTATATAATTAGTCATATGACAGTAATATCTATATATTGTAAGAAATGCACTGTAAATAAATAAATAAATAAATGAGAATTTTTATAAGTAGTTACTTTAGGGAAATTACAGTACTTTTGTACTAATTTCTACACTTGCAAAAGATAAATCCTTGAGATTTTATTTTGATCACCAGCTGATCGCGTGAGCAAAGTGCACACTTCTAGGCTATTTAAAACACGCAGCACAAACACACTGTATATATATATATATATATATATATATACTGAC